>CM076574.1:701929074-702529074 GCA_034641835.2 Pinus albicaulis
TCTGCATTCTGTAAGTCTTTGTATGTGGTCTTGGTGGATTTTATGCTTGTAATTTGAATCTGGGTTGATGAGTTATTTATGAAAGCTAGTTTGTGGCGGCTTGTGGTGGTGTGGTCTGGGGTCTATTTATTGATTTGTAACATGTTCTAGTGGTTTTATTGGGCTATGTATTTAGGGTCTTTGTGGTGTGTTTAAAAACAAAAATATAGTGGCTATCCTTTGGCTCTATTGGGTGTGGAGCCTGATTATCTTCTTGATTGTTTAGAGGTTTTTTGTCTTAGCCGTGTTTGACCGTAGTTCCTAAATGGGGCAAAAACGTTGCTCGTATGAAAGCCGTTAGGGGGTAAAATAGACAAAAAATTTCCTCGTAAAATATTGAAATTCCTTAGTCAATCCGGGTTGTTCAATAGGAGGATGATATGATGGTATAAGTAATGTTAATTTAGGGTTTTTTGCCCTAGAAGGCAACCCTCAATTTATATGAGGAAATTGTATTGCGATTGTGTATTATTATTATGAGAGAGAAAGAGAGAGGAGACTGTGTGAGAGTGAAGAGGAAATTACAACGGATCTGTTGTAGGTTATATCTCTTCATTTTGATGGATAATATAAAAGGAAGGACTAGTTGTTTCTCTGTGGACGTAGCCCAAATTGGGTGAACCATGTATATCTCTGTCTCTCTTGTTTTATGCATTTCTATATTCGTGTTTTTGCAATATTTTGTGTATTTCATTTATTTTGAATCAATTTCTAGCAACTAGTATTAGATTCGAAGGTGTATTTGGCTGATAAACTCGCAGGAGAGAAGGGTTCTTGGTTCGAGTGGGAGCAATGGCATAATATGGTAGGTTTAGGGTCAAGAAATTTAATGGCCAAAACTACAAGTTGTGGAAGATGAAAATGGAAGATTATATGTATCAAAAAGATATGTACCTACCATTTAGCGAAAAATAAAATAGGTTGACGAGTATGACGAATGGAGAATGTGATCTTATTGGTAGAAAGGTACTAGGAACAATACAATTGTGTCTGGTAGCGTCAATGGTTTTCAAAATTTCAAAGGAAACAAAAACAAAATGTTTAATAATGACATTAGAAAACTATATGAAAAACCCTCAGCCTCAAATAAGGTATTTCTTATGAAGCATCTATTTAATATGAAGATGTCAGAAGGTGGATCTGTTTCTGATCATTTAGATTAATTTAACACGATTACCAGTCAGTTAAGTTTTGTAGGCCTAAATTTTGATGATGAAGTTAGGGCTCTGTATTTTCTGTGCTCATTACCAGAAATTTAGAATGGCTTAGTTATGTCGATGAGTAACATCATCTCTGGATCTAGTACTTTAAAGTTTGATGATGTTGTCAGTGCCGTCCTTAGTGAGGAAATGCGACAGAAAAGCTCCAGTGAGACATCAGGTAATGCTTTGACTGCAGAGACTAGGGGAAGAAAAATGGAAAGAGGAAGGAGCCCAGGAAATCGCAGTAAGTCAAGAAAAGGTAGATCCAAATCCAGATTAGGGATAATGTCCTGGAAATGTGGGAAGAAAGGACACCTGAAGAAAGACTGCAAATTTCGGAAGGGAAAATAATGAGATGGAAAACCCAAGAACAATCATGAAGCGAATGTGATAGGTTATGTGTTGCAATATGATTTGATTATTTCATTAGAGAATATTATTGATGTCTGGGTGGTAGATTCAAGGGATTCATTCCATGCCACACCTTATAAGAAACATTTTCATGACTATGTTCAAGGAGATTTTGGACAAGTTAGTCTGGGTGATGATAAACCTTGTGAAATCATTGGAATGGGTAAGGTTTTTATAAAGCAAAAAAATGGAAACCAATGTATATTGAAGGAGTTAAGGCATGTTCCATATCTAGAGACAAATCTAATTTCAACAGGGCAGTTAGGTGGTGAAGGCCGTGTAACTACATTCAAAGACAAAACTTGGAAAGTCACTAAAGGAGCCCTGGTAATAGAAAAAGGACAAAAGGTTGGTATATTGTATTTATGCAATGGTATTTCTAATCCTATTAATTACTTAACCTCCATAGGAGCATATACAACATTGTGGCATCATAGGATTGGGAACATGAGTGAGAAAGGGATGCAAATTATTCACTCAAGAAATTTGTTGCCAAGTTTGACGCATATTGATTTGGATTTCCGTGAGAATTGTGTTTATGGAAAGCATAAGAGATTCAAATTTATGATAGTTGGGAAAGAAATGAAGAGTGAAAAATTAGAGCTTGTGCAAATAGATGTATGGGGACCTGCTCAGGTATCATCTCTCGGTGGCTCGCACAATTATGTTACTTTTATTGATGATATAACTAGGAAAACTTGAAATTATTGTATTCAAAATAAGTCTGATGTGTTTGATAATTTCAAGAAATGGAAAGCTTTGGTTGAGAATGAGACAGGAAAGAAGTTGAAGTGTTTGAGATCAAACATTGGAGGTGAATCCTGCAGCAAATAGTTTGACAACTACTTCTCAAAGCATGGAATTCCTAGAGAGAATACATTTCCAGGAACACCACAAGAAAATGGTGTGTTAAAAAGGATTAACAAGAAAATCATGGAGCGTGCAAGGTGCAAGAGATTGCATGCAGGATTGCCCTTACAATTTTGGAAAGATGCTATAGATACTATTGTTTATCTATTAAACAGAGGGACTTCAAGTTCCTTGGATGGTGGTATTCCTAAGGAGGCATGGACAGGTAAAAATGTAAACTACTCATTTTTTAAGACTTTCAGTTGTGAAACCTTTGTCCACATTAATAAAGGAAATAAAGCAAAGCTTGAGGAAAAAACAAAGAAATGTACCTTTATTGGATATGGTGTTAATTATTTTGGTTATCGCTTATATGACTATGAAAATCACAAAATCATTAGGAGCATATATGTTTTATTCAATGAAAAGGCCTTGTATAAGGATCAAATGCAGGGGAAGAAACATGAAAAGGAAAACAAAGAATACATAGTTCTTGATGATATCACATAAAAAGTAAAGGTGCTTGAAAATCATAATGATCAACAACCATAATAACAACAACCACAACAACAACATGCACCTCAAACACCTGAAAGTGATATTAGAAGATATACCAGGATAAGTATACCCCCCTGAACGATATTCTCCTTCATTATATTTGTATTTTCGACTGATTCTGGTGAAATAGAAAAATATGAAGAAGCAATGCAGGTATAAACTAGGAGAAGTGGGAGCAAGCCATGGAAGAAGAGATGGACTCCTTGATTCATTAATACACTTGGACTTAGTCAAGTTTCCTGCAGGTAAAACAACATTGCAAAATAAATGGGTTTACCGGTTGAAGGAAGAACATGGACGAAAACAACATTATAAGTTTATACTTGTGGTGGAGGGGTTTTCAAAAAAGAAATGTATATACTTTGATGAAATATGTTCTCCTGTTGTTAAAATGACTTCAATAAAAACTATTTTAAGTCTAGTGGCAACATAAGATTTACATCTTGAGCAGTTATATGTAAAGACAAACTTTCTCAATGGGGATTTGGAGGAATAAATATATATGCAACAACCACAAGGGTATGAGGTCAAAGGGAAGGAAAAATTAGTGTGAAAACTGGATAAGAGCTTGTATGTCTTAAAACATGCTCCAAGGAAGTGGTATATAAAACTTGACAGGTTTATGTCTGAACAAGATTATACTAGATGTTACTCTGACCATTATGTTTATCTTAAAAAGAAAAATGATGACAACTATATTATATTTCCATTGTATGTAGATGACATGCTTGTTGCAGGTATAACACGCAGGAAATAAATGCGCTCAAAATAAATTTGGTAAATTCATTTGCAATGAAGGATTTATGTGTTGCAAAATAAAACCTTGGTATGAGAATAAGTAGAGATGGGAAAAATCACAAATTAACATGGTATCAGAGTCAGTACATAGAAAAGGTGTTCGAAATATTTTATGCATAATAAAAAATCAGTTAGTACACATTTGTCTATCCATTTCAAACTAAGTAAGGAGATGTGTCCCATGACCCCAGAAGAGATGGATTAAATGTGTAAAGTCCATATGCATTAATAGTTGGAAGCTTAATTTCAATGGTCTGCACAAGGAATGATATTGCACATGCAGTGAGAGTTGTAAGCAGGTATATGAACAATCCAAGAAAAGAGCATTGGATGGCAGTGAAGTGGATTCTCATGTATTTGAGAGGTACCACAAATCAATCACTATGATTTAGGGGTTCAAACATTACTCTACAGGGATATGTTGATACATATATGGAAGGTGATAGAGATAACAAGAGGAGCACCATAGGGTATGTGTTTATTGTAGGTGGAACAACTATCAGTTGTGTTTAAAAATTGAAAAACATTGTTGCACTTTCAACAACAAAAGCATAGTATGCTACTGCTATAGAGGATAATAAAGAAATGATTTTCTTATAAAGGTTTATGTATGAATTGGGAAAGAAGAAGGAGATGGGCAGGTTATACAATGACAACTAGAGTTCCATTCATCTTGCAAAGAACACAACATTTCATTCCAATACTAAGCATATATAGCTCAATTACCTCATACGGTCAGTGTTGGAAGATGGACAATTGAAGTTGGAAAAGATAAAAACTAGCTAGAATCCCGCAGATATGCTAACAAAAGTTCTAACCATGGAGAAACAACTAGGTCCAATTGGTCTTGAAGTACGATAGTGAATATGAGAAAAAACTAGGTCCAAGTGGATTCATTGTCAAAAAAGTGAAGCAACGATGGAGTTTATATAATTAGTCTCAAAGTGGAAGATTGTTGGGTGTGGAGCCTGATTGTTTAGAGGTTTATTTATTTATTTATTTATTTATTTTTGTCTCAGCTGCATTGGACCCCAGTTCCTAAATGGGGCGACAATGCCGCCCATATGAAAGTCATCAGGGGAGGGGGGGGGGAAGGTTTACAAATACTTTTAATGAGCCCCCCCTGGGTGGGGGTTCGGGGGTAGCACCCTCGAAGCTAAAAATAGATGAAAATTTGCCTTGTAAAATTTTGTAATTTTGTAGTCAATTTGGGTCGTTCAATTGGCAGATGATATGACAGAAGAATTTATGTTAATTTAGGGTTTCCCCCCTAGAAGGAAGCCCTTGGTTTATATGAGGAAATTTTATTGCAGATATGTATTATTATTCTGTGCGAGAAATAGAGAGGAGACTGTGTGAGAGAGAAGAAGAAATTACAATGGATTTGCTGTAGGTTGTATCTCTTCATTTTGCTGGATAATATAAAAGGAAGGATTGGTTGTTTCTCCATGGACGTAGCCCAAATTGGGCGAACCACGTATATCTTTGTCTCTCTTGTTTTATGTGTTTATGCATTTGTGTTTCCGCAATATTTTGTGTATTTTATAATGTAACACCCTCATCCCACATCTACCCAAGTAATCGGCCAACCGGGTTAAACATGCGACGAGCAGCCACTATAATGAGATTCAACCTCCTAGGAGACCTTAAGGAAGTGGAACCGATGGAAACACATCAAAATGACCTTGTACAATATCAACATCACCCCCGGGAGGCAACCCAAACCTTTAGGTCTCTTACCCCTGGGTAACACTGACATTTTTACCCTTTTGAGCCATATTCGCAGGCATAAGACTACATGCATATGACCAGGAGGCTATAGCCCCAGGCACAACATTTCATGCCTGCGACTAGGGCCCAAAATGCCTAGTTCTGTGGCTACAACTCCAGGATTTGAGCCACCTTTTTAGGCCCAGATCCCTAGTCACTACCCATAACTTCATGAAAACTTAGGGGATGATAAATAAAATAAGAAAAATGATACGAAAGTAATCACATCAACAATAACTCATTTGGACCCCTCCTAGCCATGACAAGAATTTTGTTCAACATGTCACAAACATTGAATCTACAGGTGTAAACAACAAATTTAAGCATAGGGGTATCATACTTATCTGAGAATCGCTAAGAAGCATTATTCCCTTATATCATTAGTTGCAATACAATATATTTTACCATAGATACATTGTGAATTCATTTAAAAGAAAAAAACATGGATAGAACCATACATCATCACTAATAAAATACATGCTTATAACTAGCATAATAGCAACATAAATACCATGGATACAACAACAATGGAATCCACATAATAACTAGTACATTTCCATACCAAACACCAAAGGAATGAGCTCTTCATTACTGAATGTAAAAACCAACTAGAGATGGGACTTCCACCTTCCACCCAACCATATATTGGCTGAGCCAAATCTTTCTTCAGCCAATCACCCTCGTGCCATATTCCAAGCATGATTGTGGGACTCATAACCAACCAAAAGAACCAAACAAGCATGAATTCTACCAGGGTTCTCCGCCTACACCATGAGGAATTTGAGTGCCTCTTAGTCTCTCAGGTCTTACCATAATCCACAGTTCGATCAGGGATCACTAGGCCCTATACCGAGACCCACTCTCTAGGATTTACTATATGTCCCATCCTGGGACTACTAGGCCCGACGGAGAGAAATCCACCTCTTGGCTTTACCATATATCCCACCATTCACCGACAAGGGTTCCTAGGCCCACAGAGGCACACAATATGGTTTTACTGCAACCCACAGTCTGGCTTAGGGGTTACTAGGCCAGTGGCTTTACCGTGATCCACAGTCCGTTTCAAGGAACACTAGGCTATGTGTTTGTCATTTCAGAGATCCACCCCACTCAGCTTTGAATCCATATGGAAATCCAGCTCAACCAAATTATGAGAAACCCATCTCATCAAAGCTATACAAAAATGGAAAGGCTAGGCTGAAAACATTGTCACACCTGGAAAAAATCATGCCAAGACATAAAAGAACCACATACAATACTATGCATAATAGAGCTAGCAAGGAAATCACATATGAGAATCAATACCTGCAAAGAATCTTGTTGTACATACTTTATCCTACTCTTACTTTCTTTATTTTCCTTTCTTGCTCCAATGCCCAAGTGCTCCAAGAAAAATCTAAGTGTCCAAGAGAGAGAGAGAGAGAGAGAGAGAGAGAGAGAGAGAATACTGAGAGAGCTCCAAAAATGAACTAAGAAAAGGTACCAACTGATTCTCATAAGCCTTTTTATTTATGAGGGCTCTATTTTCTTCATTTTCCATTATTTTCCTTGATTTTCCTCCTCACATGCAACCTATGACCTTTCATCTCCCTTTTCTCGTAATTTCCATTATTTTTCATAAATAAATGTGCCAAATATGACATTTTTCCTTTCCAAAGACTTAGCCATTACCTTTGCCAATTTCCTTTAGCCATAATAACCGAAATGAACGCCCACTAGAATGTTTTGCCCAATATTCAGCTTGGAATATATGTCCCATCAACTATGATCTTACATATTTTTTACATGGATTTTTACCAGGGCTGTTACATCTAGCATGGTTTCATTCCCTATTTCTCTTTGTTATAATTCCACGACTTCGAGATCATGGGTGAAGTGTGATAAGGGGCCAGAATAGGCCACATAACCCGTGTGTGGAGACGATGGAAAAAAAATTGATGTGGCATTTCATGTAGTTACTCCGCCCATGGCTAGGAAGGACATCCAAAAACTAGAAGAGAAATTTACTGAGGAATGTTGGGCACATTCATACTTAGAGTTGATTGATGAGATATCTCATTGGATTCCCAACCTTAGGGGATAATGAAACCAATATTTTCAGTCACTTACCCTCAATTGGCAACTTCAGGCATTGTTGGGATGTTTTCTCCATGGGAAACATGAATACCACAACTATATCATCTATTTCTTAAGCTCCATCCACAACAATTAGTGGAAGATGCAAGACAATTTTAACACGGTGTTACTTAGAGAAGTATCTCTAGTGTAAATTCAAGTTAAAGGAATCCCTAGGAACCAAGGAAAAGGATCTGACTCTAGTTTCCTCTTCTAACCGAGATGATATGAAATATAGAATGTGTCCTATTTTACAATCCATTTTTTGTAATGTTTATTTTGGCTTTGTTGTTGGTTTATTTACTAGACTGATTTTAGACTTATCTTTGATTAAATTGTACCTTTGGTTTCCTTTATGGAAGAGTAAGGTTTGACATGCTATATTTTTCAAGACCGTGTTTATGTTTGTAACTTGATTATCGAGACAATACAATTAATTAAAAAAAATAAAAAAAATATGCAAGGGTATGTCTTGATATATGGTGCATTGTTGTAAGGTTAAATAAATAAATAGAGAATACTAAACAACTATGGAATTAAAGGAAAAAAAAATATTGGATATTGGATATTTCACCTAAAGCACATAATCACACTTATGCATTAGGATATAAACCATTATAATAGAGAAAAAAAAAGCTTTCCAAACTATGTAAGAATTTTGTAAAATAAGTTATTTAAAAAAATCTTAGTCATGTGCCCAAAGTTACAACCACATCGATTCATCGAGATACACAAAATAATGAGGTAGGGTTTAAAAAAAGAAAGAAAGAAAAAACCATTTTACATATTTACCATCCACAATTCTCCCAACAACTACAATCACTGATACCCTTTTCCCTCTATGTGTACCCCATTGTCCTTTGCTTTTGAATTGTTGGATTTTGTTGGAAACCTTCATCCACAACATATTTCATTTCTTTTTCAAAATTTCCAAACACCCCTCGAGGTGTATTTAGTTATCTACCAGCCTAGATCCATCTTAGATTTGGATCTATCAAACATCGAGAGGGATGAAATATCTAAAGGTGCAAACCTCTTTTTTGACTGCAAAACTTGAGGAAAGGTTTGCACCTCGATAGATTTGATCCCTCTCAGTGTTTGATATATCCAAAGTTAAGATAGATCTAGGATGGTTTGATATATATATATATATATATATATATATATATATATACACACACACAGACACAGAAACACACACACACACACCTTTGGCAAAATCATGGGTTGTCAAAACCTGAATTCGAAAAATCACCAACGAAAATTGACTCTATGACCTCAATTTTACTTGAACTACCGTAACAATATTTATAAGAAATTGTTTGTTATTATTTTTATTTATTTTAAATAATTTGAATTTTATTATTTTTATTTTTATTTGAACAATTCAAAATTTTTACATAACATAACAATACATTACAACATCCCTTCCATACAAGGTTGGACAACGCCTCCCGACACAGTGTCGAAAAACATTTTCTCTAACTTAATTTACATTTTCACTAGGTTAATTCCTTTTTTTTCCATTTTTGGTGAAAAAAATGTCATCAAAGCATTTTCTGACTATTTTAGGCATTGGAAGGTAATGCCATTATAAACTACACTATTTATTAATATCTTTGACTATTTTAGGCATTGGCATCTAATGCCGTTATAAACTACACTATTTATTAATATATGAAATGCATCAAATATTTGAAATTTATTAGCACACATATTCATTATGCTAATTTTTATTGCAGATTCAATATCAAATGAATATCGTGAATGGTAATTTAATATAAATCATATATTTTATATCTATATTTTCTTAAAGAGGATTTTGTGTGATCCATAAATATCCATTACAACAGTAGCTTGATGGTAATAAATTTATGCTCGGGAGACCTAAGAGAGGGAGAGGGATCTATTTCCTCATTCAAATTTTGGAGAGGAAGAAGTTAGTTGTATGTTCCTTATCATAAATTCACTAGCACATGTTACTAATAATGAGTAACACATTAGGTTCCTTATGGTTCGTTATGTATATAACTTTTTTCAATGACCTAGATTCGTCAGGTGGTCCACCATTCTACTTCAATAATGTGTAATTATTTGGGTAGATGTCATAGCGTGTTGGATGAGAGATGAATCCTCCCATTTGATTCATATTTATTTAGTTTATTTTTTCATAAGTTTTTAATGATTCAGTTACTATTGATCACCATCCTCCTAGATATATGACTAATGCATATATGCACATGTAGGAAAAAATGTTTCCAAGGCATGTCAATTAAAGTTATTGTGTATGATTGTGGGTGAGGATGTCAATGGTATGTTAGTTAGTGATTATAATCACATCCTTGATCTGTGTCATATACATATGTAAGTATGGACTAAGGATGGTATCTGAACCCCCAAATTATTGTATGTAAGCCACCAGATGGAAGGGGTGATATTATCATGATGTTTTGATTATTCTAATTACATGGAAAAGACATCATATTTAATGCATGTGATCATTTTCAGATATTGGTTCGTATGGTGGTGAGGAGCCTCCTCCTCAACACAATTCAAAGATGGAAAAGTCCAATGAGCTATCTCAAGAGTATATACTTAGCTTGCATTCAACGATATTAGATATTTGATATCATATAAAATTTATTATTTGGTTCTTTATTTTGATAACTAACTACAAAGTTTAGATTGTTTGAACTAGAGTGATCAAATAGGATCTTGAACATTCAAGGATATTTATGAAACTTCCTTGAGATATGAAAATATTTTTCTCTCATATCATTGTATGCCCATGGAATTCTAGAGGGAAAGGACTAAGGATCAATGAATTTCCATATGTTCTCATATCTATTCTTTTTCTTCTACATCTTTAAAGGAAAAGGAGTCTAAAGACACTCCTCCTCCTCCACCACCTCATCCACCTATGACACAAACTACACGTATTGATCCACCTACTACCCACTCACTGATCCAATTATGGATACACCTGTCAATCCACTTATTGATGCATTGGCTACTAACCTAGCAATAGTGCCATATATTGGGTGTCCATTTTAATATTTGACATGTGTACTTGAGATTTATAGTTCGCATAAATATTTGTTTTGATGTTTTTTTTTCCTTAGAAAAAATATCTTAATTTTTCATTACTATAATGAAAACATTACATTCTGTTGAGGCATCTCTATGAATTTTGAATGTCATGACTGTTAACAAAATTGTAAAGGGTAGGCAGAAACACGCCCAAGTTTATACAGACCATGTATTTGTATTGTGTACATAAATAGACATATAAAGTATAAAATTCAACTTCATATACATGAAAATGAACCCTCCTTAGTCACGAGAAAACATAAAAAAGTAAAAATAAATATCATATCTTCTGGTTATTGATCTGGTTGTAACTCATTGATGAATGACTTGTGATAATACTCTTATATGTCTTCACCTAGATGTTCAAATATATTCCAATTTTCCATAGCTTGTGTATCACTTATTTATATAAAGAGTTTGTGGTTGTGTTGTGTTCCTTGTAGATGTGACAACAAAAAATATGAGAAAATACACTTTTTATATGAAGAATCTCTTCTAAAAGAGGAAACAAGGAGTGGTTGTGGCATCTTTAAGTCTCATTGAACCAATTTATGACAACCAAGGAGTATCCAAAAATATATAAGGAACATTAATTGTTTTCCATAGAAAATAGCAAGAGGAATTTTAGAGTTAGCAGCTTCGCAAATTTGTTTTATCCTCTTCCCAAACTAATCTGAAGTTTGAATGGGTGATGTTCCCAAAGATATAGGATTTCTCCTCCACCACAATCACTACTAGAAAGGGATGCCCCATTGAAACATGTCCAAGGAGAGAAAGTATAAGTTACTTCAACTATAATGTTTCGAGGAGCATGGGAAGAATCAGAGGAAGGTAAAAGAGAGAAAATAACGATGACCTAAAGAACCATCTTATCATAGGATGATAGCTTGTACTAGAAAATAGATTTGTTTCTGGAAATCCATACCCTCCAACAAATAGATGGAGGAGTATTCCTAAACTTCTTTACACTTGTCTGCTCCCACTAGAATTTCCATGCTTCAGGAAAAGACTCCCCTTGCAAGATAGTTCCAATGCCAATATTATTTCTAAAATCCACCCATACCCCCACTGTGAAGGGGTATCTTAAAAACAAATGGTCATTAGATTATTCAACATTTTTATAGAGAGTGCACCAGTTGGATACTTTTACATGTCGCTTTTGTATGTTATCCTAGGTGGGGATTTTGTTTTCAAGGAGACACCACATTAAAATTCGGGCCTTCCATGGGCATATTAATTTCCAATTTTTCTTCCACCACCACACACATGATCATACGACCTACCAACATTTATTAGATGAAGGTACGAAATTTTAGAAATGTATTCCTGGAAAGGCGAGAAAACCCACAAAAAGAAACCTCCCTATCTCTGAGCTGTACACGTGATAGATTCAAGGTAATTGTATAGTTTTTCCAATGCTCCTAAAAAACATATATGGGATATTGAATTCCATTACAATACCCAACCTTGAGCCCAATGGAAGAGTGTATATTATCTACCACCTGCTTAAGTGTTACCCTTCCATTCCTATTGAGTAAGTTTACCAAATCACGTGAAAGTCAAAAAATTTCCCAATAGCTAACCCACATATATACACTAATACTCATATTTTCTTCATTGCCTATTTTCCAAGAAAGTTCTCCTTCAATCATGAAGAAGGAAGACATAATTGCTTTCAAAATTACCAAAACAATTTATTTTTCTTATTCGGGGGGAGAACCCATTCTTTCACAAAACTATGGTATATCATTTTTATTTTATTTTATTTTGTATAATATCATTAATATATATTCCATTTTATATCAAGAATGTGTGTAATTTATGCTGTTTGGTGTTTTTATATTGCAATTTTGTAAATATTAATGATATTTGATTCAATGGTTGGTTGACTTTGTTTGATAGATGAATTTTTTTATCATGGAGTTTCGCTAAGGTCACAAAGATAAGATTTAACATAAATACTTCCCCTCTCTCTTATAGAGATGTGATATTACTCTTTTCATAAATAATAAAATTTGAGACATAAAGTAAAAGAATACATACAAGTTGAGATTATATTCACAATGACATTTGGAATAGAAGATTATAAATAAATGTTAATGAAATCAAGACATTTGTTTCTAGAATAACGTTATATAGAAATACCATATCATTGAGCAAGATGAAATGAAGTAGACCACATTTATAGAGAACTTAATATGATATTTCCATTGATATTATAAATACAAAAATGAGACACAAAATAAAAATCCCATTCTTCAAATCAAAGTCTTAAGATCACAATAGTTATTACCTCCTAAGAGTTCTCTATGGAACATCAAAATACAAAAAGAAATAAGTTTACAATTGTTCATGAAATAAAAAAGTGTTCATCCAAATGGACTAGGATGGGTCTTGTATGGATTATGTAAATGAAAATTCCTAGAAAGATAAGAATAAGGTAGTCAAAAATGACCTTCAAGTTTAGATTGACTCTAAAAAAATGTTAAATGAATATTGACTGGATAGAATGCATTGGAAGACTCAATTAAGGGAACTTTTTACTTACAATGATGGAAAACAAATTTCTCTCTCCATCTTCTCTATCTGATGAAGTCTCTATTTAATATTGTGTTTTTGAAATAAAGTTAACCATTCCAACTATATTTATGTTGTTGAAATCAATTAGCCTTCAACAATTTTTTTGTACAATATTTTTTGACCATTTTTCGATGAAGACTCGTAATGATGCCACAATTATCTCACAGTTCACTAGGATATTGGAGAATTCATCTAAAACTTCCTTTAATATAGCACTAAGTTGATGTGTTGCATTTTCTTGATCACCATCCTTGTTAGCATAGTCCACTAAACGTTTTTTAATATTTTCTTTTGAAAAATTTGTAGTTGTATCAAAAGTTTCAGCCCAAGAGATTGGTTTCATCCATTTTTTCATCCTTTCCTTTTTTAGTATGACATTTACTACCGTATCTGGGTCATCTAGATATTTTCCATCTCAACAATATTAAAGAATACATAATTCCTTTTTCTAAAAACATTGTCACAATCAATACAAAATTATTTGAGAGAATTAATTCTCTCATCCCAACAAGCCTTTAAGTGTTGAAGTAGTGCCTTTGAGGGAAAATTCTATCCTATCCTTTGCATTTCATTAATATTAGATACCCTAAAAATAAAAACATTTAGAGAATTTTCATTCAAATATTCATTGGCTTCTAGCTCCTTTAATAAAGTATCCTTATAAAAGCCAATTCTAGAAGTAATAGTAAGTGAAATTTCCCCTAGGTCCCATGGATGAAAGATTACAACAAGTCTTTTATTAATATTTTTAGCCGCATATTTTCTAATATCCACTAGTAGAATTAATGCTTCTTTCATTTTTTTTTTAACTTGGTTCGGGCGGTTCTTCAGTGGGTCTTAGTGCATTCAATGCTTTAATAAAAAAATTTTAGGGCACAAAGAAACTTATAGATGATTAATTATTTTCTTCAAGGTAAATGGTTTTTCTTTCTTTTCATTTATGAAATACTCAAGAACACCCACTACAACCTAGTGAAAATTTAAAACTCGAGAGGCTTTGATTTATCCTATATTGGTACTATAATTCCATCACCTTATAAGCAATGGTATCGCTTGCAAAGAGTCCACCTGCTGATCCATCGTGAAGATCTCTTAACACCATTTTTGAATTTGGAGGCTCTAGACATCTAAGTGGGACACAATTGTGCTGCTTTTGAAAAAGCACACCATGCACAAGTTGGCAAGGTAAGTATTTAAGTTGTATTGCCCTCTTTTGTTTGGTCGATAGGTGAGAAGGAAAGGTGTCATGCTCTAAGTATTTTCCTATGTACGAATACCAAGACATGGTTGTACTTGTAGGAGGAACTTTCTCAACATTATACATCTCTATTTCTTGTTCCCACCCACAAGAATCATCTTCTGGTGCATCCATTACTTCTACTGCTAGCTGATAGATACCATGGCATTTGATGGTATGAAGAAGTTTTAATTCAATATAATATTCATGCAAGCATGTCATCCAATTCACCCTAATATCATCCAGCTCTTATTGTACAAAGAGTGATCTAACTGCTCGGTGAGGTACATAGATAATAGTGTGGAATTTCAGGAGGTAAGGCATGAAATACTTGACCGCCTTATATAAAACGTATGATTGCTCATCAATGCCAATATAATTTAGTTATAATCCCTAGAAACCAACGCTCATGAAAGATATAGGCCACTCATTTCCTTGATCACCTTTCTATGTTGACACGGTCGCAATGGACATGTCAGAAGAATAAGTGTATAACAATAAATATTTGCCAAAATCTAGGTTGTAAAAGTTGGGGCATCAACAATGACTTGCTTAATTTAGGAAAATGAATCTTTCACCCTCTTTTCCCATTTATATATGGCATATTGTTTATCATCTCTTGTAATGGTTTAACAATATGTGCATAATCATAGATGAATTTTCAAAAAAATTGATCTTTCCCAAGAAGGATTGCATCGCTTTCTTGTTTAGGGGACAAGGGATTTGAGAAATAGTCTTTACCCTCTATGATTTAACCTTGATTCAACTCTTAACGATAATATGTCCTAAAAGGTTACTTTTTGACACAACGAATATGCTCTTCTTCAGATTTAGTGATATTGCATACTTGCAGCATCACTCAAAAATATGCTTTAGATGTCGAATGTGATCAAATATTTTCTTGGAAAATTCTATTACGTCATCCAAGTAGACAACCACACTCTGGCCGATCAATCCACAAAATGAAATTTCCATAGCATGTTGAAATTTAGTGCCAACGTTAATGAGTCCAAATGGTATGTGCTTGAAAGTAAAAGTTCCCCATTTCGCTCCGAAGGTAGTTTTCGTTCTATCTAGTTCTGCTACCAATACCTGAATGCATTTGGAAAATCTATCCAGTAGCGAGAACATTTCCGACCCAGATATCGTCTAGAGCATCTACTCCATAAATGGAATGGGGTAGCTATCCTTATCTGAATCCTAGTTTAGGTTTGGAAAATCAACACACAATCGTATCTCGTCAGACTTTTTCTTAACATGAACCAGGTTGGAATACCATGTAGAATGAAAAACTCTGAAGATGATTCGAGCATCCAACAACTTCCTTAATTCCTTTTGAATCATGGGTTTTGTTATCACTCTAATAATTCTCAAGAGTTGTTATTTTTTTTGTGTTTAAAAAATATTAGAGGTAACCAAAAAACTACTTTTAAGCCTTAGGATCTAGCCTTCCTAATGCTCAAAGATGGCTCTCTCTATATGATTTATCTTTGTTGATTTTAGTTGATTTTAGGCTATTTATGTAGGATTACTAGGGGTTTTGATTTTGGATTTGGTTTGGTGGTGAAATTACTCTCAGATGGATAGATGTAGGTCTGTATTCCATTGGGCTAATGGAGTCAATGTGTCAAGCAGTTAGATAAGGATCAAGGTCTAAAGGAAAATGTTTACAAGGCAAGATAGCTAAGTTACTTTAGATCTTCAAAGGCTCATGGTGAAAATGGTTTCAATCAGGGTAAGAGATCAATTAAGGGTTCTCAAATCCGGATAATGAATGAAAAGACATGAGAGGTCAATCGAAATAAGGGAACAATTAAGAATTCCTTTATCTGGATATCAGAAGAAAAACATATAAATGATAAACAATTCAAAACAGAGTGCTTTTAACATATTCTGAAATAACATTCTTGATTTATCATTTAGATTTAGAAATACATACAAGTATTTGTGAAAAAACATAAGAAATTGACAAAGAACAAGTGAAAATACTTCACTAAAGTGGCCCAACACATGAATCCTGTAATATGATGCTTTATTGCTTTAATCTAGTCTGTTGACTTGAAATTGATACAATCACCCTTAGGTTCATAATAGTACAACTATAGAAATGTTCAGCAATTCATCCACACTCAATACTTCCAAATGAGAAGTATTTATACAAAACCTCTTTACAATATATCCTAAAACAAACTTAGGAATTATTTATGGAAAAGGAATATCTTCATGCAAGAAGATAGTGACAACTTTCTAACTAATGCTACCTGTCCCTGTTTTTATTGAAATTACTGTTTGCTGTCTTCACTTGTTGATATTTTGTTTCAGATTTGTCTCTTGATTGTTGTTCAACAAAGGCCATGGTTGAGTGTCTTTCATGCTGGCAGCTTTATCTCTGTTTTGACTTTGAATTTAACCTTTCAACTGATACACTTTAAACTGTAACTAATACTCTTTCACTGTCTCTTTTTCACTGTAAACTGTGACTGCTATGTTTTATCTTTACTACTCCGTTTTAATGCAATATGTTTTTATAGTAAATCAGTCATCTTTTCCCAAAATTATACCTCTGGAAATTTTATCTTCATCATTATCCTGAATATTTCATATGCTTCAGTGTATTTTGAGAATGTAGGCTTGTTGATAAATATGTGTTTCACCTCATGTTGTAATTAGAAAAGATTTTTAAAATTCTTGTAGAGCACCTTCCCCGTTGGAATGCCTTGTGAAGTAGGTAGATTAGCCCGATCCTTGGCTACTTCTCCTTATCGCTCCTAAGGTATCATAATACCACAGAAAACTCTTACTGAATTTGAACTCCTGCAAACACTTTTCAGCCTCTGGACTTTCATCTCTATTGTTACAAATGAAAGGGCCAACTTAATTCTTTAACTTGAACTGTGTTTTCTTCTTAGCTGCCAAAAAAATGATTGCATCAGAATTAATGATCTGTCTTATGTACTCAAGGGCAAATAACCTCATTGTGACGTATTTGGGCAATTTATATGGAACAAGACTCGATCCATATACTCTTATCTCAATATGGTTTTGGTACAAGTACCAATCTCCTGTCTTGTTATGCTTTGACAACTGTAGGACCTTCTTAATCTCATCACTAATTCTAGACTGCATGCTGCCTTTCAAAAAATTGACCATAGGATGAATGAAAGAATCAACATCACCTGTATATGTGAATTCATTTGAGTATTTCCTTATTAAGGAAGTCCAAAAGATGACTAATTGTGGGTTTCCTTCAACATCAAGCCTCTAAAGGTTGATGGAAAATTTCTTAGACTGAAAGTATAAAAAGATATGGAATAAGACTGAGGAATACTTGAAAACACCTTCAGAAGGCATTTTGACCAACTTTTCATGAATATTGTCAGCAAGGTATTGGGAAAAAATAAAAATGGTAGTAGGACGCTGACCAGGTGTGAAAGTAGATAAAAAATCTAGCACTGCAACATCATCATGTTCATCTATGAAATAACCAAGAATAAAAGACAACATAGAGATGATATGTCTTGTCCTTTCAGAAAATTTTGCAGATGGGTAAGGAGGATTTATCTTCGGAATTTCTACAGAAGAAGGCATGAAATTTTGAAATATCTGGAACCTCTTGGGGAAGTCCAGATCCAGGTATAATTGTGTGAAAGCTTCAATGGATAAAGGAACTTCATCTGCCCTAGATTGGATCTAGAGAATTTGGTTGATAGACTCAGCTGTAATAGTAAAAAGAATTTCCTTTTCAGAGTTTATTATGGCTCTCTGATCAGGGAAATAGCAGGATTGACAGAGTTCGATCACTTCTAGGCATTGGAAAGTCTGTGGGACTACATACTTTGGTAAATTTGATTCCCAAATATAAACCTCATCAGCCTGATCTATGGATTTTTCATGGCTCCAACAGTGGAGCTCAAGAAGGTTAAATTATGTGGCTGTGTCATTAACCTTGAAATATTTGGCAATGAATGGAATGTGCTCTACATCTACAACAAGGGGTTGTAGAGGATTAACAGATACTACTGCTTTGGAAGCCATTATTTCTATTTGTTTTTTCAATTGATTAATCTTTTGACTTGGAAAAAACTGATTTAGGCCTGTGGTAGCACCTCAGAAAAATTATAATAGTTTGCAGACTGATTTAAGAAGCTAATTGGTCAATTATTACTCTTCTGTAATAAAAAACAGTATCAGGCCTTGGAAATCCTGAAAAAATTGGTTTTGGGTTTGCAGAAAAAGGGATTGGGAAGCTACAAGGATTCCTTTTAGGTCTGCAAAGGTTTAGACCAATCAAATTATATTCTCTGTGATTAAAAACACTCTTTAGGACCTCATAATTATGTAAAAGAATGCTTAGGGTATGCATAAAAGGATTTTGGAAGGCAAGAGGACTTTCTTGGTCTGCTAGTACTCCTAATTTGATTCAATTACTGATTACTTTCTTTTTAGATCAAGAACATGCCTTTTATTTGAGGAATACTTGGGAAAAACGAAGATTTTGGTCTGCATAAGGGTTCTGGGGTTGCATAAAACTTTTCTGAAGCTCTGCTAGTCTTTAATAGTGCTTTGGATGACTTCTGCAGTGTATTTTGGCAGCAAATGGTTGAAATTCTGGTTGAATTGGGCTTAAAATGAGGTCGGCAACAACGTCTTTGCGTGGAAAACGATAAAAAATTTCTTATTTAGTGAAAAAATATAACAGAAAGTAGTAAACAGGCTAACAAAGGGCGGTTATATGCATTTTTAAACCAACAGTGCTTACATTGAATGCGCAGGTGTATTTGAATTGACAGGGTGGTTTACGTGCCAGGCAGGGGAAACCATTCAGTGGTTTTAGCATGAACCAAAGATGGTTGGTGGTATTTTTCTAATCGATGTGATCGAATGGGAATTGGCCACGTAACCAGGCGCTAGGCTGCGAAAATCGCGAATGTCGTAAGGTCTGGGTATGATTAAAAGTCGAGCTATGCGATTTGCGATAAGGTTTGATAGCTGTTAGATCTGGCGGGTGATGATCTGACAGATAGAATAATGTGATGGAGTCTCGGGATTGGATATGCATGGGGTCCGAGATACTTGATGCGATGGGCTAATATGCATATAAACTATGTGGCGGGGTTATATTGTATATAGTTTGGATTATAGCTAATGGGGTAAGGTAAAAATTTATAAAAACTATGGTTTAATATACATGGGGTCGAGACTATTATGATAAGCGGGGTAGTAATATGTGGGTCCAGGATATATAACATGTGGGAATTAAACCATAGTTTATATTAAAAATAATGGGTTGGGAATAAAATACAAAGGAATTAATATAATACAAGTTTAAAAACGTTTAATATGGGAAATAAATATAATAAAGTTAAATGTTAGTAATATATACAATGCGGGAGATACTCTAAGTTTAAATTTAAAACTTATATTGGGAATGGATATTTACACAGTGGTTCCTGACATAAGGATTTAATTATTTAGACTTAGGATTAAAGCATTTTTATGGGTTTTTGGTGTATTTTTGAATAAAGGGAAATTAGTAAAATTATTTTTTACTTTTCCAAAAGAAAAAATGTGTTTTAACTTAGGAAAATGGGCACTTTTATAAGGGGGAAAAGAGTGAAATAAGGGGTGATGCAGGGGCATTAGGCTCAAGAAAATTCCTTGTATTTCAATAGACTTAGGGTTTTTGTGTTTTGAAGGGAGTTGGTTTCTTATGTAATGCTTTGAGTGATTTTAATAAGAATTAATTAAATACTGTGAGGAATTTTGTAAATGTTATCGAATGTTGGAGAACATGAGAGAATTAGGCTAGTTGAGAGTGTATAGGGAATGAGAGATTGAGAATTGATTGTAAATCTTAAATTAGAATTAGTTTCATTATTTGGTGGATGAAAGAGGATCATAGGGATTAAGTAGTGATTTTAGGATTTTGTTGAGGAGATGGAGGAACTGAAACCAAAAATAGCTTCAGAACCTTTTGTATAAAATTTAAGCCTCAAAGGCATAAAAAAGAGTAGAAAAATAGATAGAGAGTGATTTAGGGTTTGAGAGAGATAGGGTTTGAAGCCTACAGGCTGTAGAGGAAGAAGGCCACTGATTGAATATCAGGCCAAAGAGGAAGAATTTCCTATGTAATTACTGTGTGTTAATACAAAGAACTCATTTCTGAGTTCATGTTTCATTTCTGAAGTTCTATGGTGTGCAGATGAAATTACAAGATTTTTGATTGTATGGGTTGAGGGAAAATATTCATTATTTAAATTCTGTGTGATTGAGTGTGTTGATAAATTAGCATCGATCTCAGAATGGATTGATGCTATTAAAAGAATTGCCTGGACTTCTAAATTGAGGTATAAAATTGACTGAATGTATTTGAAATTGGAGCTGATATCGTATAAGGTATTTCAAAGAGAAATTACACCTTCTGTTGTGTAATAAATAATACAACGAGATCTGGGGTTTGAAGTCCATGTAGGGTTTTTTTTGTAATGGAAATTGATGATTGTTTGAACAGGCATGCAGAGGAGCCGTAACGAAAGAAATTAGGAGAAGAAGGAAGGTTGAATGCAAATGAACCGTGAATTGAAGGCGTAGTGGAATGGAGACCGAAACCACGAGAAAATGTTAAGAATTGAAGGCAGAATGGTGGACCAAAGCACAGTGGAAGCATGGCGAAATAACGAACGAGATCAAGGAAGGCAGACGGCTAGGATTAAGTCGTGTAGATAAAGGTGAATAGTGAAGGCGGGTTCGAAAACCACAAATGATTTTCACGTGGGTTAAACATGGTAAGTGGTTTTATTCAATTTGAACGCGATCGAGTAATAACGTGACACATCACAACAGTAAAACCGTCGATTTCGCGTGATTTTTGAGTGATAACTCATGGGGGTCGATTGAACGTGATAGTCATTCGATCGTTGGTGCTGGAGATCCAACGGTGGATGCATGGAAAGTTAATCATGGTGTGGACCCGACGGTGTTAAAAGGATGCGTTGAATTGGAGTGCGATATCAAGCGCTGTCCGTCGGATCTGGAGCAATAAAATGAACAACGAAGATTGAAACTTACAAATGAATATGTAAGTTGTATATGCCGTGGGACCAAACATTAATATGTGTTGATACATTTGAGTTTTTAATGCAAAGTCGAACTTTTAAATGAATGAAATGTTCGCGTGGCCCGAATATATGATAACTGATAAGTGTGGGACCTGAAAAAAAGATTATGTTGATATGTTGGGTTTTAAACCAAAGTATGGGGTATGATGTGGGGCTGACTATATGTTAATGAATTGTGGACCATTTAGAATAGTGAGTGCATATGGACATTGTTTAAATGTGAATTGGTAAGTGCGACCATTACATATATATATGTGTGATAATACTTTGGGTTTAATTGCAATTCGAATATTGATTCGATGTTTTCATAAGATGGTTTTTAACATATGGTTTATAACCATAGGTTATAAAAAGGGTTTAGACTTTGACTAAGAACCGAGAATGGTATTAAGAGGAACAACTCTGTATATGAAGATTATAAAGGGGTTTTTATTATAAGGTTTTAAATCAGAGATTTGAAAGGTAGCTTCCGCATTAGAATTTGCCTGAGTTTGGGAAAATATGTTGGTTGATAAATGAAAAATACATCTTAAGGTGAGAATTGTGGGTTTTGCAGCTTTAGGATGCATCAAGTGGTATCAGAGCTGGAAGAGCTCTTTTGAAAGTTAAAGATTTTTTTTTTTAAATCAGAATACACAGAGTTGGAGATCAGATATTAAATCTAATAAGCAGAAGATACACAGACTTAAAGTGAACAGGCTTGCAGAAATGAATGAAGGCAGTACATTCAAAGTACAAGTCAATGAAGAAAACAAGGTCATGCAGAGATATTGAAGGTGAGATAATTTAATCTGGTTTAAAAAATTGTGGTTGCAGACAAGATGAAGAAAAAGATTTTGATGATGATGGCAGTGAACCTAATATTCCAGCTAAAGGTTGGATAGGGAGAAAAACTGAAGTGTTCTCAAGGGAAGATGAGTTGAAGATATAAGCCTAGAGAGTAGAAGAGAGTGCTCAAGAGGTTCCAGAGATAGAGAACTGGTGCTTGCCAAAAGACCAAGTCCAGAGAGGGGATTGGTGAGGTAAGTGGCAGCAGGGAGGACTTGATATTGCAGAGGCTTAGTGCAACTCATAGTGAGTGAGAAGCTCATGGAGGGTCAAAGAAGAGGTTCTAAAGAATTCCACAGAGATAAGATGAAGGATAGAGAAAGAGATATTGCAGCGATGAAAGTACAATTGGAGGTACTATAGGAATGGCTACAAGAATAGGAAAACCAAAGAGGAGGATAGATCTTTCCATTGAAAGGAAAGAGAGTAATTTGGAAACCATTACAAATGAAGTGGAGGCAGAAGGAGATTGCCTTATGGAAGGAAAAAATCAGATTTTTTGAGTCAAAGATGGAATTTGAGGATTCCACATGCAAATTTTTTCAAGGAGAAATGCTTGAAAAAGCAAACGAGACTGAAAAGACTTGTGTTTTTAAAACTAATAAATTGTGTATGATTGCAGGTACATCACAGGATGATGAACAAGATTTAGTGTTTGTTAAGGAGGAGAAGTTGAATCTGAATTCTATTCAGAATGATGCTGAGATAGGAAGATCTCATAAACAAAAGGAGACAAAGGGGTCTCATAAGAATATTCAACAGAATATTGGAACAGAGGAAGAAGGACCATCTAATGATTGGTCAATAGAAAATGAAGGTATGGAAAGTTGTGTAAAGTTTCCTAGTTCTACTCCAATTGAAATTGTTGAATTATATTGAAAGTTAGATCTTCAAAGAAGAGAGTTGGAAAAGTAGAGGATCTACACTCAGGATAAATTGTTGAATGTGAAAGACAGAGAAATTTTCATGAATGACAGTCAAGAAACAGAGGATAAGGATATAAGAGCTCAACAAAGTGAAATTGCATAGAAATAAGTTCATTGTTGTGAGCTAGTGCAGGGAGACATTTTTGAAACAGATGATAAGAAAGAGAGACTAGCTGATAGTCTCATGGAGGATTTAAACCAGCATATTGATGTGTTGACAAAGGATTTGGAAGAAAACTCAAAGCAACATAATGAAATGTTTCCAGAGGAGGAAGAGGTATTGAAACCTTGTAATTTTAATACTGATAATTCATGTGTTAATTATGCAGGAAAAGAAGGACAACAAATGAAAAATGTCAGAGAATTTAATGAAAAGGAAACTATGTTAGCTGAAAACATAGTGGAGGATCATCATTCTATCATGATGACTGGAAAAAATGAGATAAACTTGGAAGCTTGGAAGAAAACATTGGAGATTTTCTAAGTCTTGAAAGAGACTTGGAACTGCAAGAAGAATATTTGGTGACTGGATCATCAAATGAGACCATTGGGTCTTGTAATTTTGAAATTAACAACTTGACTGTGTTTACAGGTGTTGCAGAAGGCAATCCATCTGTTGGAATTGTCTTGAATGAAGATGAATTTTTGCAGAATAAGGAACTCATAAATTTCGAGGAAGGTGATACAGTCATGTCTCATATGAAAGAACTTGTTACTGTTGATGACAGGGAGGAGTTGGCTTGTCTGATTAGCCAAGAGAAGACTGTGGGAAAGATTTTTAGAACTGCCACAGTGATGGAGAATTAGAATTCTATTGTGATAAATAATAAAGATACAGAGTTTGAGGAATCTGAATTGATTGCCAGAATCAATCAATGATGTGATGGACAATTACTGAATATTGTCAAAGAAGAAGAAGAAGGATATGCATTGCAGCATATTGATGATGTGGTTGAGATAAAACAAGTTCAAGGGAAATGGTTGAAATGTTTGCTGGAAACATTTGATCAAGAGAAAGGGATTGCAGACACTAAAGTGGAAATGTCTGGAGTTATGAAAGAAGCAGATACTAGTTTGTCAAATTTGATTATGCTTGCTAGTATACAAAGAAGACTAAATGAGTATGTTACTACAGTTAAAGAATCAAATGATAATTCATTTTTTAAAAGTAAATTTACAGGTAGTGAACATAAGAAGAATGTTGCAGAGGGAGATATCTTAAGAGATATTCAGGAAGTTTGGGATGCAACAACGTGTGAGGCAACATTGGCAGGAACAAAAGCAGCGAAAGAAACATTATTTAGAGAAATATTTGCAGTAGAAATTGAAAGCAGCAACAAAGGCAGAGTGATTTCCAGACAAAAGATAAACTGGACATAGAAATTGAAAGCAACAACAAAAGGCAGAGTAATTTCTAGAAAAAAGATAAACTGGACATAGAAATTGAAAACATAAGAAGATTGATGACAAAGGTGTCTCAGAAGAAAAAGACAACAACAAGAAAGCAAAGAAATTACAACAAGGAGAAGACAAGAAAAGAATGTGAAAGCATAGCTAGTGGAAAGATGCAGAATAAGATATGGAAACCTGGAGAAGTGAAATTGAAGAATAATGCAGCTTATGGACAGCAACAAAACAGAGTATGGGATCCAGGAGGCAAAGATTAAAAGCACATGATTAGGAGATCATGATTATTTTTGACCTTGGGAGTCTGATGCAGGGGCATTAGGCTCAAGAAAATTCCTTGTATTTTAATAGACTTAGGGTTTTTGTGTTTTCAAGGGAGTTGGTTTCTTAAGTAATGATTTGAGTGATTTTAATAAGAATTAATTAAATATTGTGAGGAATTTTGTAAATGTTCTCGAATGTTGGAGAACATGAGAGAATTAGGCTAGTTGAGAGTGTATAGGGAATGAGAGATTTGAGAATTGTTTGTACATCTTAAATTAGAATTAGTTTCATTATTTGGTGGATGAAAGAGGATCCTTAGGGATTAAGTAGTGATTTTAGGATTTTGTTGAGGAGATGGAGGAAATGAAACCAATAATAGTTTCAGAACCTTTTGTATAAAATGTAAGCCTCAAAGGCATAAAAAAACAGTAGAAAAATAGAGAGAGAATGATTCAGGGTTTGAGAGAGATAGGGTTTGAAGCCTACAGGCTTTAATGGAAGAAGGCCACTGATTGAATATCAGGCCAGAGAGGAATAATTTCCTATGTAATTACTGTGTGTTAATACAGAGAACTCATTTCTGAGTTCATGTTTCATTTCTGAAGTTATATGGTGTGCAGATGAAATTACAGGATTGTTGATTGTATGGGTTGAGGGAAAATATTCATTATTTAAATTCTGTGTGATTGAGTATGTTGAGAAATTAGCATCGATCTCAGAATGGATCGATGCTATTAAAAGAATTGCCTGGACTTCTAAATTGAGGTATAAAATTGACTGAATGTATTTGAAATTGGAGCTGATATCGTATAAACTATTTCAAAGAGAAATTACACCTTTTGTTGTGTAATAAATAGTACAACAAGATCTGGGGTTTTAAGTCCATGTAGGGTTTTTTATGTAATAGAAATCGATGATTGTTTGAACAGGCATGCGGAGGAGCCGTAACGAAAGAAATTGGGAGAAGAAGGAAGGTTGAATGCAAATGAACCGTGAATTGAAGGCGTAGTGGAATGGAGACCGAAACCATGAGAAAATGTTAAGAATTGAAGGCGGAATGGTGGACCAAAGCACAATGGAAGCGTGGCGAAATAACGAACGAGATCAAGGAAGGCATAAGGCTAGGATTAAGTCGTGTAGATAAAGGTGAACAGTGAAGGCGGATTCGAAAACCAAAAATGGTTTTCGTGTGGGTTCAACATGGTAAGTGGTTTTATTCAATTTGAACACGATTGAGTAAGAACGCGACATGTCACAGCAGTAAAACCACCCATTTTGCGTGAGTTTTGAGTGATAACTCGCGGGGGTCGATTGAACGCGATAGTCGTTCGATCGTTGGCGCTGGAGATCCAACGGTGGACGCGTGAAAAGTTGTGTAGGAGTTAATCATGGTGTGGACCCGACGGTGTTAAAAGGATGCGTTGAATTGGAGCGCGATATCAAGCGCTGTCCGTCGGATCTGGAGCATTAAAATGAACGACGGAGATTGGAACTTACAAATGAATATGTAAGTTGTATATGCTGTGGGATCAAACATTAATATGTGTTGATACATTTGAGTTTTTAATGCAAAGTCGAACTTTTAAATGAATGAAATGTTCGCGTGGCTCGAATATATGATAACTGATAAGTATGGGACCCGAACAAAAGATTATGTTGATATGTTGGGTTTTAAACCAAAGTATGGGGTGTGACGTGGGGCCGACTATATTTTATTGAATTGTGGACCATTCAAAATAGTGAGCACATATGGAAATTGTTTAAATGTGAATTGGTAAGTGCGGCCATTACATATATATATGTGTGATAATACTTTGGGTTTAATTGCGATTCGAATATTGATTCGATATTTTCATAAGATGGTTTTTAACATATGGTTTATAACCATAGGTTATAAAAAGGGTTTAGACTTTGACTAAGAATCGAGAATGGTATTAAGAGGAACAACTTCGTATATGAAGATTATAAAGGGGTTTTTTATTATAAGGTTTTAAATCAGAGATTTGAAAGGTAGCTTCCGCATTATAAATTGCCCGAGTTTGGGAAAATATGTTGGTTGATAAATGAACCATACATCTTAAGGTGACAATTGTGGGTTTTGCAGCTTTAGGTTGCATCAAGGGGAAAGAGTAAAAATGAACGGGATGTGGTATTTTTACAAGGGGAATGATTTTGAAAGGAATTTAGTAAATGAAATGACCAATTTTCTGTTATCCATGTTTGTGAAAACTGCTTCTACCTACCCATCTGCTACCTAACATTTTTTCTTCATTTACATGGGCACATTTTGAGCTTGTAGACCCTTATTCATTTTTATTTTAAACAACAAACTAACTAATTTTATCCTTATTTATTCCAAGGGCTCAGATTAAACTGTTGAGCTCCTTATTATTCTCTACCTAACTACTGATCTGCCAAGATTAAACTGTTTGGCTAGACCTTGATTCTCTATCTATCAACATGAAATTTAAAGCATGAAAGGTCAAGATTAGGCAGTTTGTCTTTCATGTATTGTGGCATTTTTGACAAGCTGCATACAATATTTATTTTGCAGTAAAAGTAAATAGTAGTGGCATTTGAATTTGCATCACTTTCATGTTTTATTTTATCTCTTTTTTTTTTTGGGGTTCATTTTCATATTCTTTTTTATCTTTTTTCTTTCAAGTCCTTTGATTTTTCTTTTAGGACTTTTACCCTCTTTACATTTTTTTTTAAAATTTTCTAATATGGGAAAAAAATTTTGCAGAAAGAAAAGTATGTACATATTACAAGACTAATAAAAGTCAATTCAAAATTATGAATCCTATTATTATAGGACCCTAACAGTGGCTCCACATTGGGATGGCATTTCCTAGTGAAATGTCAAGAACTTTGAGACTAGTAGCCTTTGAATTTTGACTGTGTTGGCCTTGAAATTGTTTTCTGAGCTCTGCATTATTCATACTTATGACATTTTTTCTTTCAAAGATTAGGGCCTTCTCTCTGGGCTTCAAATTTTTTAGAAAAATATCCAATCCAATCTAAAATTTGCAATTTTATGTACAATGAGTAAAGTAAACAAAGTGAACTACTATTATTTTGGGGAATAGTAATGCTTCAACATTCTACCATTGATAGGTCCACCTGCCATATCTGATCCATCCAAATCCTTGAAAAAGAATGCATTGTTACCTCTGTAACCATAAATGACATAAGGGCCTTTCCTTAAGAAATCAAATTTCCCATGTTTACCTTTCTCTTCTCTCCTAGAATCCCACTTAAGAACTTTTTCACCTATGTAAAAATCAACTTCCTTTGTCTTCCTGTCAAATATATTTTTAATATTTTCTTGAACAACCTGAGACTTGAGATAGACATCCTCCCTAGTTTGCTGCAAGTGTATGGTTTGATTTATCCTTCTCTGGATATCATTGGTTTCTACCTGCAGTTCTTGGATCATCTTCATTACTGGTACTCCTAAAGAGGATGGGAAAACAACATCCATCCCATAAACAAACCGATAAGGGGATGTACCAATAGATTTCTTTGTGGTAAGTCTATTTGCCCATAAGACATTAACTAACCTTTTCTTCCATGTTTTATTATTGTCTTCTAGTAGTTTATTGATGATATTCACAAGGCTTTTATTGGAGGATTCAGCCTTGTGGAATGTCCAAGGGTAATGTGGTATTTATTACAGAAGTCAATCATCTTTTTAGACTTGAAAGCAGCCGCATTATCAATCATGAGCTTTTGGGGGCATCCAAATCTAGACAATATATTATTGTCTAAGAATGAGATTATGACAGTATCAGTGGCTTGCTTGGAAGGAATGGCTTCTATCTACTTAGTGAAATAGTATGTGGTTGTCAAAATCCATTTGTGTTACGCTGATGAGGGAGGGTGGATTTCACCAATGAAGTCTAGACCCCATTGTTGAAATGGAATTTCAGTGGAGATGGGTTTAAGGGGTAAAGGTAGTAGCTTTTTCTTCCCTTCAAATATTTGGAATTTGTGATAGGGGGTCACATACTTATTCACATATGCAAACAGTGTAGGCTAGTAAAAACCAGCTCTCAAAATTTTCTCTGCAATGGATTTCCAGTAAAGGTGTCCTCCACAGTCACCTGCATAAAACTCTTCCATAAATTTATTGGCTTCATCTTTAAGAAAACAATTCAATAAAATGCCACCATGATCTTTCCAAAACAATGCATTATCTATGATACAAAATTTCATTGCCTTTAAATTTAAAAATATAGCTTTAGTTCTTGATAATTCAGGAGGAGCTTGTAAATTTAGTAACATAAATATGATATCTGCATACCATGTTGAATCTAAAAAGGCTTCACTGATCTGTGGAGTCGCCATCTCTTCCTGATCATCTAATTGGGCAATAAAGTTTATATCTAAAGCATGACAATTTGATTCAACCATGAATTTGGCTAAACATTTACCTTTAATGAGTTTGGTGGGCTTAATTTCTATGTCATATTCCAAAATGGTTGCAATCCATTTGCCTCTTTTACCATCAGGCCCATTCTAAGTTAGAATTTCCTTTAGAACTGAATTTGGAACATAAGCAATTATATGTGAATACATGATGTACACTCTAAAGTCTTTGATAGCCTTCACTAAAGCTAGTGCCTGCTTTTCCATTATGTTATACTTTAAAGTGGCATCTCTAAGTGATTTGCTGGAAAAAGCAATGGGTTGTTCATAGCCCTGATCATTCTTATGCAGTAAAACTGCAACAATAGTATGTTCTGAAGTAAAAGAAAAAACAATGAAATATTTTTTTGAAATCAGGACTTATTAGGACTGGTGTTCTTGTCAAGGCTTGTTTGATTGATTCAAATGATTGCTTGGACTCCACAGTCCATTTAAGTACTGAGCCTTTTTTCAACATGTTATTGAGTTCTCTAATTATTTCTACTAAGTTTGAAATGAATCTTCTAAGAAAGTTGATTTTACCTAAGAAAGCCTGCAATTATTTAATATTCCTAGGATGACTAATGTTTAGAATGGCCTCTATTCTAGCAGGTTCTATCCTAATTCCCTCTTTTGATATAATATGCCCTAATAGTTTGCCTTCTTCAAGTCCAAAAAGAGTCTTTTTAGGATTTAAAGAAATGCTAAATTTCCTGCATTTGATAAACACTTGTCTTAGGTGATCTAGATGTTCATTAGCAGTTTTTGAAAATACAGTTATATCATCTAGATAGATCACAAGAAAATCATTGAATTTCTTTAGCAAAAGCTATATCCATAGCTCTCTGAAAAGTTGCTCCTGCATTCATTAATCCAAAAGGCACTTTCACATACATGAAAGTACCCCAAGGAGTAGTAAATGTAGTCTTTGGTTGGTCTTCTGGCTAAACTAAAATCTGGTTATATCCAAAGAATCCATCAAGTAATGAAATCCTGGAAGAACCAACCACCCTCTCTAAAATATGATCCATCTTGGGGAGAGGGTAATTATCTTTTAGGGACACTTCATTTAAATTCCGGAAATCAACACACAATCTGATCTCCCCTATCGTCTTCCTAGTGGGAACTAGGTTTGAAACCAATTTAGAATATTTGATAGGTGCAATTATCTGGGCTTCATACATTCTCTTAAACTCTTTTTCAATTAAAGGCATTAAAACTGGATTGATTCTTTTGAGTTTCTGTTTGAAATGTTTTTGATCTTCTTTTATAGGTATTTTGTGTTGTATTATGCTAGTGTCATAAGATTTTAATTCCTCATAACTCCATGCAAATACATCCTGAAATTCCCTAAACATAGCTATATATTTCAGTTTTTCTTCTTTGGGTAAAGCTTTTGAAAGTTTGATTAGTTTAGGCCTTTGTTATGTTCCTATATTTCATTCTTCTATATAAGATCTTAATGGTTCCATCTTTGGTTTTCTTGCAACATCATTTGAATAAAAAAGACCTTATAAAGGGGCTAATCCCTTAGGTAAAAATTTATTCTTAGGGTTTAAATGTCAGAATCATCATCTGTTAATTCTTCAATCTCTACCTATTCTAAATTATCTATTTCTACTTGAGTGAATTTAGTGGGTTTAGTAAAATCTAAGTTATCTACATTTATCTCACTGTCTATTTTATCATCTACTATACAGTCTCTGTCTATGTTACAATTCTAAAATTCTCCCTCAACATTCATGAAATGATAAATCTGTTCATCCTGTGCTAATATTTGTCAATATTTTAGATTATATAGTATTGTAGGCCCGTGTTTAACTTTTGTTGTATATTGATGATTTGGTTGAAAAGGCAGATTGTAGGTACTAGCAAAAGTTGCTAAACTGTGTGCTTGTATGTTTTGTTTTCTAGGAATTACAACAAAGTCACATTCAAGCAATTCTTTCATCAGATCTAAAATTGTTTCTCTATATTGGCTTAATCTAGGATTATATACAGAATATTCTCCTTTAATCCATTTCACAATTAAATCAGAGTCTCCCATGATAGAAACTCTTTTGCCTCCTAAATTTCTAACAATCTACAATCCTAAAATCAAATCTTCATATTCAGCCATGTTGTTTGTACATTTGAAATTTAATCTAAAGGCATGACCTTCTACATGATTGTTTTCCATGTTATGTATCCAAACTCCTGCTCATGTTCCTAATTTATTCACTGATCCATCAAAATCAAGGTGCCATATTGATTCATGAAAAATGTTTTCACTATCTGGGTATTTTTATTTCTGTTTTAGTTCAGTGTTGTTCTCTATGTCAGTTTTAGAATTACATAAAATGAAGGAGTCCAGATCAGTAGGTGTAGAATAAATAGGATAGTTTCCAGGTCTTTCTATACTACTAACCATGTAATTCATTAATGTCTCTCTTTAAAGTTTCTTGGGTTGGCCAAAAACTGATATTGTTGCATAAGACATATCTAATTCTAGAGATCCCTGCAGTTTTGCTCCCCATGAGCGAGATAACATCATTCAATACTTCTCAGCTACTACAATATCCATGACTATGCTTTTTCCAGGGTATTGAACTAAAGTGACACATAAATATTTGATTAAGCCTAGACATTTCACTTTGCTGGGATCAAATGAGAAGAGATCTTTATAAGGTCTAGTGATGTCTAAATTCAAGGTTTCCATTATTGCTTTTAGCATTAAATTATGTGAGGCACCTGAATCTAGCATGGCATTATGTAAAATCTGATCATGAATAGTCAAGCTAATGTAGAAAGGAGGAACTCCTCCTTCTTGGTGTTTTCCATTTACTTCACGACCAAAGATTAGTTCTGGTTAGTCATCACTCAAATTGACGGAATCTTCTCCATCATTGATATTTAAAGTCTCAGTGATATGTGATTTGTATAGATCATGCTTAACCAATTCTGTTAAAGGAATTGGTATCTTTAGTTTGGCAATTTCAGCTTGGATGTTGAATGGTGCTTGCGATTTTCCTAACTGAATTGTTTCTTCTTTACTAACTGCAGTTTGAGTGTGTTTATCTTCTTCTTCTACAGTTGGTTTCTCATTTTTTGCTTGTGTTTCCATTATTTTACTGATTTTAATCTTCTTTTTGGGATAGTTTGAGATACAATGGAAGTTTTGGCAGGTTTTGAGGTTTCAACAACTGTTTTGGCAGCAACTGTTTTAGGATCTGCTGATTTTGGATCAGCAAAAGATGTTTTTGGATCTGAAATTATTGTTTTGGCAGAATTTTTTGTCTTAAAAGCAACACATTTTTTAGGATCAACTGAATTTTGAACATCAATATCTGTAATGTCAACAATCTTAGGACTGGGTTTAATTTTGGGAATTGAAATTTTTAGATTAGGATTTGAATTTTTCTGAGTTGAACTAGAGTTTTGCTGGGTTTCCCTGGGAAGAATTTGTAGAACTTTAGTTGTAGGAGCCTCTATTGTTTTCTTTGTTTTAGTTTGGGCAGATTTCTTAGTAGGGGCCTCTAGATTTTTCTTACTCCTAAGGTTATATTTCTTATGAACTTCATTATTTGCAAACTCATAACCTTGCTTGTAATCAAAATAATCACTAGATTCTAATTGTAACTGTTGTAATTCATATAACTCCCGCTCTTATTTTGTAAGAAAAATGGTGTTATCATCATTAATGCCCATTAGATTGATCTGAGTGTCTTCATCATCTTCATTTTGGTGAGAAATTTCAGCATAGTTCTCTTGGAAAGGTGGTCTTATTGTTTGATCAGGTGTTGATTCTCTAGATTTACTAGTGTTGGTGTTTTTCCTTAAATTGGGATTTCTTATTTGAGGTCCTTGTTGTATCCCACTGTGGCTTTATTTCCATATTATCTAACCTATCCATCATTCTTTCTAATGTTTTTGCTAAGTTATCTATTTTCAAATCTGAGGTTGATGTTTCCTCTTTTATTGTCACTCTTCTTTCATTTCTTAATCTAGCTTTTTTGGCTAACAAGTTTGCCTCTACACTTACAACATTACTTTGCATCTGCTCTAAGGTTTCTGGGTTTCTCTCTCTCAGTTGGTAAGCCATATCTGTATCAGATCCATCAAGGAATTTGATAAGGGTAGAGTCTGGAGGAGGTTTAAGATTGACAGGGATTGCATTATAAATACTGTTATATCTTGTACATGATAGTCCTAAACTGTTTCATTTGGTGATCTTTTTATGTTTTCAAATTCAGACAAAATTTGTAATGGATTATTCTTTTTCTCCCATCTATTAAGAAACATCCTATGGAAAGCATCTAAATCAACAATACTACTAGTAGGCAAACCTTTAAACCACTTCTTAACATCACCAGCTAAAGTTTGAGAAAAAAGTCTCATTTGAACATCAACATCATCTAATTCATGAAATTCAAAGTAGTCTGTCATTTTATTAACATGTTGTTGTGTAGTGTAATGAGTGGTTCCATCAAATTGAGGGATTTTTCTTTGGTAGTCTTGGGGCATGGCATTTAGAGGGGCTTGAAGGACCAAAGGGGCATATCTGGCAGCCATGGCTTGGATTCTAGCTTGGCTAGGAGGTAAGTTTGAAGTACTTGGTGATGAAGTTGAAGTACTTGCAGATGAGGTAGGAACACTTGAAGATGTAGTTGGGATGCTAGAAGAGGTGCTGGGAAATGTGGTTGAAGCGCTTGAAAATGCAACAACAGTGCTGGAGGATGAACTTGCAGTATTTTGGGTTGGAAATAAAACTGTAGGTTGAAGTGTAAGCTTAAGAAAGAAGGATTCTGTGGACTGAAGTGTGGTGGAAATAATAGATGAGGTGGTAGTAAACAAGGATGAACCTACAAATTCTAAATGACTGGTAGAAGGCTTAGGGGTATAGGAAGATAAAGCAGTCAATTCAACTGAATGTTGTAAATAAGCTTCATCAATTTCCTTAGTCAAAGTTGCAGTTATAGCATCAAGTTTATCATAAACTTCTAGGACTTTTTCATCTGAATCTAGTAAAACAGTTTCCTTCTTACTTTTAATGAATGAAATGAAATCAAGATCTATTACACTATTATGTATGTCACTTTCTAATTTTGTTTTGAACAAAGATTGCTCAAAAGCTAAATCAAATTCAATGTCTTGTAAACTTGATAGTTTATTTGGAAGAGAATTTGGTTTGATCAATGAATTCTTATTACCTACACTTTCAACTTTTTTGTTTTTCTTTACAATTCTGTGAGGATTATCTACTATGACAAAAGGTTCTGGATCTAGATTGGACCTGGTATAGTAGACTCTCCTAGAAGCCAAAATTACAGTTTTTATGGAAAATTTACTAACAACTCTTCAAAAAAATCTTAAGGTGAAAATATAAGTAAAAATATTTCCTTTAAGATCCATTTTAAACACTAAGGACTGATTAGTTCCCCAGTATGGTCGCCAATATGTTATCACTCCAATAATTCTCAAGAGTTGTTATTTTTTTTGTGTTTAAAGAATATTAGAGGTAACCACAAACCTACTTTTAAGCCTTAGGATCTAGCTTTCCTAATGCTCATAGAGGGCTCTCTCTATATGATTTATCTTTGTTTATTTTAGGCTAGTTATGTAGGATTACTTGGGGTTTTGATTTTGGATTTGGTTTGGTGGTGAAATTACTTACTCGGATGGATAGATGTAGGTATGTATTCCATTGGGCTAATGGAGTCAATGTGTCAAGTAGTCAGATTAGGATCAAGGTCTAAAGGGAAATGTTTACATAGAAAGATAGTTGAGTTACTTAAGATCTTCAAAGGCTGATGGTGAAAATGGTTTCAATCGGGGTAAGAGAGCAATTAAGGGTTCTCAAATCGGGATAATTAATGAAAAGACAGAGGTCAATCGAAATAAGGGAGCAATTAAGAATTCCTTTATTTGGATATCAGAAGAAAAACTATAAATGATAAACAGTTCAAAACATAGTGCTTTTAACATATTTTGAAATAAAATTCCTGATTTATCATTTAAATTTAGAAAGACATACAATTATTGGTGATAAAACATAAGAAATTGACAAAGAACAAGTGAAAATACTTCACTAAAGTGGCCCAACACATGAATCCTATAATATGATGCTTTATTGCTTTAACCAATCTACTGACTTGAAATTGATACAATCACCCTTAGATTCAGAATAATACAACTATAGAAATGTTCAACAATTCATCCACACTCAATACTTCCAAATGAGAAGTATTTATACAAAAACTATTTCCAAAATATCCTTAAAAAACTTAGGAATTATTCATGGAAAAGAAATATCTTCATGCAAAAAGATAGTGACAGCTTTCTAACTAATGCTAGATGTCCCTGTTTTTATTGAAATTATTGTTTGTTGTCTTCACTTGTTGATATTTTTTTGCTGATTTGTCTCTTGATTATTGCTCAACAAAGGCTGTGGTTGAGTGTCTTTCACGTTAGCAGCTTTATATTGATACACTTTAAACTGTAACTGATACTCTTTCACTGTCTCTTTTTCACTATAAAATGTGACTGCTCTGTTTTATCTTTACTGCTCTATTTTAATGCAAACTATTTTTACTTTTCCAAAAGAAAAAATATGTTTTAACTTAGGAAAAGGGGCATTTTTGCAAGAGGGAAAATAATGAAATAAGGGGAAAGAGTAAAAATGAAAGGGATGGGGTATTTTTACAAGGGGAATGATTTTGAAAGGAAGTTAGTAAATGAAATGACCAATTTTCTGCTATCCATGTTTGTGAAAACTGCTTCTACCTACCCTTCTGCTACCCTAACATTTTTTCTTCATTTACATGGGTGCATTTGAGATTGTATACCCTTATTCAGTTTTCTTTTAAACAACAAACTAACTAATTTTATCCTTATTTCTTCCAAGGGATCAGATTAAACTGTTGAGCTCCTTATTATTCTCTACCTAACTACTGATCTGCCAAGATTAAATTGTTTTGCTAGATCTTTATTCTCTATATATCAACAAGAAATTTAAAGCATGAAAGATCAAGATTAGGCAATTTGTCCTTCATGTATTGTGGAATTTTTGACAAGCTGCACACAATATTTATTTTGCAGTAAAAGTAAATAGTAGTGGCATTTGAATTTGCATCACTTTCATGTTTTATTTTATCTCTTTTTTTGTTTGGGGTTCATTTTCATATTATTTTTTATCTTTTTTCTTTCAAGTACTTTGATTTTTCTTTTAGGACTTTTACCCTCTTTACATTTTTTTTTTTTTATTTTCTAATATGGGAAAACAATTTTGTAGAAAGCAAAGTATGTACATATTACAAGACTAATAAAAGTCAATTCAAAATTATGAATCCTATTGTTATAGGACCCTAACAAGTTCAAGAATCATATGAAATTTCCTTATCTTCTATTGAAACGAATTCACCCCTTATTTGATAGGAATTACATGTTGGATGATATGCGTATCATATGTATATAGATCATCATACGTCCATGTGAATACATCTCGATTTTATTTGAAAAGACGAATGAAAGCCTATCATTCTTGAGGAGAACAACATGTACCAAGGTTCACATATTTTAGATATTATTTGGTCCCCAAATTAACTTGTTCGTGTGATAGTGTCGAGCTATGAGTCTTTGTATTCATTGGTCCTCTGAAATTGTTTTGCAGATCATAACATTTCTCAAGAGATACCACACCTTTCGACATAGTATTCCCCTTACTTACTTGAGTTGATTCCTGCAAGGCCTTTTCGTGCTAATATTATTCAATAACCACATATTTGAAAACATATGCATTGGCTATGAAGTGAAATATATGTTGGTCATCATTAAACACACATAATTTAGTTACATTTTTGGGCACATATGGATTATAAATAATTTCTATAGAAAAATCATCTTTTAATTGTATCATCCAAGCAACTGCATTCGCTAATGTATCTGTGGCAACATTATTAATTATAAGAAAAAAATTAATATTAAATTCTTTGAAGAATGAAATAAGGCACCATACCTCTTGTTGGTAGTTTTTCAAATTAGGTGAAACAAGGTGAGTGGTATTTCGTACCTGACGAGTAACAATCTCTGACTCACTGATTACCTTCAGTACTTCGACCTTTAGGTCTATGGCCTTCTTTAATTCCAGAATGAGCACTTCATATTCATCAGTATTGTTTGTGCACTCGAATTACAAGTGTCATGATATGATATAAATTTTATTTTAAAGGTCAATAAGGATACAACCAGCTCCAAAGGTCTAGATGTGAGCAACTACCTTAGTAGTATGTAGATATATGTTACAAGTTTCATTAGCACTAGTTGGAATACAAGTAAGGAGCTCTAACTGTGTATTAGATGGTACATGGGATGGTTGTTCTTGATAATGTATGTGGTCAACCTTTAGATTTCTTTTTCCAAAAATGGCATGTGAAAATCTGATTGGCTCATTATGTCCCTCAAGTGTTATCATGATATATTTCATGTGAGTGATCTGAAAATGGGTTGGATAACTTGTTATGCTTTTCAAGAACCTCCCACTCAGTTAAACAAATAAAAGATGTAGCTTATTCTTGACTTGTGTGGAAATGAATACTTGAAACAAGTGTATATTTTTGAACTGTTTAAGTGCTTTAAGACCATTTTTTTTTTTCTAATATTAAACATGTGCAACAACCATATAGTGCAGAAAATAAACATCAACACATAACAACAAATTTAATAAAGGATTTCACCCGAATATCGTGGGTTACGTCTCCTTGAGCTTTTGTCAACTTGACTTGGCTCTTTGGGATTATGATGAAAAGTTTCTTTTACAAGTAAATACTTGACTCCAATGGTTATTTGGGCTGTACCATTGGGTTTAGAATACCATCATACCCCTCTCATGGCTGTCATCACTCTGAAAACAAAACTAGGTACCCTTAGACTTGACTCCTTTTGTCGGTGCCCTTAAGCTTCCCTGAGCTTCGAAGTGGCACTAAATCCATCATAATTACTTTTTCTGTCCTTGAGACCTCACCTAATATCTCCAACACATATCATACCTCCAAAATAGACTGATCATTTGCTCCAAATGAGTACTGCATCCCCAATCTAAGCCTCCATCCACTGTTGGCACTAGGCTGCCCGAAACTTCCCTGTGGCTTCTCGAGATCTAGGAGCCTCCAAATGACTGTGAACATCCCTTAATTTGATTCAAAATTTCAAAAATAGTCAGAATAGACTATTTTTTTGCTAAAATTGGCCTCTGACTGCCCCGGTTTTGCCTCTAACACCTGGTGGCACCCCTGGCTCTAGGGTCACTAAAAATTCTCTGAAGCATCTCCGCCTTTAGAAGTCCTCAAAAGCGTCTAAAAATCCATCAATGTATTCATAAGTATCAAAATAGTTTAAATAGACTATTGGTTTGCTGAGAATGGATACTGGCTGCTCCAGATAGGCCTCATTCTCCTGCTAGCACTGGATGGCCCCTGGAACTTCTATGAAGCAACTTGGCCTTCAAAATTCCTCTACAGGCTCAGAAAACCACACCCTTAGTTCCATAATGTCTAAAACATCCAAAATTGACTATTTGATTCCAGAGAAAGGCCTCTAGCTTCCCTGGCTAGGCCTCAAACCCCTGGTGGCCCCTAGAACTTCTATGAAGCAAAAACCTGCTCAAAAGTCCTATAATGGTTCTGAAGCTCTCACCAATGAGTCTGGAATGCCTGATATAGTCTAAAATGACTATTCCCACTCTCAGAATGGATGAATCTAGCTCAATATAGAGCCTAAAATGATTTTTCCCAGTGACCCCTAAAAAGCTCCACTAAAAGTGGAGGAACTGGACATAACTGAAGTTAAACTAGCAAATTCGGAAAATTAGTCGCGCGCCAAAAGTTCCGCCAGTAAAACTGTCGATTTTAACTGTAGCAATAAGTGTAGTCGTTGGGGTTGGGCACATGCCCTCCCAAAATTCGCGATCAACAAAATGTTTAGTGAAACCGACGACGCTAAAACCGCAACATGTGAACATTCAACGACGGAGGTTGTTTGTTGTAATAATAGTCAGAAAAAAAACTGCATGGGGTAACATTTGTTTTAACGTCTGCATGCGAACGCACTAACTTCAGAATGCTAACGGTTAGGGTTTAGCCCTTGGACCATGGGCAACGGTCATGTGGGGAGGTGCTAGCCCCTCCAAACCCCCAAATGTGTTTATTTTAATGTTTAAATAAAACATGTCAACCATAGTAGTTAAGAACTAATAGTAGCCCAAACGATAATGTGGTGTGCATGCAGGCGAGAGGTCTCGCTTCATGTCTTCATCGAAGAATCTTGTGAAGGAGGAGGATTTGGAAACCTCACTTGAAGAAGTTGTCATCATTATTTCAATGAACTAAAGAACTTCAACAAAAATTCACAAAGCTTTCAAAAACTATTGACAAAGCTTCTGAACAAAATGGCTGTAGAGTCAAGCTCTTCTTCAAGCAGCCTTGTGCAAACAAAACCTCTTGTGCTTCAAGGGTTTCCTTGAGGTCCTTTGGGTAAGAAATATGCCCTTAGCCCTTCTTCCTTCTTTTCCTCTTCTGGACTTAGCTAACAATAGCTTTCCCTTTACCTCTAGCAAACTTAAACTTGTAAGCAACAGTCAATTTGCAAACAGTAAAATTCTTTGCACTGTTTAAACACCTTTCAAGTCAAACAAGAAAACTAGTGCTCTGTCAAGAAAGAAACCTAATGCTCTGTCAATCAAGCAACCTAGTGCTCTGATACCAACCTGATCTAAAAATGGGTTGGATAAATTGTTATGCTTTTCAAGAACCTCCCACTCAGTTAAAAAAATAAAATATTTAGCTTATTCTTGACTTGTGCGGAAATGAATAATTGAAACAAGTGTATGTTTTTTAACTATTTAAGTGCTTTAAGACCATTTTTTTTGCTGATATTAAACATGTGCAACAACCATATAATGAAGAAAATAAAAATCAACATATAACAACAAATTTAATAATGGAGTTCACCTGAATATCGTGGGCTACATCTCCTTGAGCTTTTATTAACTTGACTTGGATCTTTGGGATTATGATGAAAAGTTTCTTTTACAAGTAAAAACTTCACTCCAATGGTTATTTGGGCTATAACATTGGGTTTAGAATACCATCATACCCCTGTCATATTGTCATCACTCTGAAAACATAACTAGGTTCCCTTAGACTTCACTCCTTATGTCGGTGCCCTTAAGCTTACTTGAGCTACGAAGTGGCACTAACTCCCTCAGAATTCCTTTTTCTATCCCTGAAACCTCACCTACTGTCTCCCGCACATATCAGACCTCCAAAATAGACCAATCAATTGCTCCAAATGAGCACTGCATCCCAAATCTAAGCCTCCATCCACTGTTGGCCATGGGCTGCCCGAAACTTCCCTATGGATTCGAGCTCTACAAGTCTCCAAATGACTCTAAAAATCCATTCATTGGATTCATAATGTCAAAAATAGTCAGAATAGACTATTGGTTTGGTGAAATTGGCCTTCGACTGGTGGCACCCCTGGCTCTAGGGTCACTGAAAACTTCTCTGAACCATCTCGGCCTTCATAAGTCCTCAAAAGCTTCTGCAAACTCCATCAATGGATTCAGAAGTATCAAAGTAGTTGAAATATACTATTGGTTTGCTAAGAATGGATACTGATTGCTTCGGATAGGCCTTATTCTCCAGCTGGCATTGGATGGCCCTGGTTGCCCCTGGAAGTTCTCTCAAGCAACTCGGCCTTAAAAATTCCTCTACAGGCTCTTCAAACCACAACATTAGTTCTAGAATTTCTAAAACATCCAAATTTTACTATTGGATTCGTGATAAAGGCCTCTAGCTGCCCTGGCTAGGCCTTAAACTGCTGCTGGCCCCTAGTGGCCCTTAGAACTTCTCTGAAGCAAAAAAATGCTCAAAATTCCTCCAATGGCTTTGGAACCCTCACCAATGAGTTTGGAATGTCTGATATAGTCGAAATTGACTATTCACACTCTTAGAATGGACAAATCTAGCTCAAGATAGAGCCTAAACTGATTTTTCCCAGTGACCCCTAAAAAGCTTCGCTAAAAGTGGAGGAGTTGCACATAACTGAAGTTAAACTGGAAAATTCCAAAAATTGGTGGCATGCCAAAAGTTTTGCCAGTCAAATCGCCGAGTTTAACCGTAGCAATAAGTGTAGCCTTTGGGGTTGGGCACATGGCCCCGCAAAATCCGCGGTCAACAAACTATTTGGTGAAACTGCCGACGCTAAAACCGCGACATGTGAATATTCAATGGCGGAGTTTGTTTGTTGTAATAATAGTCAGAGGAAAAACTGCGTAGGGTAGCATTTGTTTTAATGTCCACATGTGAACTTGCTAACTCCGGAACGCTGACGGTTAGGGTTTAGCCCTTGGACCATGGGCAATAGTCATGTGGGGAGGGGCTGGCCTGAGGGGATGGCCCCTCCAAACCCCCAAACACATTTCTTTTAAAGTTTAAATAAAAATTGTCGACCATAGTAGTTAAGAACTACTGGTAACCCAGACAGTAATGTGGTGCGCGTGCAGGCAAGAGATCTCGCTTCATGTCTTCATCGAAGAATCTTGTGAAGGAGGAGGATTTGGAAACCTCACTTGAAGAAGTTGTCATCATTATGTCAATGAACTAAAGCACTTAAACAATTAAAAAACATACACTTGTTTTCAAGTATAAAATTCTGCACAAGTCATGTATAAGAACGATCATTTATTTCTTTAACTAAGTGGGAGGTGCTTGCGCTTGAAAATTATTTGAAGTTATCCACCCATTTTCAGATCAGTAAGGCTCACTTTATACTCAAATCCGATTATTTATGCCTTTATAAGGAAGGCCTAAATGTGTCCAGTCTGTGGAAAAGTATCCTTGTAGATTTCTAGACTAGTCTTTACTTAGAAGCAAACCATCGGCTTCATGAATGTCCATAATAACAATATTGATGCATTGGTGAACTCTATTGTCTGATGATAAACGAATGATAACATTATGAAGTTCACCAATTTCCTAGACCAATGATATGTCAAGTTATATGATTCAAGCACTGATCTTTTCCCATTTGGCATTAATCTTCTTGGAAACAGATAAAGACATGACATTTGCAGATGCACCAAAATCAACAAAACAATTATGGACATTATAGTTAAATATTTCAAACGTTAAAATAAAATGAGGGTAGATAGTATGAGCATTCATATTAGCAACATTAACTACAAACTCAAGAATGTCACAAGACTTATCAGACACAACTTGGGAAGCAAAAACTTCCTTAACTGACGGAGGTTGTGATGAAAATGCTTGGATGATCAATTCACATTGTCCTATTATTTTGGTGAGCTTAAAGATTCAAATATTGGCATGATACCTTTTCATATATTCAATAACATTGTAATCAATACTTTCATCTTTAATAGGCTGTGTTGAAGCATCGGCTGGTGTAGCTTTGTTCGAACCCTCAAGAGTGATGGAATTATTCTTGATTCTTATGAAAGTTTTCTTAAGAGGTGGAGCACTTCCAAAATTATTCTGTGAATTCTGAGTAGGATTGGTAGCTATTAAAATCTTCCTCAATAATTTCTTCCTAATATATTTACCAGAAACTGGTCCTTTTCTCCTCAAATTGTATCGTTCAGTTGCTTTTTGTGGAGGAGATTCACTCATTGGTGGTTCATAAACACTTTGTTTATTAATGTTATATATAATATCAAATGCAATAAATGAATGACCAACACCTGAAATTTCCCCATCACAATTGATTCACTTGCTTCTTCAGTCTGCTCAAATTGCTCCTCTGTTAATAAAGTATCTACGTAATTGGTCATCATAGCATTCATGTTGTGATTCCATTGTGGAGATGTTTCTCTAAATGCCTCTCTTGATGGAAAGTACAACATTTTTCCATGCCAAAACTTTCAACATTGAGCACACAATTGGAGTTTTTCACATACTTGGTCGGTTGATTATTATTCTTTTTAATGAATGGTGGCTTGAAAGGCTTACTGCTAGTATTTTCCTCACTTGAACTTCTCTTTAATTTAGATACTTCATTAGTGAGCAACTTCAAAGACTTAGCCAAGATTTCCATATCAAAAGAATATTTCTCCTTAGCTTTAGTGGAAGAGGATTGAGATTTCTTACCAATATATTTGGACTCTTTAGAATCTTCCTGATCATCAATAGCTCCAAAAGAATGCAAGTATTTCTTAACAGTGATTGCTTCTATAAATTTCAAAGCTAATGTGTCCTTTACAACCCTTTTAACAAACACAAAAATATTAGTATGAAAGGAAACGATGTAATAATATTTGGTAATGGAATCGTGCGTTTGAACATCAGTGAGGAACTTATTTAATAAACATGTAAATCTATAATTAAAATCCTTTACTTTTTTCTTGTCCCCCATTTTAATATTTTTGAGTTCTTTGAGCAACATGGTGGAAGTTTTATCATCAAAAAATTTATCTAAGAATAGTTTTTTGAACTCCCTCTAATTGTGGGCTGAATTAGGTAGAAGATTGTGGTACCAAACTAATGCTCTACCTTCCAGAGCATTAAAAAGAAGTATACAAGTGACATCATCAAACATACCTCTAGCATCCACAAGTGCATGTAGAATTCATCAATGTGGTCATCAAATTTCGTCTTCTTATCAAAATCAAACTTTGGGAGTAGCTTCTTTGGGTGCTTAGGCATATGATGAAGATCGCCTGGAAGAGTAAGAGGCCCTTAGGCCATCCATTCAAATTTATCATCAACCATGTCTTCATCTTCGTCCTCTTCCTCACCCTATGATTATAAAGAGTATTCTCCTTCACCGTTCAAGTCTTCATTATTATCAAGATGTTCTTATTCTCTCAGTTATTCTTCATCAAAGAATGAAAAATACCCCCCGTCTCTGTCTAGAATTTCCTCAATAGGTTGAAGAACCCCTTGTTGATGTATTATTTCAGTCAGATCAATTAACTCTTTAAGGGTTGCAATAACTAAATCTTCCATTAAAGAAACCAATACACCACAACGATTTGTCTCTTTATTTATTGGATTACGAGGAAGAATAACAGTGACAAAAATTATTCCAAGAGCTCTTGCAAACTGACAAGTAATAGGCCAGATTGTATGGAGTTGATTGTAAGTGACTTCAAAATCACATTCTAGACTGAGGTGAGAGGACTCTCCTATCTCAGGAATGTGAGTTAGTGTTGAACTTAGACTGTTACTGCCTTGCAGAGAAGGCCTTTTGCTATAATGTGGTGTTTTGTTAGCCATAAAAGGGTTGCCATCCTTTTAGCATCAAAATTTTGACGATGTTGGAAACTTCTAACACATAGGGGGTCTCCCCGATATGAAGTACCAATTATACCTCACATTGTTTGGTATAGGAGCCCTATCTGGAATATGGCATGACTACCATTATCTTAAATATTTGCCTTGGTGCAATAATTATCATAAGAGAGCAACACACATGTACGTTTGAATGAGAAAGTAAGTAATCCTTGTGAAATGTTCAATCACAATATGTATCAAGGTTCTTTGATTGGGAGGGAAGAGAAAGTGAGGCTCTAGATGAAAAGTAGTAGTACTATTCTAATAAAGACACACACACACACACATATGAAATAATCGTTAACCATCTAGCGAAATAGTTCACATAGACATAACGATCATTAACGAAATTACAACACACATTAAATAAGATAAACACCAAACCTAATGAAATAGTTAAATTTATTTAACATATGAGAACATAAACACATACCACAAACATTTAAACAATAGTTTTACAATATTCACGATACACGTGTGAAAGTGTGTTGGTTCAACGAGATTCAAATTATTAAGCGAAAGTTCCAATATACATAGTTACAATGAGAGACCAGTAGCTTTAATAGTGGAGCATTAAGCCACTACTTTCTCCCCAAAAGAACAATCTTCTATCTAATGCCTAGTTGTAGAAGCCAAGATGAAAAATCCCTTACTTGAGAAATGAGGCTTCTTTTATAACAATAGGATTTACCTTTCATATCCTCATGAATATTGAACTACCCTCGTGACTCTTGAACTTCTAATATGACCTTTGGACTTCCACAATACCTTTAGACTTTTCCTAATGACTCTTTTGCGATATGTGACCCTTGGAATTCCACATATTTACATTTATAATATTTTCCAAAATTACATCATAATTGGCCACATCACCATGTGATGACAACAAGAAAATTCATTGGCATTGATGACTTGGAACCCAATGACCTGTAATATGAATTCCTTTGAGAAGTGATGACACTACCACTATGTATTCAATACTTATATCAAATCTTACATTGCAGTTTCCTTCTACCGTCCAAAGGATCTAAAGATATTATGGAGTCTTCATGGGTCACTTTGATCATTGCATTCCATCATTCCTTCAGCTATCGCAATATGGTGCCTTTGTGCCTTTATCTTCAAAATGCCTCCTTGGACAACTTATCTTGACATATCTCTTTAAAAATATTTTCCCATGCTTACTGAGAACACTTGAAGGTATATATCACTCATGGAAAGTAAAAATTAGCCCAAAAATATCCTACTCTATGATGTTTCATGCAATGTACTGATTGTGGATCAACAGTGCACATGGGGGAGAGACATGGGTATTATGGGCTTTGATAGAACTTGCAGGAGATAGGGAGGCAAGTGCTTCTTTGTGAGACTGTACCATGCACAACTCTGGAAGAGGAGGAGGAGGCAAGGTGAGTGCATGGCACAATTCCAAGAGGTGAGGCTACAAATACTATTCACCAGGACTATGCTATGCGCTAGGGAGGAAGGCCAAGGCCACAAGTAGGATGTTGGGCGTAGTTCCAAGGAACAAGGAGGGGCATCATTTCCCACTAAAAGTGCATTATGCTATACAAGGAGTGAAAGGTAGGATTGGCATAGGGAGGAAGAGTAAGCAACAAGGAAACAAGTATTGCTGAATAGAATTGTGCAGTGCACAAGATAGAGAGAGGAGGCTCAAAATGGTGCAGGACACATTTCTAGCTGACAAGGAGGGTCACTGCTAGGCTCTAGGAGTGCACAGTGCACTCTTCCTAGCCTAGAGGAGGAGCTATAATGTCATAAAAATGACTAAGTATTGAAGGGTAAAACATGGGAAAACACAACGAGTTAGGAGAAATATGAAGCATTATACTCCTCAACTCATTAATAAAACTAAATAAAGGACCCAAAAATAAGAAATATACATCAAAACGCTAGCTCAAAAACATTCTCCAAGCGCAACAAGAAAAACATGAGCAGTTGCAACCCATAAGTTTTGTTCTGTGAATATAAAGTGTGTTATGGATCAAAAGTGTGCTATAGTTATTCTTGATGATCTAACGACACTTAGGAAGGGACATATACACTTGGAATATATGTAAAATCATAGAACAACACTTGACGACCAAAAATGACACTCCAGATGATGACAAGTAGGATCCAAAATTCAAACATAACCAAAATTTTTTAGGGTGTTGTACTAACGACAACACCAAGGTATTAATATCACGGAGAGAGTTATTTTCATGTTTTTATTATTCTAAACTTTTATTATCCACAAATCCTCCTTATAACTACTTATTAAAACTTGAGGAGCATCCAATAGAAAATATATGAGAAAAGAATATTCCATGTGGGTCAAAACTTTTGCAAGGTTGGATTTGCCTTATTTTGATGGACAATAGACTTTAGTTTTAAATCTCCAATTTTGAAACGAATAGGAATAAACTATTTTTTCCTCCTTTCATTGAGGAAATGTGCCCAATATTTTTATTGATGACATATTTCAACAGTGAAAAACTTATCAGAAACATAATATGGAAGAAGCATAAATTTCCTTCAAATCTAAAGAGTGTGAACACATGAAAATTTCTCTTGGGATTTGAAAATTCCATTTTTGAAAGAAAGGCTTGAGCTTAATTAAAAAGTATGCTCATACCATGACCAAAAACCATCTTTTTGAATTTTGTAACAAGAGAATTTTGAAATTTATAAAATTGAAAGGGAGATTTGTTCTTCCACAATATTGGATACCATAATTGAGCAAGCTTTCATGTATATACACATTCTGAGTAGTACGTAGGTCTCTGAATATGTTTACATAGACCAAGGAATAAATTGATTAAGGGGCCATGAAAGACCTCTTTGAACTTTTGGAATTCTTGAATTGGTAGGAAATCTCATTAGAGATAATACCATACTAGCCAAATATAATTCCTTGATTAAATGAAGATACAGAATTTAAAGAACATGTCTTGGTAATTTTTTAGTGAAATCTCAACTATCAATTCTTACCAAAATCAATGCAAATTCTTTGTAGGGGTTAGCTAATGTATTTACTTGAACAAGGGTAACACCAATTGAAGTGGGAGAAGGCTTCCTTAAAAAATTTCTTCAAAGTTCACTACATCCTCCTCAACCTTTTATGAATTCATTTACTTGATAAATTTTGAAAACTGTGTGTGATGTCAATAGTCATAACATTCTTTTGAAAAGGCTTAGCATCAGGTGTATATTTCTACTAGTTTCTTCGGGATGAAACAATATTTTCTACTTATCAAACTTTGTGAAGTCAAATACTTCAGGAATGTAGCTTTCTTTCGCTATTGTAGACACCCAAGCCTGGTTGGCATTTCGTTTCTCTTCTATCAATTTAGAATACCATTTATATGCCACAATTTTCACAAGAGAGGAATTGTGTTATAAAACAAATGAAAGTATAGTGCAGCGATAATATAATGTTTGGTTGGGTTGCTTGAATACATTTGTCATGAATACCCAAAAAAAAATATGAAGCATATGAAAACATAAAAATTTAAAATGATTTATAGTTGATCAAAAAATTTATCAACAAAAATGTATTATGAGTGTGCTAGTTATTTCCATTTTGAAATTAAATTTGAGATGCATCAATCATTTAATGTAATATTTTAGTTGTGAAATATTCCATATGTTTCTTATTTCTTTTGTTTGTAATCTAGATACTATTATATTAATATCTCACAAAAATGTCATCAATAGAAATGTATTATGAATGTGTTAATTGTTTTTCCTCAAAACTTGTGATCATTTGAAGATTTCTTTGACAATATTCTATACATTCATGTATATAATTTATAAGCATAATAATAATAATAATAATAATTGTTATTATATAAATGTATGATATATAAATTATTTTACTTCTTACTTGTTGCACTATATTAATAGTTAATATATATGGGATGGCATGAATATATGCAGGTGATAAAATGGTGTCAATAACTAATTTATAGTTGATGACTATTCATATGAACTTGATTTTCCAAAGATTTAAATGCCTTTTTTTTCTTCTTTTTGGGTAGATGTTTCAATTCTCCTTTACATTGTTTATGAGTAAATAACATTTCTCTTTTTTTAGTTATCTTTTGACAAAAACACTTGTTACTTGTTGTTGGAAGGGCTAGTTCAATCTATCCACTATACTCGATAGTTAACAATATTTAAAGAGTATTCATTTATCTAGTTGGAATTGTAAGTAAATCCGCCATAGTTAAAGAGTAGTAGTTTGTCTAGTCATAATTATAAGTCAATCAACCAAACAATCCAGTCAGTTGACTGAGGTAGCCATACATTTTCAACTATGTTGTAACTTAATCTTGAGTATAAATATGTGTATCAAAATAGAATTTGCAATGTATTTGTTGTTGTGGTATCTTAATAAAGTGCATATTGTTGGTCTTCTTGCTAATTTTTTTTTGTTTCATCTCTTCTCCATGTGTGTGATATATATTTTTGTATAACAATATTTGTTGATATGTCTAAGGATACCATTGGTAAAAACTCCTTACAATCCCTTAAATTACAACATTAGTTTCGGGAAAAACAGGGGGCCAATAATGAAAAATGATTAGTTTTTTTATATTGAGGACCATTGAGTCCATACCTATGGACTAGATGGTCAAGGATTGGGTTTTAAACATGAAAAATGTAATTCACATATGAAGAGTGTCATAAAGAATCAAATGGTCACTGCTTGACCAATCCACAAATAATTTTGCATCAACATGACAAAGCTATGGTACATCAATGACATTGATATCCCTCCAAAATACCTATTGTATTAGCTAACTAGGGAAGACATATTTTTTGAGCTTGATTGACACATACATATTACATTTCCAATTCCACCTATTCCATTGGAGGAACAAGGAGAAATAATGTTTTCATCAACGAATTTAAAACTATAGGAGGAGAAAGAAGTAGAATTATGCATTTGCCCCTTTTTGGATGACTTTGAAATAATAGTTTGTTCACCTATAAGAAGACAACCTACAAGGAAAATGAAAGAAGTAGTGCAAGAAGAACTAGTTCAAATATATCCCGATATAGTTTGGCATGAGGTTATCCACATTTCAATACTATCAATTTTTAGGATAAAAAAAAATGTTGATCAAATTTCTTAGGAGGTGCTCCACGACACACAAGAAAAGGGAAAATCGAGTAACACGAGTCAACTTGGAGAAGGAAAGTCCTTGGGTCGAGTTCCAGACCAACATATTCTAATGAAATTACTCAATACAAATAGAGATTTGTTGAAGTATCAAAACAAAATTTGGCCTCAAGAAAAAGATGAAGACCATGAGAGAGAGAAAAAAATAGATAATGGTGGAGGAACATGAGTTGAGTACTTCTAGGACTTAACCTTTGGGTACTGGCAAGCCAAATTCGAATTATGTGGCTAAACCATCAAAACCCTTTATAGATTGAGATCAACTTGACTAAAGATTCATCTCCAATAAAACTAACACATGTCACTCAAGAAGTCTCTTCAAGTTCGAAGGATAAGTGAACACAATGGTTCAAACAAACATTGTTGGACAAACCTGATTCAAATGCAAATAATTATAAGAATAATTTAGAGGAGCACAATAATGTGGAATTATTCTAGACTGAGCAAATTAATAAATATGAAAGCCTCGATATTCTAACTTAAATAGTGAGGAAAACCACTTGGACAAGGACATGGAGGAGAAAACTAATGACATCAAAGACAAGAAAGAAAAGCTGCTACCAAATTATGAACAAGAGTTACTTCAACTTAAGAGCACACATTAGTGTTGTTTAACCAACCAACTAACCATCCCATGACTAACCGATTAGTGAAGGAAACAACTTAGGCGGAAAAAAAGGACTAGGCTACAACACAATAAAAGGATCAATAACCTCAACAAAAATTGAATGCAACATAAGAATAAAAGGGATCGACTAATAAGTTGACTAATTTGATGTATATGGAGCAACTGAATGAAAATTTCATAGAACAATCAATTGAGGATTTTTCCACTATTATACCTATGGTGCCTACACCACCAATTTATCCATCAATAACTAACCCAAGAAAACTAATGAAGAAATCATCAACACAATCACGTAAACCTTTAGCTACAAAGAATAGTAATAGGAAACAAAAGAAGCAAACATAAAAGAGTAAAGATGATCCAAATTTATGCAGGAACACAACATAATACACATATAACCATAAATACAAATATGTAGCTGAAATAACACTTCATTTCATTAATATCAAATAACTGAAATTTGTTTACACACATAATGGAAATAAACTAGCTAAGGCGTTGGTAGCTTATCTCTGAGAAGAGATGTGGTGGCTATAGGCATTTGAACTATGTTACAATGAGGTTCGAGGGACTATTTATTATTGAGAAATAATGGAAAACCATAAAATTCCAAAAACTAACCCTAGGAGATGAAGCGCCAAAACTATGAGCCTCGTTGGGGTAAATTGGCACATCAACTTCCCGGGGACGTAACTTTGGCATATGATCTTCGTTTGACGTGCAAAATACCTCGTTAGAAATATCTATTTGAGGACAAAAAATTTTGATGTGAGAAACATAAATAAATTTCCATGTTTCTCTCGGTTTTCCCAAAAAACGTCGTTTAGGGCCTCAAAACATCTCCAGAAGTTCAGGACTCAAAAAACTACTAAAAATAGTAAACTGTGCTACAAATAAGGAAACTGAAAAACTGAAAGAAACAATGGTGAGGCTCCAAGTGGAATAGGTAGGTGCCCACCAATATCCACCTCGATCATTCCTCCCCCCTAAGGAAGCAATGGTCCCCTTTGTGTTGAGTTCCTCCATGAGATGAGGAAACTTCTGCTGAACTTGGTCCCGATACAAACTTGGATCTTATGCTGGCGAGTGTTATTTATTTTCATGTCCATGATACGATCTATGGTGGCCTGTTCCATGCAGTATGGGTTTAACTCTGTTGGTATGAGTTGTTCTACAATGTCGGAGGTGTCCAGTAGAGGTGGGAAGTAGGGCCGAAGGCGGTCCACATTGAACACTGGGTGCAGAACAAGGAATGGTGGAATACTGAGCTCAAAGGAATTGGACCCTACATCCTTGGTGATGGTGTATGGCCCATATTGGAGCAGGTGAAGCTTACAGTGGGGTCCAGCAAGGCGGTCCTTTTGCAAATGTAGCCACACTTTGTCGTCCACCTAGAAGTTGTGTGGCACCCAATGTTGATCATGTCATTGCTTGTACTTAGCATTGCCTCTATCCAATATGTCATGAACCTGTTGGCAGATGTGCTAAATGCGCTCAATGAAGCTATTAGCTTTGTCAGCTTCAAACTGTACATGAACTGAATCGACTTGAGTAGCCGCAAATGGCATGGCTACGTCAATGGAACATATTGGCTGGAATCCCAAGCCCACCTAAAAGGGGATGTGGATGATTGATATGTGGAGAGCCCAATTATAGCTATGTTTTACATAGGGAAGTCTCTCATCCCATGTCCGCGGATTATTTGAATTGTACATGCGCATAATGTGTACGATCATATTGTTAACGACCTCTGTCTGGCAATATGTTTGGGGATGGAAAGATGTGGACTTGGTGATCTTGGTGTCCAGCATTGACCAAAGGCTAGAAAAAAATGTGTTGAGGAACTTGTTGTCTTGATATGAGATGATAGTTTGTGGGATCCCAAAGTGCACCCACACTCATTCAAAGAATATTTTTGCAGTGTATTCTATTGTGATATTCTTCTTGCAGTCCACCATAATGGCCATCTTCGAGAATATGTTGAAAACCATGAAAACACAGTCATTTTGATGATTAGTAGAAGGAAGGTTGGACATGTAATCCATGGAGATGGATTCCCAAGGTCGAAAAGGGACAGGTAGCAGAGTATAGAGGCCTTGCTTCTTGATGGTCAATTTGGCAATGACGTAAGAAGTGCAAGATCTGATGTACTTCTCGACATCCTGTTGAGGTTCAACCAATAGAAATACTTCTGCAGTACTGCCAGTGTTTTCTCGACCCCTAAATTCCCATCGACCCGACTGTAGTGTGCTTCCCAAATCATCTTGGCACGCTCGCTTAAAGGAACACAAAGGTGTCCCATGTGACATAGCAATGCATCATGTAGGTGAAAATTTGGAACTTGCGTACCCTCTAAGAGTGTCTTGTATGTGTGTCCGAATTCTAGATTTCTCTTATAGAGAAGCGGCCAATCAGAAGTCTCGTGCCCATAAGTGTTGAGAATGGTGGTTAGCGCCATGATCGGTGGTTGGCTGAGGCAGTCTGCAACATTATTGGTACTGCTCTTCTTATAATTGATGTTCAAATAAAACTGTTGTAGATATGTGGACCACTTCTGATGGTGATCGTTCTGCAACTTCCCTTGTGTACGTATGAACAGCAAGGGTTAGTGGTCTGTGTGGATCACCGTTTCCTTCCCCAAAATGCAATTCTTCCATTTTCAGCAAGCCTGCACAATGGAATACATTTCTTTGTCATAAGTGGGATACTTGCGGACTGTGTCAGACAATGTCTCACTATGATATGCCACTGAATGCCCCTGTTGAGTAGAACTAGCCGAATAACATAGTCAGAGGCTTCTGTCTCGATCTTAAATGGTTAATGCAAGTATGGTAATGTGAGCACTGGGGAAGAGCAGAGGCGATGTTTCAATTCTACTAACACCTTCTATTGATATTCCGACCAAAATAATTTTGCTTTCGCTCCTCCCAAGGTAACTTGACTCAAGGGCCAAGTGATATGAGAGAATCCCAACATGAACCTGCGATAGAAATTAGCAAGACCCAGAAAGATGCGAATCTCTATTAGAGTGGTTGGGGCTGGCCAATTCTGAATGACTTGGATCTTGGTTAGATCCACATACATCCCCTGCTCATCAATAATGTATCCCAGATACAGAACCTGGGTCATGCCAAAAGTGCACTTCTCCAAATTGGCACACAACTTGTGTTGCCGCAGTGTCTAGAGGACCCATCGGATGTGGTGGAGGTGCTCTTCCTAAGTCTGACAGAAGATCAAGATGTCATCCAAGTGCACTACTACAAATGAGTTGGTGAATGGCCACAAGATGTCATCCATCAGCCTCATGAATGTTGCGGGAGCATTCGTCAACCCGAAAGGCATGACCAGTCTTTCGAAAAGGCCCTCCTTAGCTTTGAAGGCAATCTTACACACATTGGAGGGTTAAATTGTTACCTGGTGATGCCCAAACTTCAAGTAGATCTTGATGAAATATTTATCCCCTTTGAGTTAGTCTAGAAGGTCATCAATACATGGGATTGGGTACCTGTTCTGGACAATAATCTTGTTTAGTACCTGATAGTAAATACAGAGTCTCCAAGTCCCATCCTTCTTCTGCACCAACACGATCAGGCTCCCATAGGGCAATGAACTCGACCGAATGTGACTTTTCTACAATAGCTACTGAATCTCCCTCTTGATTTCATCGTTCTATAGAACAGAGTGCGGATAGATTGGTCCATTGGGCAGCGCCACACCTAGGGTCAGATCGATGGGGTGTTTGACCTGACAGTGCAGAAGCACCCCTGTAGGTGAGGTGAAGATTCCCCATACTCCTCCACGACCTTCTCCATTTTTTGTTGTCATGTGGAAGAGCTCTGTCTAGAGGCTGTGACCACAGTCTTCTTCTTTCCTTGAGGGTGGATCTTCAGGAAAACAAATTTCCTAGTTTTGGAAATGAGCTTATTGCATTGTTTTGTAGTAACCAAAGAGACAACGACAAGTAGTGGTACCTCTGGTATCCTATACAACTTATTTCCTAAAGTAAAAATAACAGTGCGAGGCCAAGACTCATATATAAGATGTCGCTTCCACAAGTATGGCTGGCATAATAATACATCACAAACATCAAGAGTAGTAATGTCACATAATACCTCATCCATGAAGGGCTTAGTTGTAGGGAAGGTGACACTGATGGCTGACGTGGAGATCTCGTCCTTAGTGAAGCCACCCGATGGTGGATGACTGTGGGTGTGATGTGGTCGGAAATCCCAGTCGCTTCACGAACTCTTTTGAAATTAGGTTCTTTTGGCTCCCACTCTCGAAAATGAACTGTAGCGAGGAACCCTTCACCCACATCTGGGATTGGAAGAGACACTCCTCCTCCCCTGGATATTTCAGTTCCTCCTTCTGGATGTTCGTGGTGGCAACGATGGTGTTGGGATCCGCATCGATAATTTTATTCCATTTTCCATTCCCCTTGTCTAGTTCTGATTCAGATTCAGAGCATGCATATGATTTAGAAGCCTTCATTTCGGCCACTAGTGACTGCTTGGCCTGACACTCACTTGTGTTGTGAGTGGATTTCTTATGGAACTCACACCACTTTCCCGTGTCCTTCTTCAGCTTCGCATTATTGTTCTTTGCTTGTGGATTTGGCAGATTTTCTTGGTCCGCCATGCCTTGGCTTTGTACTTTTTTTTCTGCGGTTTGGGGGCGTCTTTCCCTTGATTTTGATTCACAGATCCAAATTCTCGCTTCTTCTGTTTGAATTTATGCTCAATCTTGGCAACATACCGGTATGTCGTACCAAGCGAGGAGATTTCGAGGAACTACATTTCCTCCTGAATGTATCTGTGAAGACAAATGTGGTACTTCAACACCAAATTTTTCTCCGAATCTTTGATACCCAAATTTGTGCGCAGGGTATGGAACAAATTCGCCAACTCATGCACATCTTGATCCCTTTTGCTACCGCAACGTAGTCCATTGTATGTACTTGTCCTCATAGCTCCCCACGAGATAATATTGTTCCTTGATGGCGTCTCAGAAATAATTCCAAGTGGGTATGGCCAAGAACAAAGAAGGTTCCCCCTCGTCCTTTTTCTCACAGTAGGTCTCCCACCAGTCCTTGACATGGGGGGCGACTTTGAGGAGTGCAAAGATAATCTTCTCCTGGTCGGAAAAGTGATGAACCGAGAAATATCCTTCTAATATATTCAACCATCTATCTACGACATTTGCATCTATTTGGCCCTCAAATATGGGAATTTCAAAGTTTACTTGTACCTTAAAAGGAGTTGCGCCTCCAAAGTGCCTTCTGGATGCAGATGCACCATCGATGGGAAGTCGTTGAAGGATATGGGAAAATTTATCCATCATCCTATTCCTTTGCTTTTCAAGGGCCTCCTCGAGAAATATTTTGATAGGATCTCCTGCTCCCTCATCTTTATTTTTCTCCCCCATGGGCGGCCATCGGGGTTTGCGAGGCTTATCTTGCAAAGGTTCAACCAGATCGAGCCCTAACTCCTTATACCCCGACCTCATTGGGGACATGAAAAGAAGGATCGAGAAAGAGCATACCGATCTTATACCAATGATCCGAATTTATGCAGGAACACAACAAAATACACATATAACCATAAATACAAATATGCAGCGGAAATAACACTTCATTTCATTAATATCAAAGAACTAAAATTTGTTTACAGACATAATGGAAATAAACTAGCTAAGCTGCTGGTAGCTTATCTCTGAGAAGAGATGTGGTGGCTAAATTCCTCTGAACTGTGTTAAATTGAGGCTAGAGGGCCTATTTATTATTGAGAAACAATGGAAAACCCTAAACATCTAAAAACCTAACCCTAGGAGATGAAGTGCCAAAATCCCCATTTGGGTAAGTTGGTACATCAACTTTCCAGGGATGTAACTTTGGAATACGATCTCTGTTTGATGCTCACAATACCTTGTTAGAAATATCTATGTGAGGAATACAACTTTTGATGCCAGCAACATCAAAGGAACTTACATGCTACTCTCGCTTTTCCCAAAAATCGGCATTTAAGGCCTTAAAACAGCTCCAAAAGTCTAGGACCCAAAAAACTGCTAAAAATAGTAAACTGTGCTACAATTAAGGAAACTAAAAAACTAAAAGAAATAATGGTGGGGCCCGAATTGGAATAGGAATATGGCCACCAATATCCACCTAGATCAAAATATCCCGAGGTTTACACAAAATTCAGGCCTACACAAGAATCTGGCCTTTAAAAAAATATTGTTTTCAATCTAGTTAATGCCTTAAACACATAAGTTTTGGATTTGTATAGTGAAATTTGAAAAGAGTTGTCATTAAGATGGAAAAAAAAAAATGAAAGATGGAGGTCTGCTAACAGCTAGACAAAACAAGGAAAAATCAATTTGGAAGCAATGCATTGACTTAGACCAAGACAAACAATGCATAAGGAAAATAAGCTTAGAAACTAACGAACTTGATTCTTTTAGCTGCCTAATAAAAAAATTATTGCATTTAACTTGAATTTATAAGAGAAGAATAAGAAAATGAAAGAAGAAAATATATAGATGCAGGAATTGAATAACGAAATGCAAGAGGAAAACAAGCAAATCAAGGTTGGTTGAATCACAACCATCTTGTAATTGGAGTATCAAAAGTTCAAGGAAACCTAACAAAACTAACAAGCAACTATAGATCAAGTGTCAACCATAAAATTAATTTTGAGTAATTGGCCAACCTATTTTGATTCAACTTATAGTAAATTGAAAATGCAACAAGCTTGACTAAAGGAATTTTCTTATAAAAGAAATGTAGAAACCGATTCCAAATTTGGCACTACTTTATTAGTATAGATCAATGTGGTAAAAAAATATGAAACACACTTTATCCAATACAAGTGAAAATGGTTTAGGGAATGGAAGAAAACACTAATTGACGTGGAGAAAACTATAGAGCACCCAAACCAAGTAATAAATAAAGTGCAACAAATGGAGTAAATTTTTTATCTTGACTTGATCGAAGTGCAAAATAATTCACTTGAAAATAAGCCCGACTACATGACCCATATGGAGTCACTCGGGGTTTAATCATGGTTCATGATTGATGAATGAAACACATTTGAATAATATTTGTAGAAATTGGTTACCCATATTTATCATACTTCCTTTAGTCAACTTGAGTAGAAAAAAATACCTTGACCGTAATTTGCACCATGTTCTCCTCCTTAATCGAGATTCCAATTATTTAGTCCACATGTCTCAGAGTATAATTTTCCATCTTCATGTTGGAATTCATAAACATTGGTGACATAAGTTGAGGGATATGATTGGTAAAAAGGACATTGACAAGAAAAAGGGGTCAAAGAGTTAGGAAAAGAAGTACCCCTCTGTAAATTTCCAGAGGAAATTCTCGAAGAACATGTCGATAAAATAATCCAAGAACGACTAGTGGATTCGACAAAAATAGAGACACCTGTTGGGTCGCCCAAATACCATGTTTTTACCAACCTTTAACTTCACTTTCACTTCACTTTCAAACCATATTTCTCTTTCTGATAAAATATTTTCATGATTACATCGGGTTTAGACTTATTATTATCCAATGCAGATGTTTTAGTGTTTTTGAGTGAATTTATGATTAAATTTTGGAAAAATAACATGTTTTCACTTCAATATGGAAGTGGGATGAGTTTCATTATGTTTTTAGGTGTATTTGAAGACTTCAACAAAGTCATATTTGACCACCAAGCCTCAAACTTGAATTTTTTCTTCAACCCCTTGAAGACTTGATGAAGATTTGGGAGATTCCTTCAAGCATACATTATGGAGAAGAATCATGGAACTTTTGATAAGATTTCCTATAAAATATATTATATATTTGTGAGCGGATTTGTAGATATGTTACTTGCTAAGTGTTAGCACATGGTTGTAACCACATGAGACATTTATGGATTTAGAAGAGATTTGTGGATCTCAAATCTTTGTTAGTTATCTCAATTTTATGTATAAATAGGAGTGCCTCCTCCATTCCAAGGGGAGGACTCTTGGAGCATGTATCCAACTTATGATGGAATAGAATAAAGCTTCATTTTACATAAATTTCCATTCTATAGTTTTAGATATAAATTTCTTTGATGTTGTGTATGAATTTATGGAATAATTTGTCACTTTGCTCTTACGAGAATTGAGCTCACTCCAAATAGATCGAGGAAGCATTTTATTTCATTACAAATAGTTGTGAATATTGGTTAGATTTATATGGTTGGTTATAATATTTATTGTTGATAGGTCCTGTGAGACATTACGAAGAGACCTCCTGTAAGGGAGCTTAGTGTTTTCTTTCCTAGAACAACAAAGTCATGTAACTCATCTTAATGATTTTTATCAGTTTATATGCTTTACTGTTTTCATTAGGAATACTTGATGATTTTGATTGTTGATAGGACCTATGAAACATTATGAAGAGACCTCTTGTAAGGGAGCTTAGTGTTTTCTTGCCTAGAAAAAATAAGTCATGTAACTCGTCTTAATTCTTCTAGAGGTTTATATGCTTTACTTTTTTCATTAGGAATAATTGTGAAACATTATGGAAGGACCTCCTATAAGGGAGCTTAGTGTTTTCTTGCTTACAACAACCAAGTTTGCTTAGCTTAGAGTCAGTTGCCTATTCCTGCATATATTTTTCTGGCATCATCACAAGCTTACGAGTATCGCTAGTTGATAATTTAATGAAAGCAATTTAAGAAATTGGTGTCGTTGTCGGGGATGGTGCTAAGGGATTAGGCATTAGGAATTTAATTCAATACCAGTATTTTTCTTTGGTTTGATTCATGGAAAAGCTAACTCATGTTGAAAGGATAACTTGGTGACAACAAGATCTTAGTAGCATGGGGAAGTATACATAGGGGTTAGGTTTGAATCTCATTCTTAGATGCATATGTAAAGCACGATAAATAGGATGCATACATTTCAATAAATATTTTCATTATAAGAGTTTCGAACTAATCCATTTATGGACAGGAAATCTAGAATGATGTTCAAGCATTTGGAGGAGAGCCAAGAGAATGAGGACTAAATTGAAGATTGGTTTCAAAAGGTGACTAGGCCACAACAATCTTTCATTATTCAACGAATCATAGTGTTTAATCCAAATGTACAATTGATCTCTCGTATCCTAATGAACATTGAGGTATATTTAAATATTAAAAAAAAAAAAAACACTAAACTTATTTTCTTTCTCAAAATAGAGTAGGATGAAAAAAACAAATATTTTCTTTCTCAAAATAGAGTAGGATGGAATTTAAAAATAAATAAATAAATAAAATAAAATCTTTTCTTTCTCAAAATAGTGTAGGATGGAATAGGAAAATATAACCAAGCTATGAGAGTTGTTTTTTTTTAAGTTTTTGATTTTCAAACTTGATTTCATTTATTTACTTGGAAATTTTGGTGGTGCGGTAAGGGCCACCTCATTCACTAACCATTGGCAAAAAGATCTATAATCAAAGTGATATTTGTGAACAAGGAGCACAAGTGGAGTTTAGAGAGCTAAAATTTGAGGTTTGAGATCAATTATTCTTACTTTAATTCTAAATTTCAAATGAAAAAATAAAATAAAATTGACAAAACTCTTGAGTATGCTCTCTTCTTGCACCTTGTTGCGACCTGGAAGATCAGAAAAATAAAATTGGATAGGTAGCTTTGAAATTTCACAATAAAATTCATAGATCTAAAAAATGGCTAAAGAGATCTAAATTTACTATTCATTAGTAAAAAATGCTAAAATTTTGATCTCAAGCTTTCAATTGGATATTGTCTCAAAATTTCTAAAAATCATTTTCTTAAAAAAAAAAAAAAAAAAAAAAAAAAAACTTATTAGTAATAGGAATAAAATAAAATCTTTTCTTTCTCAAAATAGTGTAGGATGGAATAGGAAAATAAAATTAAGCTATGAGAGTTGTTTTTTTTTAAGTTTTTTATTTTCAAACTTGATTTCATTTATTTACTTGGAAATTTTGGTGGTGCGGTAAGGGCCACCTCATTCACTAACCATTGGCAAAAAGATCTATAATCAAAGGGATATTTGTGAACAAGGAGCACAAGTGGAGTTTAGAGAGCTAAAATTTGAGGTTTGAGATCAATTCTTCTTACTTTAATTCTAAATTTCAAATGAAAAAATAAAATAAAATTGACAAAACTCTTGAGTATGCTCTCTTCTTGCACCTTGTTGCGACCTGGAAGATCAGAAAAATAAAATTGGATAGGTAGCTTTGAAATTTCACAATAAAATTCATAGATCTAAAAAATGGCTAAGAGATCTAAATTTAATATTCATTAGTAAAAAATGCTAAAATTTTGATCTCAAGCTTTCAATCGGATATTGTCCCAAAATTTCTAAAAATCATTTTCTTAAACATAAACATAAATCATTTTTTTTTTTTTTAAATAATAAAACATAAACATACGTGTTGTATCATATATTGAAAATAAAACAATTAAAAAAAAACTGAAAACCATTAAAAAAATATATATTATTTTCTTTCTCAAAATAGAGTAAGGATGGAATAGGGAAAAAAAAAAAACTTCTTTTCTTTCCCAAAATAGAGTAGGATGGAATAAAAAAAATAAAAATAAAAATCATTTTCTTTCTCAAAATAGAGTAGGATGGAATCGGAAAATAAAACCAAGCTATGAGTTTTTTGTTTTTTTTTTGTTTTCTTTTGTTTTTTTTTTTTTTTTTTCAAACTTGATTTCATTTATTTTCTTGGAAATTTTGGTGGTGTGGTAAGAGCCACCTCATTCACTAACCATTGGCAAAAAGATCTATAATCAAAGGGATATTTGTGAACAAGGAGCACAAGTGGAGTTTACAGAGCTAAAATTTGAGGTATGAGATCAATTCTTCTTACTTTAATTCTAGATTTCAAACAAACAAACACACAAAACAAAACATAAAAAAATTAGCAATAAAACAAAACAATAAAAAATTAAACAAATTAAAAACAAACAAAACATAATATAAACAAAATATAACACAAAACTAAATAAAATAACTAACAAACAAAATAAAACAAAAAGATTAAAAAACAAATAACAAAAACATGAAAACAAGTAAAGCAAACAATAAAACCAACTACGCATTACAATAGTCATGAATTTAAAAAACCCAGCGATACTTTAATAAAATTGAATGAAGCTCACATAAGATGCAACATTGGTAAAAAAACCATGGTGTTGGGGAAGTTTACAGGGTGAATTTTGGTTTTTCTGATCCATTATTTGGCTTCGGGCCAAAATAAAACCAGTATATAAAACAATTTTTGTGTACATTATGATCACTGGTGAAATTCTGAGTTGAATACTAATGGTGGGCAGATCGGTTTTTTTTTTAAGTGCATATGAGTTTGAATTAAAATAAATGTTGTGTCAGCATTTTGTCAACTTGACGCGTGGGTGAAACGCAAATTTGTTGATCTGTGGTGCAGAGATGTTGGATCAATATCAACAATTTGTTTATTATTAAATGAAAATACAAATTATTAAAACATAAATATAGTATTTTATATTTTATATAACAAATTGGATCTTTGGTGTACTGGGAGTGAAAAGTCTACACATCTAGTTCGATGATGGTTGCATATTTCAAGAGGAAATGTTTGAGTGGGCTCAATGGTTAAGAACTTGTGACTTCTCTTGGGAGGTCTCAGGTTCAAAATCGACAGGGGTAGGGTTTTCTATGCCCCGTCATGACCAAGCTAGAGGGATAGACGTCCGTTGGAGTTTGGGACCTGGATCTTGATCTAGGACCTTTCCATGGTCTCTGGACGCCTCGGTCCTTGTGAAGTCATGAGTTACTGGTATATGCAGCTTGCGGGTTGTTGCATATATCCCGGGAGGTTTATTAGTTCCCAGTCTAAAAAAAATAAATCTCTACATGGGTGCTAACAACTCGATGGGTGTGGCATAATTGTTGGGACGCTTAGATTGATGGGTGGAAATTTGGTGGTCAATCTGTCATTTCATTTTTAGTTCTAAAAGCAATGTTTCCAACTATAAATATTAAATTTGTTTCTTTTTGTAATGATTTAGTGCTTTGGTATAGTGGTAAGGCATTTGATTTCTATAGACCAAGTTAGGAGTTCGAATACATTCAAGGAAATTATTTAATAAGGCCACATTTTTACAACGATTTTTCAAATTGTTGCTGCCATGTGGCAACCTAAGATTGGTCCACATGACAACTTGCTATTAGCCCACCCGTCAGCTCCGTCAAGCTGCCAATTTATCACTACCATGTGACCATTTGTTAAATCATCATGCCATGTCAGCATTTGTAAGTCCATGTACCATCTTCAGAGGCTACAACGTGGCACTCCCTGGAGCTACCACGTGGAACCTATGCCTTCGTTTTTACCGTTTTTTTCTAAAACTTCAAACATCAATAAATTTCTCATATGACATCCGTATAAGGTGATTCAAGTGTCGTTGAAAATATCTCAGCGAGCTCTAAGTGATGAGATAGGATTTAATAGCATTTGAGACAATAAAAAATAGTCATTTTTTAATGTTTTTATAGCAATTGGACTTGGAAAAAGTATTAAATAATTAAAAACATGTTTCTAATATGAATTTTCTTTAACTTGGTTTTTGAATCACTGAAATTCAATATCAAACGAATAAATTATCAATGAAACACTAACGGGTAGTCCAAGGTGTACCACTCCCTGGAAGGTAAAAAGTGCATTTCATTTTTATTTATCTTCCTTGAATTTGTTTTATTAGCAGTATTTATGAATTTGTTACTATATATCGTATGAAGAGATAAATACATAGAGCTTGAAATGTGGAGAGAGGGAGAGAGGGAGTGATAAGGAAGATGGAGAGAGAGGGAGAGGATAGCCGGAGGGAAGAGAGATAGAAGTGGGGAAGAGAGAGGGAAGGGGAAGAGAGAAGGAAGGGGAATAGAGAGAGAGGTGGGGAGAGGCGGAGGGAGTGATAGTTAGATATATTTGAGAAAGGGAGTGTATGTTTTGGGGTTGATATAGAGAGGCAGAGAGAGATAGAGATATAGATGGAAGGTGAAGAGAAAGAAGAGATATATGGAGACAAGGAGGGAGGGACAACGAGTGTGATAGATATGGAGTGAGAGAGCGTGTTTGTTTGGCGGGGTGAGATAAAGAGATAAAGAACGAGAGATAGAGGGAGATATAGATATAGATGGAGGGGGGAGAGAGGGAAGAATATTTCTTGCAATAGATGCACTGATTTCGGTGTAAATGGTGATTTCTAATCCTATTTGATTGCTTGCACTAGATGTATTGATTTTAGTGTAGATGTTTATTCCTAATGATATTTGATTACTTGCACTAGATGCATTGATTTCAATGTAGATGATTTCTAATCCTATTTGATTGCTTGCACTAAATGCATTGATTTCAGTGTAGATGGTGATTTCTTGCACTAGAGGCATTAATTTCAGTGTAGATGTTGATTTATAATTATATTGTATTTCTTGCACTAGATGCATTGATTTCAATGTAGATGGTTTCTAATCCTATTTGATTGCTTGCACTAAATGCATTGATTTCAATGTAAATGGTGATTTCTAATCCTATTTGATTGCTTTCACTAAATGCATTTATTTCAGTGTAGATGTTGGTTTCTAATCCTACTTTTTTACTTGCATTAGAAGCATTGCTTTCAGTGTAGATGTTGATTTCTAATCCTATTTGATTACTTGCATTAGATGCATTGATTTTAGTGTAGATGTCGTTTTCTAATCCTATTTGATTTCTTGCATTAGATGCATTGATTTCAATGTATATGTTGATTTCTAATTTGATGTAACTAGATGTATGTTGGAATGTTAATTTTAAATTCATTGGATTAATAGTGTATTGATTTCAGTGTAAGCATAAAATATTATTGACAATGTACATTAATTTTTGTTTTATAGTAATAAAACCTGTTAATATTGGAGAGCAAGAGAGACAAGGTATAATGGTTTATGATTCCAATTGTCTTTTTTCATATAATCATATGCAAATATGACAAAATTAACAAGGGTGACAATAAGAATAGTAGAAAAAATAGTTTGAGATTGATCACAATGAAGACTATTTGTAATTGACTACTTTTTTATTATTCACATTTTCTATCATTCAATATTATTGCATTGTCACTTTGCATTCAAAATTTTTATTTCATCATTTTTCATCATTAAAGTTATTTTAAAATATTTATCATCTCAACAAACTGAGGTAACTAAGAAAATTTAAAATTAAAATGACTTGATAAATCTCAGACATATTTAGCATATTTAAATGTTTATATTAATATTATATGTATTTACATATTATTTATAAAATTAATCATATGTTGCTCATATTATCCATAGATTTTCCTTGGCCACACACGACTGAAACCAACCTAGATCCATCTAACTCCGGATCTATCAAGCGCGGAGAGGGATCAAATCTCCTGAGGTGCAAACCTTTCCTCAACTTTTGCACTCAAAAAGAGGTTTGCACCCTAAGATATGATTTGATCCCTCTCGACGCTTAATAGGTCCAGAGTTAAGAAAAATAAAATTGGACAGGTTAGCTTTGAAATTTCACAATAAAATTCATAGATCCGAAAAATGGCTAGGTGATCTAAATTTACTATTCATTAAAAAAAATGCTTAAATTTTGATCTCAAGTTTTCAATTGGATATTGTCTCAAATTTCTAAAAAGCATTTTCTTAAAAAAAAAAAAAAAAAAAAAAAAGCATAAATTTTCAAATTAATAATAAGTTCGTTTTTTTTTTTTTAAATGAAAAAAAAGAAGGAAAAAACCCACAGAGTTGTATCACTAATTGAAAATAAAACAATTAAAAAAAAATAAAACCATTAAAAATAAATAAATAAAACTCATTTAAATTTAAAAAAAAAACAAAAAACCCCGCTGATCAGGGTGTTATGTGGAGGATCTGACCTCCCATCGCAATTAATGATACGTACGTTGGTGATTAGGTGATCATGTCCAAGTTAAAAAATTGCTCAAAAATGGAAGTGCTCAGAAATGGTTGCAATCTAAACGACCGGAAAGGTCTCGTCGCTGCGATTTTGGCACCATGAACGGTTCTCAAAACCGACGTCGTATGTGAAAGTTATGAAGGTTTGAAGTCTCCAGTAAACTCCATTTTTCAGCTGACCAAAATTGACTTTTATGAATTTGGAAAAATTAAAAAAGAATATTCCAAGGAATATTCTAGGAATATTCCTTGGAATATTCCCCAAAATATTCCCTGGAATATTCCAAGCAAGCGAATGGAATGTTGACAAGTGGCATGGGATGATTGGTTTATGGCTTGACTTTTAAGTGGACAGACCAATAGCAGGCCGCCATGTGGCAGGGCCGAAGGCTTCCACGTGGCCCATGAACTGTAGTTCAAAATTTTTATGGAGGCCCAGGGTTTCGAACACCCGACGTCCCGTGAACAAATCCAACACCGAACCGACTCATCTGCACAATAGTTCTTAACATCTATTGGATTGAAGTTTTATTTAAAGTTTGAATTCTGTACCGTCAGGGGGAAAAGGGGCTAGCCCAGATCTCACATGCCCAGTGCTGTGGAACCCTGGGTTTAAGTTTCGGTGGTGGTTTGTTAACAGTTAAGCGGGATCCACGTGGCTACGTCCATAACATTTAATGCAATGGTTGGTGTTGACCGTTTTATACGTGGTCAGTTTAAACAGTTAGGCAGGTCATGTGACCACATAAATGCGCCCCACCAAACAGTTAATGCCAGTGGTTAACGGTTCCACCTAACTTGGCGCCTGCCACTAGTTTCGGGATAAGGCCCAATTTGGCGCTCCTAACTGGAGTTCCTCCAGTTTTGGAGGAGGTTTTTTAGTGCCACTGGGCAAAAATTTGTTTTGGTCATAAATTTCTCAATTTTCGACCAAAAAAGATGAAATTTTAGTCAATTTTGGGTTTCTAGAGCATTATGGAGAGTTTGGAATAGGTTTCAGAGTGAACAGAGGTGATCTACAATAGCTTTTGCTTCAGGGAAGAGGAAGGAGCCATTTGGGCCATCATGGAGGAGGCATTGTTTTGGGTTGTATTTCACTGTTTAAGGTGAAACAAAAGCCATTTCTAGCTATTTTCTATCTTCTGAAGTCAAATTTATAGTTGGTTTTTCCTGTTTAGGCATATTTTTCACTGTGTAACCATTTTGAGCAAATTAATAGAGCAAGGACATGCCATTGGGGAGCCCGAGACCGACAGATGTAGCCCAGGAGGGGTGAACTGCCTCAACATTTTGTCGTGTTATGTTATGGTGAATTTTACTTGCTGTGTATTTCGACTGTGATATGTAAAACCGTAAATTTAAATAACAAATCCTCACACACAAAACTCAGAAACATTACCAAAACTACTTTGTTTAACCTGCAAGTCATGGAGAACACTTTTCCCACTAAATTACAGGGAAATGGATACTTTTCATAGCATTAAAAATAGTTCCATTTTCAGATCAGTTGGTATCAGAGCTAGATTTTTACTCTGCATTCGTTCTTGTGCAAAGATATAGTTGATTTTTTGCAAGTTTTGATGCTTACTAAGCTTAAGCTCAAGAGAGGGGAAGGACAATTGGTTAGCGCACAAAGTAATCTTCAACCAAGGAGGGCTAGAGAGCCGTTAAATCCACCTTCTAATTCACCTCCAAGAGTCTTATAAGAAGCCTCAATCATGTTTTCAAGAGAAGGAGAAGTTCCTGAAGACATTGATCCCAAAGAAGAAGAACGGGTGTTTCGAAAGGTTTTCTTGGACATGACAGAGATGGTGAGCATACTCTACCAAGAAAGGAATGAAAGGCTTGTAGGAGAAGGGTCTAAACATCAGAAAGAAGAAGAGGGTTCTTCGGGAGGAAAGAAAAGTGATGACAATTCAAAGAAAGGACATGGAGGAAATGGTGATCCACCATCCCCATCTTCATCCTCTTCCTCTACATCGTCATCCTCTACTTCAGTGAATCAATATCACAAGTCCAAAACCACTGATAAAAGTCCATTTTTAAAGCTTGATGTTAAATTTGGGTTGACTATGTTTAATGGTGAGGTCAATGCAGAGAAACTTGACAATTGGATAAGACAGTTGGAAGTTTATTTGAGGATACAAAACCTTCATGATGACGACACCAAGATTCAGTTAGCCTCTTTGAGAATGGAAGGAGCAGCAATGGTATGGTGGGAAGCTAAAACCAAGGATGAAATTTAAAAACATGGTAAGATCACTTTATCATGGGCTGAATTTATTTCTGCAATTAAACAACAATTTTATCCATTAGCTCATTTACAAAATGCTATCATGAATTGGAAAAGTTTTAGACAACTTAAGGGACAAAATGTTTAAGATTACACTCAAGAGTTTAGACGAAGGGCTCTTTTGTTAGGAATTCATTTGCATAGCCAAGAGAATTTGCTGAAATATATAGGTGGTTTACACATCTAACTTATTCATACTATTCTTATGTTCAATCCTACTAGTCTAGACGAGGTTTGTGTCCAAGCCACGCATTTAGAGGCTAGAGGTAAACAATCTTTTGATGGGAATGAGGATAGTGAATTTAAAGGCAAAGGGAGAAAGAGAAATGAAAAATCTAGGAAAGAGAAAGGAAAATTCTTTTGTAAAAATTGTTCCAAAACAAGCCATGATGAAGACCATTGCTGGAAACTTCATCCGGAATTGAAACCAGAAAAATTTAAAACCAAATATAAGGCCAAATAAAAGGGCAAAATGGTTGCAATAGTTGAACAAGACTTAGGGTCTGAATCAGGAGATGAAACTAAAAGCATAGTCATGGCACTAAATAACATAAAGGGGAAAGAGATTGTAAAAGAAACAAATCCCAGTTCTAGCACTTTAAACTGTCACATAGAAGCTCCAAATGAAGAGAGGAGGATTGAGCTGTTTCATGTGAGGATCATTTCAAAACACACAAAGATAGACACAATATTTGATAGTGGGTCACAAGCAAATCTAATCTCAGAAGACTTAGTCAAGAAGCTGAAACTTGAGACCATTCCACATCCAAATCCATATCCACTTAGATGGATTTGCAAGGATGCTAATTTACAAGTTTCAAGGAAGTGCATGTTGCGCTTCACCATAACAACTCATTATGTTGACATGGTTGAATTAGATGTGGTACCGCTTGACATTACAGGTGTGGTGTTAGGTAGTCCCTACTTATATTACAGGAAATAAATCTTCCATCGTCATGAGAACAAGTATCATCTATTCAAGGATGGCAAGGAGTTTATTGTGAGAGCACATCGGAAGAAGCTAGAATCTTCTTTAGTGAATGCAGGGAAATTGAAAAGGCTTGTCAATGCAAGTCAAAATTTGACTTTGTTGATGATTAAGCAAAAAGATTTTGTACATAATCATTTTCATGTTGTTGTTGATGTAAATAATCAGTTGTTTTAGTCTGAAAGCAGGTTGTCTTTGGACGAAGATGACAAGATGTTGCAGAAAATGTCTTTGGTGTCGATCGATGCAGAGAACAAAGTGCTGGTGCAAAGTGGTGCAAAAATACAAGAGAGGGTGAAGCATGCAAGAAAAGAGAGCACAAAGTCTAGCAATGATCATTGCTAGTTTCAGAATGGCAGAGTACTATGGTGAGAAAACTTGGTCGGGAATCAACACAAGTACATGGATCATTCGGCAAAAATTCGCCATAAGGACAGTTGGCAAGGTGAATCTCATTTTCAGTTTCCTTTGAAGGTAGACCATTGTAGGAGCAGTTTTTTTCTACAAATTTTAGTTTCTATTCTGCAAGTTTCAAAAATTTGCATCATGACACAGTCAAGGTTAGCAACAGTCGGTCAACAGATTCAAGGAAGAATTTATCTTTTTATGAGAAGCTCAATTTGATGAAATCAGGGAGATTTCAGTGGTTCAAGGCTGGAAGAGTGGAGAATCAGTCTCCTCATCTTTAGTTTCTATAATTCAGAGAGATTTTTGGGTCTAGAAGCTTCCCATTGGGGAGGTGTGATCAAGTGATCATGTCCAAGTTAAAAAATTGCTCAAAAATGGAAGTGCTCAGAAATGGTTGCAATATAAATGACTAGAAATTTCTCGTCGCTGCGATTATGGTGTTGTGAACGGTTCTCAAAACCGACGTCGTATGTGAAAGTTATGAAGGTTTGAAGTCTCCAGTAAACTCCATTTTTCAGTTTACCAAAATTAACTTTTATGAATTTGGAAAATTTTAAAAAAGAATATTCCTCGAAATATTCCCCAGAATATTCCAAGCGGGCGAATGGAATGCTGACAAGTGGCATGGGAGGATTGGTTTATGGCTTCACTTTTATGTGGACGGACCAATAGCAGGCCGCCACATGGCAGGCCTAGAGGCTGTCACGTGGCCCATGAACTGTAGTTCAAAATTTTTATGGAGGCATGGGGTTTTTAACACTTGACCTCTCGTGAACAAATCCAACGCCGAACTGACTCATCTGCACAATAGTTCTTAACATCTATTGGATTGAAGTTTTATTTAAAGTTTGAATTCGGTAAATCAGGGGGGAAAGGGGCTAGCCCCTTAGGGCTAGCTCGGAGCTCACATGCCCAGTGCCGTGGAACCCTGGGTTTAAGTTCCAGGGGTGGTTTGTTAACAATTAAGCGGGCTCCATGTGGCCACATCCATAACATTTAATGCAACGGTTGGTGTTGATCGTTTTATATGTGGTCAGTTTAAACGGTTAGGCGGGTCATGTGACCACATAAATGCGCCCCACCAAACAGTTAATGCCAGTGGTTAAAGGTTCCGCCTAACTTGGCACCTGCCACTAATTTCAGGATAAGGCCCAATTTGGCGCTCCTAACTAGAGTTCCTCCAGTTTTGGAGGAGGTTTTTTAGTGCCATTGGGCAAAAATTTGTTTTGGTCATAACTTTCTCAATTTTCGACCAAAAAATATGAAATTTTAGTCAATTTTGGGTTTCTTGAGCATTCTAGAGAGTTTGGAATAGGTTTCAGAGTGAACAGAGGTGATCTACAACAACCTTTTCTGAAGAGCAAGAAGCCATCAGGGCCATCATGGAGGAGGCACTGTTTTGGGTTGTATTTCACTGTTTAAGGTGAAAAAAAGCCATTTATAGCTATTTTCTATCTTCTAAAGTCAAATTTACAGTCGTTTTTGCCTGTTTAGGCATATTTTTCGTTGTGTAACCATTTTGAGAAAATTAATAGAGTAAGGACATGCCATTGGGGAGCCTTGGACCGGTAGATGTAGCCCAGGAGGGGTGAACTGCCTCAACATTTTGTTGTGTTATGTTATGGTGAACTTTAATTGCTGCGCATTTCTGCTGTGATATGTTAAACAATAAATTTAAATAAAAAATCCTCACACAAAACTCAGAAACATTACCAAAACTACTTTGTTTAACCTGCAAGTCATGGAGAACACTTTGCACACTAAATTACATGGAAATGGATACTTTGCATAGCATTACAAATAGTTCCATTTTCAGATTAATTGGGGATGATTCCCACCACCCTTCACATGAGTGGCAAGGGTGGCAGGCGGTACCTCTGCATGCAAGCACAGGCAAGGTGGCAGCAAGTTGGCTCGCATAGGAGCATTAAAACGATGAGGAGACAAGTGTGGGGGTTTCATTGTGAAGAAAATTTTGGCTACAAGCGGGATCGTGGGACTAGAGACCCCCAACGCGCGACCTCCTTTGCAATTCTCGGGTATGTATGTCGCTTTAAACTCTCTGTACACGCCATGGTTATCTGTTTGAAGTTTGTTTGGGCTAGTAATGATCCACATGGGAGAAGAAGTGACTGGTATAAAGCATGATAAATATGATGCATACATTTCAATCAATCTTTGCATTATAAGAGTTTCGAACTAATCCATTTATGGACAAGAAATATAGAATGTTGTTCAAGCATTTGGAGGAGAGCCAAGAGAATGAGGACTACATTGAAGATTGGTTTCAAAAGGTGACTAGGCCACAACATTCTTCCATTCTTCAACAAATCCTAGCATTTAATCCAAATGTACAATTGATCTCTCATATCCTAATGAAAATTGAGGTATATTTTTCAAATTCGGATGTGAGCATACTAGATATTTTGATTCGTAAATGGCTTCATTGGAAATACTCCTACAACTTCTTTTCTTTCTCAAAATAGAGTAGGATGGAATAGGAAAATAAAACCAATCTTGGAGAGTTTTGTTTTTAAGTTTTTTATTTTCAAATTTGATTTCATTTATTTTCTTGGAAATTTTGGTGGTGTAGTAAGAGCCACCTCATTCACTAACCATTGGCAGGAAGATATACAATCAAAGGGATATTTGTGAACAAGGAGCACAAGTGGAGTTTAGAGAGCTAAAATTTTAGGTTTGAGATCAATTCTTCTTACTTTACTTCTAAATTTCAAATGAATAAAAAAAAAAGTACAAAAATCTTGAGTATGCTCTCTTCTTGCACCTTGTTGCGACCTGGAAGATCAGGAAAAAGAAAATTGGATAGGTTAGCTTTGAAATTTCACAATAAAATTCATAGATCTGAAAAATGGCTAGGAGATCAAATTTACTATTTATTAAAAAATGCTTAAATTTTGATCTCAAACTTTCAATTGGATATTGTCTCAAAATTTCTAAAAAAATTCTTATAAAAAAAAAAAAAACAATCCATAAATTTCCAAATTACTAATAATTTTTTTTAATGAAAAAAAAGAAAAAAAAAACTCACAGAGTTGTATCATAGATTGAATATAAAACAATTAAAAAAAAATGAAAACCATTTAAAATAAATAAATAAAACTCATTTAAATTTAGAAAACACAAAACCCCCCAGATCGGGGTGTTATGTGTAGGATCCAACCTCCCATCAGAATTAGTGATAGGTACATTGGGGATGATGCCCACCACCCTTCGCATGAGTGGAAACAGGCGGTACCTTTGCATGCAAGCATAGGCAAGGTGGCAACAAGTTGGCTCGCACAAGAGCATTAAAAGGATGAGGAGACAAGCGTGGGGGTTTCATTGTGAAGGCAAGTTTGGTTGCAGGCGGGATCGTTGGACTGGATACTGCCAACGCGTGACCTCCTCTGCAATTCTCGGGTATGTATGTCGCTCTAACCTCTCTGTACACGCCATGGTTATTTATTTGAAGTTTTTTTGGGATGGTAATGATCCACGCGGGAGCAGAAGGGACTGGTACAGGCCTTTGTGGGTTAGAGGAGGATGAAGTATTGCCATTTTTGTTAGGGGGAGGATCAAATTTCAATGGGTCTCGCTGTCTAGTTTATGGTAGGTCTGATTGGTGTGCACTGCATGCAGCAGTACTGGGGTCTGGTGGGTAAGGGATACCTCCAAGCTAGACCTGGGAGGTGTAAGGAAACCCTGTTCGTGAGGAGGACCAGAGAGCAATCTAGAGAGGAGGGGAAACTGATGAATCCACAATTAAACCTCCATCCGGGTCCTAATGACTCTGAGCACAGGGAGAGGGGGGGTAGAAGAGACAAGGGGGAGGCAATTGATATCCATCCCAAGTCCCCCCGGAGCAAACCTAGAGGGCGCAGGTTGGCCATCGACGTAATTCAAGAGGCAACAGCGACATACCATGAAAATACCTCAGAATAGATACAACATATTATAGAAAAGTGGGAGGCTAACATTAAAAAATAGGAAGAGATGGAGATGACCACTGAGGAGTGGAAAGATTTAATTCTAGACCCGGGCCAAACCAGAGGGAGGCTCACTCAAATTAGACAGACCCTGTTCCTTTCTTGGTCTATGAAAAACATTCTCGGACAAGGTATTGAACATATTTCCATGAGTTTTGTGGCTCTCGCACAGGGCTTTCTGGACTACAGGATGGAGTTTGATAAGCTCAAGTTTCAGTTAAGGTGGCAGGATGGCCTACTAGACCGCATCGAGCATCACATTCCCTGCATTTACAAGCCAAAGGAGCAAGCTGACACCTTAGCTCAAGACCCAAAACCTGTGGAGTTAGCCTCAATCCCAGATGAGGCTAAGTAAGTTATGAATGGTTAACTGTGTTTTTCTGATTATTAGATATATGTGGATAGCTTTTAAATTTCAAATGTTCAGTAGATATGATAAGAAAGATGGTAAAAACTGTGTAAGGGAGAATATTCAGGCCATGTTTTCCTGGTTTAACAGACTTAAGACTCTATCTTTTTGAATGGCATATCACGCCATCAGGTAGCCAATAGATCCGGTTTCCCATCACAGGCAGGTTGAGGCCACCAAACTGCTATATCTAGATGTATCATGTTTTAGAAAATGAATGAAAATAAAATATTACAAAGCTTTAAAAAAAAAAAACACAAAACAAAACAAAAACAAAACATAAAAGAATTAGCAATAAAACAAAACAATAAAAAATTAAACAAATTGAAAACAAACAAAACATAATAAAAATAAAATAAAACACAAAGCTAAATAAAATAACTAACAAACTAAATAAAATGAAAAGATTAAAAAACAAATAACAAAAACATGAAAATAATAATAAAAAAAACAAAGACATTCATAGAAAAAAGTAAAACAAACAATAAAACCAACTACGCATTACAATAGTCATCAATTTAAAAAACCCAGCGACACTTTAATAAAATTGAATGAAGCTCATAGAAGATGCAACACTGGTAAAAAAACCATGGTGTTAGTGAAGTTTACACGATGAATTTTGGTTTATAGATTTTAAATTTCTGTGGTGTGAGTTTTGAGATGTTGAGTTTGGAATCTCCACAGTGAGTATTTTTCTGTGGTTTTTCTGATCCATGATTTGGCTTCGGCCCAGAATAAAAATGGCAAATAAAATATTTTTTGTGTACATTATGATCACTGGTGAAATTCTGAGTTGAATACTAACAGTGGGCAAATTGGGTTTTTTTTTTAATAGTGCATACGAGTTTGAATTAAAATAAATGTTGTGTCAACATTTTTTCGACTTGACGTGTGGGTGAAACTGCCAAATTGGTTGATTTGTGGTGCAGTTATGTTGGATCAATCTCAACAATTTGTTTATTATTAAATGAAAATACAAATTATTAAAACATAAATATAGTATTTTCTATTTAGTATAACAAATTGGATCTTTGGTGTAGTGGGAGTGAAAAGTATGCACGTCTAGTCCATTGATGGTTGCATATTTCAAGAGGAAACGTTTGTATAAAATCTCTACGTGGGTGCTAACAACCTGACAGGTGTGGCATAATCGTTGGGACGTTTAGATTGCTGGGTGGAAATCTAGTGGTCAATCCGCCGTTTCATTTTTAATTGTAAAAACAATGTTTCCAACTTTAAATATTAACTTTGTTGCTTTTTGTAATGTCTTGGTGCTTTGGTATAGTGGTAAGGCATTTGATTTCTATAGACCAAGTCAAGAGTTCGAATACATTCAAGGAAATTCTTTAATAAGCCAACATTTTTACAACAATTTGTCTAATTGTTGCTTCCATGTGGCAACCTAATATTGGTCCACATGGCAACTGGCTATTAGGCGACCTGTCACCTCAGTGATGCTGCCAATTTATCACTACCATGTGACCATTTTCTAACTTGTCATGCCATGTCAGCATCTGTAAGTCAATGTACCATCTTAGAGGCTACAATGTGGCACTCCCTGGAGCTGCCACGTGGCACCTATGCCTTCATTTTTACCGTTTTTTTTCTTTTCTAAAACTTCAAACATCAATAACTTTCTCATGTGACATTCGTATGAGGTGATTCAAGTGTCGTTGAAAAGATCTCAACGAGTTCTAAGCGATGAGATAGGTTTTAATATCATTTGATACAATAAAAAAATTTGTCATTTTTTATGGATTTTATATCAATTGGACTTAGAAAAAACATTAAATCATTAAAAACATGAATTTTCTTTAACCTAGTTTTTGAATCACTAAAATTCAATATCAAACGAAGAAATTGTCAATGAAACACTGACGGGTAGTCCAAGGTGCACCACTCCCTGGAAAGTAAAAAGTGCATTTCATTTTTATTTATCTTCCTTGAATTTGTTTTATTAGCACTATTTATGAATTTTTTGTGTATATATTATATGAATAGAGACTAATCACCTGTATCTTTTTAGAATCTTACATTTTATTTCAGATTAGTGCTAAGTTTTTGCAGGTTCCAGGATGATCAAAGAATATCAATTTATGCATAAGTGGTTCTCAGAGACCAATTTCTTTGTCAAGAAGAACATGAAGAATTCAAGTCCATATCAAATCACATTCATAATTCCATTTCTACTCATTCGTTTTCGTCTTTCTAAGCTTACAATCCATACATGAATTTCCATCTTCCTACTACTAGATCATCGCTGCAAAATCATTTTCCCTTTGCAAATTTCACCCTTTCTTGCTCACTTACATTTCATTCCTAACCCATGAATAAATTCATTCAACTCGCTTACAATGTTGAGTTACCTCAATGTCCTTTTCCTTTTGAAAAATAAAACTTGCTTCATAAATGAAAATCTCTCATCTATGGTCCTTTAAATCATTACTTGATGCTCGTGTTAGAGGATGGGGGATTCATTAAGGCCCTCCTTCTAGCAAGTCTTGACCCATCGACTTCAACACATTATCTGGGTTTGAAACTAGATTTATTTTTAGTACCTTGAGGCTTGCATGCCTTAATGGCAAGTTCTCTCGCCAATGAACAATGGGAATACATCAATGTCCCCTGTTTGTCGGATGTTCTAGGGGACTCGATTTCAACACATTTATGTGCACCTAGTAATATGTACTTGGGAATCTTGACTCTAATTGACATTAATGGTGAGTAGTCTCGTTTTGGTTAACAACATTCATTAATGGTCAGGACTCCAACAATTTCTTTCTATGTTCAACATCAGCAAAATTTATTCACATACAAAAGAACTATGCCATGATGCGGATATGAATGAAGACTATTTGGTTCCATGCCACTTACAACAACTTGTAGTAGTGTTACAATAATCAAAATTTAGCTCTAGAGTTCAACACCAATAGATTAGTTCCAGCAATAAGATGGTACAAATGTACCAATTTCAGATCTCATTCTATGTTCATACAACCAAGCAGATAAAATTGTTTCACTTCAAGATCGATGATCCAACAGTAGCAGCCAAAAATATTCCATTCATACAAAGATCTGTCATATGCATAACTCAAGACCTTCTCAAGTAGGTGAAGGTATGTTGTTTTCCACTCTTTAATCAATAATTCCTTGAATGCTAAAATACATGTATTTGGAAAATTTCTGTATTTGTCCTTTCATATCCTTCCCTATTTCATGTCATTCTATGTCTTCCTTATTTTCTACAATTTCCAATGATGGAAAAGACCTTCAATTGGGGGGGGGGGGGATATTCATCATTCCTTATATTCATTACACAATTTGTCGATCCCATATTTCATAACCTCATGTACTGTTCACCAACATGTTTTTCCCAATTGAAATTTTTTGTTCTTATAAACACCTTGATTGACATCCATAATGCATCATTGGTTTTCATAAGAAGCATACATCCCTAAGAAAAATTGCCATGTGGAGGATGTTCCAAATAATTTTTGATGCCATACAAACATAAATTTTCAATGAGCTATACATAGCCTATTTACATAACATGTTTTGCACAACAATTTCAAGCAAATAAGGTTAAAAATATTGCATGGTTGATGTACACATTATTGAATCATCATTTGGAATGTATTCATATGGTTGAATTTTCAAGATCATTCTTTGTTGTAGTTAGAAGGAGAGTAAAAATGAAAGTGTTGTCACACAAGAACCAACACTTGCAAAATTTATGGTTGTCACACAAGAACAAACTATAAGAAAAAAAATGTTGCTACACATCAGAAAAGAAGACTCCACATAGGAAAATAAAACCAAGCCTAGAGAGTTTTTTTTAAGTTTTTGATTTCATTTATTTTCTTGGAAATTTTGGTGGTGTAGTAAGAGCCACCTCATTCACTAACCATTGGCATGAAGGTATACAATCAAAGGGATATTTGTGAACAAGGAGAACAAGTGGAGTTTAGAGAGCTAAAATTTGAGGTTTGAGATCAATTCTTCTTACTTTAATTCTAAATTTCAAATGAATAATAAATAATAAAAAATTTGACAAAACTCCTTAGTATGCTCTCTTCCTTCACCTTGTTGCGACCTGGAGGATCAAAAAAAGAAAATTGGATAGGTTAGCTTTGAAATTTCATAATAAAATTAATAGATCTGAAAAATGGCTAGGAGATATAAATTTACTATTCATTCAAAAAAAATGCTAAAATTTTGATCTCAAGCTTTCAATTGGATATTGTCTCAAAATTTCTAAAAAGCATTTTCTAAAAAATAAAAAAATCCATAAATTTCCAATTACTAATAAATTTTTTTTTTTTAATAAAAAAAAATACACAGAGATTTGTATCATAGATTGAAAAAAAATTGAAAACCATTTAAAAAATAAAAATAAAACTCATTTAAATTTAAAAAAACAAAAAACCCCCTCGATCGGGGTGTTATGCGGAGGATCTAACCTCCCATCATAATTAATGATAGGTACGTTGGGGATGATTCCCACCACCCTTCGCATGAGTGGCAAGGGTGGAAAGCAATATCTCTGCATTAAAGAACAGGCAAGGTGACAGAAAGTTGGCTCGCACAAGAGCATTAAAATGATGAAGAGACAAGCGTGGGGGTTTCATTGTGAAGGAAATTTTGGTTGCAGGCGGGTTCGTGGGACCGGAGACCCAAAAAGCGAGACCTCCTCTGAAATTCCTAGGTATGTATGTTGCTCTAACCTCTCTCTACATGCCATGGTTATCTGTTTGATGTTTGTTTGGGCTGGTAATGATCCCAACGAGAGCAGGAGGGACTAGTACAACCATTGTTGGTTAGAGGAGGGCGGAGTAATGCCATTGTTTTTATGGGGAAGGATCAAATTTCAATGGGTCTCGATGTCTGGTTTATGGTAGGTCTAATGGGTGGGCACTACATACAGCAGTACTAGGGTCTGGTGGGTAAGGGATACCTCTAAGCTAGACCTGGGAGGTGTAAGCAAACCCTGTTCATGAGAAGGAACAGAGAGCAATCTAAAGAGGAGGGTAAATTGATGAATCTACAATTCAACCTCCATCCGGGTCCTAGTGACTCTCAGCGCATGGATGGGGGGGGAGTTAATTCTCAGAAGTCCAATGCTGAAGCCCTCGACACATCCTTTGTTACCCCTAATGCTAAGAAGGATAAATAAGTTGGTCCAGGGAGTAAGTGCTGGGGGGCTAGTGTGTATAAGAGTCTGTGGGTGGGAGAGGAAGAGCAGGGGTCGAGTTCATGGGTTCTGGGTAAGGTTGACTCAGGTCAGAGTCACACGATGGCAGATATGGGACAATTCTAGTATGTTATCACTCATTTTTGGTCTAACGATTGTTTAAATAATAAGGAATTATGCCTCTGCATGATTCGATGGACAGGTTTCCCCACAGAACGGTGGGATGGATCGTGGGTCAGCTCGCTCTAAGAGTCTAGTTGCTCGTGGGCGTTCCAAGATCCATGCTAGTTTTGGCTATGGTAGAAGAGACAAGGGGAAGGAAATTGATAGTCATCCCAGCTACCCCTAGAGCAAGCCTAGAGGGCATAGGCCGGAAATTGACGTAATTCAAGAGGCAACAATGGTGTACCATGAAAATAACTCAAAAGAGGTCCAACAACTTATAGAAAAGTGGGAGGTTGACATTAACAAACAAGCAGAGACAAATGTTATAGGTCAATTTGGGAATCATCCCCAAAGACCTGGTCAAATTGAGCATCATCCCAAAGACCAATGAATAGGGTCTATCATCCCCTTAATTCAATTGCGATATGCCCTTAGTGAAGACATTCATTTTATGGCTTCAATTGTGAGATTTCCAAGGTTTGAAGTATATTATATGACCCATTGACTCACCAATGCTCCTCTGCAAGGGCCTAACTACGTTGCAGTGCAACTACCTGCATGCAAGGGTGCACTGCAGTGCACTTCCCGATACTTAAGGGTTAGTTGGTCTCCTGGGAGCGAAATCATCATTGTTCCAGGAATCTCAACCTGGCCAGTTCCTTCTAGAAGATTCCATAGGTGTCATACTTCGAATACAAGTGTCCATACACCACCTCCAAACTTGGGAACATGTCTCACCTATTATTATAAATCCATTAAATGAGAAACTACCTTTATTTTCCCTATAAATTGAGCACTCATCTAAATGTTAGGGAGGAAGAATTTTGTGCAAAGTTGTGCTATTGGATTCTCAATTGATGAGAGCTGGAAATACTGATATGCTGCTGAGATGATGCTTGATGTGATGAGGATGGAATGAAGTTGGAGTAGGTTGATGACAAATTGATCTATTGTTTGTAATCTTCTCCTCCTACTTTCTTAATAAAGATATCTGTTCATTTTCTCCTACATATGTTTATATCTTGTGAAATGTATTCCTGATTATGTATGTATTCTCATATCTAATCAGTTTGATTTGGTTAAGATAAGTAGATACTTGTATATTTGTATGTTGTTTGCTATTCTTTGTCTTTGATTACAAGAATCGATCTAGTAGCTTTGGTTGGATTGAGAGCGACGACAACATCTACAGAAGGAGAAGGAGAGCGAAAAGGATCACAAGTATGTTTCTTTCCTTTTTATCTATCTATTTGTCTTAGAGAAAATAATAGTTGTCTTTCTTTTGTTGTTCAGAGTGAAGGAAAACCACACTCAGGGAATCTAGTTTATCTGTAGATTAGAATTCCGTATAACAAATTGGGGACTTCGCTGGGGAAAATCCCATCATTCATAGTGTTTATTCCTCTGTTTACCATCATCATTAGACCCTTCTTTCTTTTATCAGTCATTTGAATGAAAAAATTGCATTAGAAGTGTGTTTAGTTTCTTGTTTCCTAAACCTAGTTGCGCCCAACGCACTATTACTCAGGGTATAATGCACTGTAGTGCACTGTGTTCCATTCAGGGGTGCATTGTAGCGCACTGTCTCCCCTTACAAGGTGCATTTCCCCCTCAGCCAACCAAATTCCATCAAAATTTGTCTTTGCTTTCAATTTCAGCCAATTGTCTATTGTATTCTCAGATGTTTGATTGCTCTTAGAGACCAGTAAACTTTCCTTGTTCTTCCTCCTTTGAAAAGTAGTTTGTTCAATGTTTCATTAGTTGTTTTCTTTATCATCGGCAAATCAAATTCAAAGTAGTTAATTTTTTGCATTATATCAATTCTGTTTTTGAAAAGAAAATTGTTGTTTCATTCCTCATTTCCTGTAGGAAAATTGTAGTTTCATTCTTCATTTTCCAAAGAGAAATTGTTGTTTCATTCCTCGTTTCTCAAAATAAAACATTTATTTGATTGATTTTTGCATTTATTTTCCTTTTACTCATTCACATTAAGGGGAACTGAAAAGACAAACATGCATGTGCAGTTATAGATTGTGTGCGTTGCATAGGAACAAGTTAAGGAAATCTGCATTTAGTTTGTGCTCTTTGTTGTATGCTCAAAATATGATTTCTCTTTCCCCTTAGTAGCTAGTATTTTCATTGAAAAATCTAAATTGAAAAGTTTTCTTCTCATTTATTTTGCATTTTTAGGAATTTCCCATTACAAAATGTGGTGAACCTCAAAGATAAAATTTTAAACAAGATCAAGATAAAATTTACCTCAATCAACCTAAGAAAGTATTGTAACATTAATGATAACATTTAGAAGGTCTAGGCTAGAGACGTGTTCCAGCGTCATTAAACAAAGTAGCTATCGCTAACTTGTCTGCGATGCATTCCAAGTGTGAAATCCCACTCCAAGTACGTAAGTATATCAGAGCTCGTCCATGTACCTTAGGGTATATAGGGTGGTGTTCTAGTACAAAAAGTATAAGGGGCTGCTCTCACTGTGTGGTTTCGCATTAGACAACGCTAATACGGACTTGGGCCTCCACATACCTTCGGGTATATTTGGGAGGACAACTTTAGGTTGCTTACCATCCATAAGTAACTGAGTCAGCCGCATTGTAACTTGTGATACACCGAACACAACATTCGGGGGATTTCCCACCCATACTTCTTGGTTTGCCAGGAGGTATTCTGCAGTTCATAATTACTTAGTAAAAGTTTTGCCTAGTATTACCATTTTATTTTGTTTATTTGTTTTTGTAATAAAATCAACTAGAAATCGTGGAAGAAGAACGTCCCTTTCCCCGTCGTTCGCGTAGAATAGCACTTAAACCACCTTTATAATCAGAATCCATTTCTGGTCAGCAAAGGCATTCTACCGAAGCCAGTACCATCAGTACCTCTGGTGCGTCATCTTCATCACATATACCAGAGTTGTCTCAAATCGTTTCTACACATCCTGGTTTATCCATTGTCATCAAAATGAAGTCCTCACAGCTACCTATGGAAACTATCCATCCAATCAGTGAGACCATACCTCCCGAACCCGACGTTGTTCAGCTGGAAGTGTATCCAAATCCCATCGTTCTTTTACTAGAACATATAGATCCCCAAGTCGAACAACCAAAAGTTTTTCCTGTATCAGTCACTCCTTAGTCGATCATAGCCATTGAGTCTCCCATATCGCACAGTCAACCACCTGAAATATATTTTCGGTCCGACGAAGAAATCCTTCCACCTGGTTTGATTTCAATTGAGGAAGAACCTCAACAAGAAACACGCCCTTCAACTCCAACTCAATTTGGACCAGGGATTTATCTTTACGAGTATATTCCTCGGTTGACTTACACTACTTCTTTTGATCCTGTTTCAATTCTAGTTCTTGTAGATCCTATAGGGTATACACTGGGTCGTATGACCATGGTTGAGTCAAAATCTCTGGCTGTACCATCTGTTATAGTTGCGACAACATCTACTGTTGGTACCCCGTCAATGTTTACCACATCACAAGAGTCGCATCTTTATGGTGGTCCTTCTGTCCCATCGGGTTACCAATCATTATCTTGAACCTACTCTAGTGCATCCTCAAATCCATGAACTTCCCCCATGTCATCTTCTGGTATTCTATCTGGTACATCTCTAATGAGTACTGAACGACTTGATCCTTTATACACATCTTCAGTGCAACATCAAGCTGGTCCATATGGGTATATTCCATCCAGTTCCACCATTTTGAGAACAATATATTCCATCTTATTATACTCCTCATTCTGGGGGAAACCTATGGTCACCCATTTTTAAAGTAGTTTGTCGTTTTATGGTCATTCAAATTTTGGAATGATTGTTTGTCAGTGGCAACCTATCTTGTCCGTTGAACCACAAACGGTTGTGCATACATATCAATCGGTTCAACCTATTGCACCCACATCTACTCCACTTGTTAATACTTCATTACCCTTGTTACAGGCTCAGATTGATGTACCTCAACTGTCTCAAGTGGGTCCTTCAACCCATTAGCCTCAATTTTTAGGCCCATAGACCCCAACTCCTTCTGCTGGTTTACAACAACCACTTGTATCTGGAATGGATTACCCTTTTATGGGATATCACTAGCACAACCGAGTCTTACCTATTCACAACCGGGTCCAATCTATTCTATTTTGGGCTATAATCTTGGAGGGCAGTCACCTTGGAAGCCACAACCGCAAATTCCACAAAAATCATTCTAACAACAAGTAGCTTACCCAGGTTTTAGCCAACAAAATCCTCAAGTGTTTGGTCATCAAAACAACCCCTATATGGGTTACCAGCAACAAATGCCTTATGATGGTGCTCAAAGGCATGTTTCCTAAGAAATTCCATCATATCCTGGTTATGCTCAACCTGATTTGAATCGACAGTTGACCTTTGTCGCAACTTTAGAATTACCTTATTTAAACCGGCTTACCAACGACCCCATCATTTATTCTCCTTGGTGGCCAGTGATACCACATAAATTACCCTCCTACATTCCTAAATTCAATGGAAACCCTGGAGAAGACCCGTCAATGCACATTATGACTTATCATTTGTGGTGCTCATCCAACTCCTTAAATGATGACTCTGTTTGACTACGTATTTTCCAGCGTATGCTAACTGGTCCAATCGTGAAGTGGTACGTTGAACTACCACGAGCTTCATTCGATAATTTCACTGCCTTGGCCACTACCTTTTTAACCCACTTCTAGTTACCCATATGATATGAAACTAGAACAAAACTGCTGACCAATTTTAAACAGACAACTGCTACTCACATTTCTAATCATATTCATGAGTGGCGTCATCGTCGTAGAATGGTCAAAAAATTTGTTCCTGACCAACTCCTCGCTGAGTGGTTTATTAATTTTTTGTTGCCATCTATCACCAAGGATGTAGCTAAATGTGGCATCATCACTGAAGACCAAGTCATTTTTCATGCCCAGTACTTGGATTTGATTTACTCTCAGTCTGGCATGCTCTATGATAAAATTCTAAACGCGTCGTGATCAAATTTTATTGTTCCTCTGCCATCTAAGGACTCTCATGCCGACGACAGTATAATCGGGTCTGAAAACACTCACAAATATACTGCATCTAATCCTGCACCTTCTTCCTACATTCATGCCATGTTATCTGACAAAGGAGAAAGTGACAAGACACCCACAAGTAAGAAAAAGGGGAAAGCGTAGAAAAGAAAAATTCAACCCCACAGGAACGATCATCTGATCAACGATCTGGAAATAATCAGAAACCTCATTACCCTTGCTAAATATGTAATGAGGAGAATTTTGTTCGAGACTATCCTCACCGAGATGAAGTCTTAAAATTTCTTAAGACCTCGACTGCATCCATTGTGTTGACAGATCCTTTTCCGAATCCAGACACAAACATGGTTTCTACGGGTCCAGCTTCTAGTTCCCAAGTGCTTATGCTAACTGTCACAAAGCCAAAAACTGAGGTTTTGGTGTCTACATGAAATAAGGATTATGGTAATCAGGTTATTGACCAACCTACTACCTCGACCATGAATTTGTCCACTAAATCTATTTTTCCAACTGCTATTCCAGAGTTAACAATAAATCCACCGAAGGGAGTCATCCACAAATCGACATTCAATCCTCAAGCCCGAGCAGCTCAAAATTATAACATAGTTGAAGATTTGGCTCAGTCACCTCAGCTATGTCGATTCTTGAAGTACTTCAAAATTGTCCCTCCCAGAAACAGGATTTTTTGTTGGAAATTGGTGGAATTGACCTGACAGATTCCAATCTCATAGTATTTAATCATATGGGCTATGTGCCGCAATTACTAGTAGAATTAGAATTCTCCATCCAAGTAAATGTTCTCAATCGCCTCGTTCATCACACTATTATTGATGAGGAATCATCTACCTACATTATGTCTCTAAACTAATGGAATTCAATTGGATCGTCACACCTATCTCAATCACCTACGACGTTGAAAGCTTTTGACACTCGTACATATAAGCCTTGTGGTATCATTAATAACCTGCATGTCGAATTAGGGGGAAAAATTGTAACTGTTGAAATGGAGGTCGTTGACGAACCCCTTGACTAAAAAATTTTACTTGGAAGGTCATGGGTTTACACTATGACTGTGATCGTCTCTACTTACTTTCGAATGATTGCCTTCCCTCATAAAGGTGTTATCACATTCATCAATCAACTCTCCTTCTTTGCCTCTAGTTCTGTAATATTCCAAATTGGAAATAGCAGCAATATAGCTCATAAAATGAAAGCAGCAACAAGTATTTAACACATAAAATCATGAGACCATTATAAATCCATGTTATTGATCATATATGCAGAAAATATGTACAAAAAAATGAGGTACTAATCATAGAATGTGATCGCACAAGCCTCCAATACATAAACACTCTCAAAAGTGAGATGTTGCTGCAACAAAAAATGTCGAAGAGCTGCTACATCGCAGTTATATTATGCACAGATATAGCTGGAGATGATACAATGATACAATAATACTGATATAGGCCCCAATAGAATCTAAACATATAGATCCGGGCTCTAGATCAACTTTCCAAGACAACCCAAGAGGGTTTCCAGAAAATGCACACAATGTGCCAAATGTAAGTTGCAGCCCTATGGATGAAGATATGCTGCAACAACAGAAATGAGAAGATATGGCTAAAGCTGATGTAGCAATATACAACCCTCCTCCAACAGACCCTCCGGATGAAAGAGTGGCTCCTCCATTGAAGAAATCTCCTCCCAAAACAATCACTACAACTACCCCTGCAACTCCTCCCTAAAATAACGTAGATCAAGACTAAAACTGCACTGTAGGGGATGAATATTGCTTGGCCTGGTGAAAAATGTGTGAAATAAGCCCAAGGGTCTTCTTTATAGGCCTCCCAGTGGATGTAAACCTTCCTTCATTGAAAAACTAGCTCTGAATACACCCGATCTAATCCTCCACTGTTGCACCCTGCAACACAGCACAATATCCTGCAAAAACTACGCTGATGAAGAAAGCTATAGCTTGGCCTGGAAACTTGAATGTGGAAATGAATACAATACTCTTCCAAGAGGCCTCTCAAGGAAAGAGGTGGGATTCTCACTTGGGAACAACCGGTGCTAAACAGCACAGCAACCCTGCTAAACAACAAAGGAATGCAAAGTCTAAGCATACCAATATCAAAATAATACTCCAAAACATGAGCTCATATGGCTGCCATCCTCTTCCTTAAATAGAATATGAGCTTACTTGCCCTTGGGCCCACTCAATTAGGTCATTTCCTTCATGAGATCCTTCTCCCTCCAAAACTGTGTTATTCTTCATTTAATCTCCACTCCTCCATGACAATATTGTTGACTTGGTCAAAGTTGACTGAATCAACATGATCCAACCCCTATTCACACTTGGAGGTGCTTTATTTAGCTACTAAAAGGGTCTCCTTTCACACTTGAAGTGTTTTTATTGCTGCTTAAGAGACTTATGGGCCTTCCTACCCATTTATTCACCTACCCATTGATAAAACAAACTATAATATTCCATTTAGTTGAAGGCTAAATTTTTGGAATATTAGAAGTTCCCAGGTATCTGGAAGCATTTCGTTAGTTCACGCACCCCGTATAGCACTTCAAAACATTGGTGTAGGGCTCTTAAAGGATTCTTCTCTAATGGGCACCTCTGCATTAGCACCGCCTGCGACGTCGATAGAAATTGCAAGAATAGATAACTACTGCATGATATCTTCCACTTCATCTGACTTAAGGAAGATTACCAACGATTCTGAAGTTGTTACGCTGGATGAATTTCTCCCGCCCAGCCCAATTGAGCTGGCATAGAAATCAATCTTCATGGCTTGGGCGGCAAATCCTAAATCATCGTCGCCGATCGTTTCGGTCAATCGTTCATTAGATTTTGGTACTCCATCTGATCCTTTTTCATCAAATTTATTGAATGATGAGAGCATTGTGGAATCCATGATTCCAGAAGGAGAACCATCGGAATATCATCATCATCGTTCCCATCTTCAGGATTACTAAGAAGATAATCTTATTGAACTATATCACCCTTCGATCAATACTTTATTTTCGAATTATATTCTGATTAATGCTATCGAATCCAAGTGAAACTTATCAAATATTAAAGAAACCCTTTCTATGACTATTTTGACCAAACCCGGCATCGTAGAAAACATTCATGTCGACATGTCTTGTTCTTCATCTGAACTCGAACTTATCGCTCTCTTTTTCATGAATTCTGAGATATATTTTCTTGGTCTTATGAGGAAATTCCAGTCATATATAATAGTATTGTTGAACACACCATTAAAATTTACACTGATGTCAGACCGATGCGTCAATGTCTTCGTCTTGTTCATCCAAAGAAGGTTGCTGCCATTAAAGCATAAGTTGAAAAACTTTTGCGTGTTGGTTTTATTTACCCCGTTCCACTTACTCATTGGGTTTCCAAAATTTTTCATGTCATGAAGAAACAAGGGACAATCAGAGTGTGTGTCAATTATCGAGATGTCAATATTGCTTGTCCAAAAGACAACTATCCTACTCCCTTTATCGACCAGATTATTGACGAATGTTACAGGTGTGAAATATTTTTATTCATGAATGGATTCTCTAGTTACAATCAAATCAATATCCGCCTAGAGGACCAATATAAGACAATGTTCATCTGTCCCTGGGGCACATTATCTTATTGTAAACTCCCATTTGGTTTAAAGAATGTTGGGGCAACATTTCAGAGAGCAATGGATTATGCTTTCAATGACATTAAGCACATTGTTCAACCTTATCTAGATAATTTACCCGCACATTCACAAAAATAGACTGACCACCCGACACATTTGAGAGCTATATTTTTAAGCTGCCGACACTACAAAATACGCCTCAATCCACACAAATGTGTGTTTTGTGTTGGTTCTGGTCATTTTCTTGGATTCGTCGTATCAAAAGATGGAATTCAAATCGATCCACTGAAGGTCCAAGCCATTAATGATTTACGTGCGCCATCAAATTTACTTCAGTTACATAAAATTCAAGGAAAGGTTCTCTTCCTAAGGAGGTTCATACCCAACTATGTTGAAATAGCAAAAGGATTTACCTGTCTCTTGAAAAAGGGGATTCCCTTCCATTGGGATAATGTTGTGCAAGATTCTTTTGATGCTCTTAAGGATACACTGATCCGAGTGCCATTAATGTATCCCCCTAATTATTAGAGTGATTATATCCTATAAATCACCTCGACAGATATGACCATTGCTATGGTTTTGGTCCAAGAAGAAGATGGGATAGAACATCTGATATATTATTTGAGTCGTAATCTCAATGATACAGAGGTTAAGTATTCATACCTCGAAAATATAGCCTTGGAAACCATTCAAGATGTCCAAATATTTCGCCATTATATCCTGCTCCAGAAGACCACTGTCATTTTGGATTACAACCCTATGACATACATTTTGTCATGTCAATTTCTAGGGGGCCAATATTCAAATTGGATCGTCATTTTGCAGGAATTTGATTTTGAATTCATCAAATCCAAGTCAAAGAAGTCTTTAGTTTTGATTGAGCTTCTCTGCGATCTTCCCTCTAATAGTACTGAAACTACATCAGAACCATCAATTCTATATGAGTCTTTGTTTCTGATTGGGTCATCTGATCCTTGGTATGGGGGTTTTATAATTTATCTCCAAACTAATACTTTCTGGCCTGATACCTCTCGCTCACAACAATGACGTATTCGATACCAAGCCAAAGATTATTTGATCGTTGATGATACACTTTATCATCGTGGTGTCAATATAATTTTAAGGAGGTGCCTCACTCATGAGGAGGTCGAGAAGGTTCTAAATGATTTCCAAGCTGGGGCTTGTGGTGGACATTTTTCTGGATATGCTACCATGCAGAAGATTCTCCACGCCAGTTATTTTGGCCTACCATATTTCGCAACTGCATCCTCGCAGTCAAAATTTTTCATGCATGCCAGATATTTAATCGTAAAATCTGCATGCCGCTAGCACCAATGCATCATGTCATAGTTGTGGGACCATTTTCAAAATGGGGCATTGAATTCATGACCTACAACCCTCGTTCATCTGGGGGACATGGTTATATTATTGTCGCAGTCGACTGCTTTACCAAGTGGGCCAAAGCGATGTCTACATTCAATAACACGAGCGAAATAGTTGCATTGTTATTTTGCAATTATGTCATGTCATAGCTTGGTGTACCACAAGATACAATCACAGATCATGGTAAGAATTTTCACAATCACATGATGAATGAGTTGACTGCCAAATTAGGTTTTTCATATGATAGTTCTACTCCTTATTATCCATAATCCAATGGACAAGTTGAAGCCATTAACAAGATCCCGAAGCAAATGCTTCAACGAATGATAGGAGTTCATAAACGAAATTGGCATTTAATCTTATACTTAGCTTTGTGGGCATATCGAACCTCGGTTAGAAATGCAACCAGATTTACCCACTTTCAATTGGTGTATGGTCTAGAAGCTATATTGACAATCCAATGTGAAATTCCGTCATTAAAAATCGTTTTTGACATGTTACCTGACACCTCTAGTGAAGAAGCATGTCTTTTTAACCTTATCCATCTAGATGAAACCCATCGTGAAGCCGCATTGGCCAACGAAGCGCATAAGAGATGAATCAAGGTGAAATACGACCAACATGTCAAGCCTCACATCTTCTCTGAGGGTGATCTGGTCTTACTTTATGATCAGGAACAAGAAAATTTGAGCCACTATGGCATGGCCCCTACACTGTCAAAAGAGTTCTGGCTAAGGGCGCCTACGAGTTAGTTGATTATGATGGAATTCCATTGGCACAGCCTCAAAATGGGCTATATCTTAAATGTTACTATGCTTAGTTGAGCGTAGTAAAAATTTGTATTATATTGTATATATGCTTTTGATTTGAATTTACTGTCTTAGTTTGTTTTTCTAGAGTTTTCTTGAAGTTGTTAATCCACTTTACATTTCATCGCAGATGTCTGAAAATTTGGAACCATTCGTTGGGTACATCGATGGTGCTAGTTGTAGTACACAGAACCTATCCTCTGCAACATGGGCCATTTCAACTCCAGGTGGCGAGTTAGTGAGTTTTCAAAGGATTTGTATCGGTCGATCTACAAACAATATCGCTGAGTATAGTGCGTTGATCGAACTTATCTATGATGCCATTTCATTTGGTATTAATCGTATCATCATTAGGTTAGAATCATAACTTGTAATATTGCAACTTACTATCATTTATAATGTTCGAAACCCAAAACTACATCGTATGTTCCTAAGAGTTCAAATTTTGGAAAGACATTTTGATTACATTCAATATCAACACATTTCCAGAAATTTGAACAAATTAACTAATTCCTTAGCAAATTATGTTTTAAACAGACATTTGCAACACATGCAAAGACATATATTCAATTCACATCCCATAATTGAATAGGATTGTGCAATAAACATAGGAAAACACTAAAAAAAAAAATAGAGAGATAGTTATAGGTTTTTACAAAATTTGTGCCCAAGACACATTGGTCATCTGACCTCAAAATGTATGCAAAATTTCAAAGTAAACTAGTGATGCTCATGATAACAAGCAACTAATCTAGCTATCATATGCAATAAATGCATCCAACGGTTAGGAACGCCAATAGTATGGCGATGCAGTCTCATAGGTAACTCTTCATTCCGGAAATCCGGAATCCAAATAGTCAATCCCTCCACGTGCTTCTATAGCTCAGCAAGAGTCTCAATCATATCTAAATCCTGGAGGACTTGTCTCCCGACAACCCTCTCTGCTGGCTCACCTAATCCTTGCCCCGGTTGACCCACTAGTCGAACTCGACGCACATCTGTGTACATAAAAACTTTAGTTTAGTCTTGGGAAACATCAAAATACAAAAACATGTGGAAACATTATAAAAAAATAAAAAAACATGGTCAAAACATTCTTATCGATTGCACCCCATTGAGCGCCATCTAGTAGAATCAAGTCTGGATCTCTGCGGAAATCTATGCCTGCATATGCATACTGATCTATGGCGGCCATATGTCGTCTAAACCAGGCAAATATTGAATTAAATAATATGATGGTCTATTGACCAGCATGTCTAGACATCAATTTAACCCATCTCTGCATCCATGGATCTCTAGGGACAGATATTCCCAAGGTAACATGTTGTGGCTGCATCAATGGAACCCCTTCTAGAATGAAGGAAATTAGGATCGAGCCATAGTTGAACTTCTTCTTCCTGTCACCCTTGGCTTTAGTCAGTTGTTCTTTTATCTAAAAGAGTATTGCTTAGCTTAGTTGGATATTGTTGGTTCTAAACACTCAAGTGCATACTGCATGTATGATCTGTTTGCAACATGTGTCGCGGAACCAGCAATATTTGCGATAGTAAAAAGGATGGTCCTCAAAGTAAAATCATGCACATCATGGATATTTATTTTCCCATATTTACTCGGTTCAGTACCTGGATGACAATGTTGGCGTATGTAATCCCTCACTGAATCTCCTCCAAGAGCATCTCCTACAAGGGAAATAGGGGAACCTCGCCTCGATAATCTAGTGAGAAAGTAAATATCCTCAACCAATATTAGGGGCACTTTGTCCCCAATGTGAAAATCCTGCAATACCGGATCCCATTAACGAACTAGGAACTCCAATAGTTCCATATGCTGCCTCATCCCTGACAATCTAAATTATTTTAGCAACCCGCAATCTTTGAGGACTCTTACTATGCATGGATCATTTAGGGCAATCATATCCCGTTCTTCATGTTCTCCTTTTCTCCACGTAATTTCCATTTTGATTCGATGAATACCTGAATCACAATCAAAAGCTTCATTAGGATCCATTTCATGCAAAAACTTGGGAAATTTTGAGCACACAACAAGAAACAAAAATGAGAAATGTGCCCAACGCACCCCAGGTCAAGGGACATAGCGCTGCAGTGCATCTGGCCTTCAATTTCAGTGCACTACAATGCATCTTTCAACATTCAAGGGTGCTTTGCCCTCAAAACATAATATATTTACCCTAAGGGGCTCAAAACCATAAAAAATTTCCATGAAATGCAATAAAAATGATACAAAAAGAAAGAGAAGGTTCATAGCTCCAACCTGGATCAAATAGCAAGATAAATCTTCCACTAAAACTGTCGCAATCTACCACTGAAGTTCGAGGGAAAAACTGGTTCAGAGCTCCTAATTTTCAAATGGTAACTATGGAATGGTAAAAATGAAACGGTAAAAACTCTTTTATTTAGTCATTTTCATTATTTTAAATCATATTTAATGTTGTGACTATAGTTTTTATTCGTTTTTACTATGAAACGGGTATTTTTAATCCGTTTGATGGTTTTCTGAACAAGTTTTATAGTTGATACAATGAGTTTAGTGTGCACAACTATTCAAGAATGATTTTTCCACAAAGCATACTTTTATCCTTCTTTTTCGAGCTTTGATCAAAATGAAAAAGGAATTAAAGCGCACTTTTATCTCTTTTTCGAACTTTGATCAATGCGAAAAAGGAACCCTCTAGAGTCTTCTTTTAGCTTTTTTCAAACTCTAATAATGTGAAAATATTGTCGAGCACTTGTCTTTTAGAGCTCGTAAAAGTAAATGAAACGACATCCAATCAGTATAAGTTTAACCCTTTTCCGAACTGAGAGAGATTATTTACGAAAAATGAAAACCCTAGGCGAACATGGCTAAGAGGTTTTCTTAGGTATCATTTTACACTTTTTCACACATGAGCGACAAATTTACGACAAAGGACTCGTGGAGTTTTCTTTTTGTCCTCTTTTTCAAACTCTCTAAACATAAAAAAGGACCGGGTTTTCACTGTCGTTAGACTCGTTAAAATATAAAATAGTGACGGAATTTTCGATCATGGTAAGATCGAGTTTCATTATTGCAGACTCGTTAAATCATTAAAGAGCGATGGATTCACCCGAAGGGTCGAATTATAGATCAATCATATGTTACCCTCCTCAATCTTGTTAAAAAATAAAGAGGTATTGGTTAGTAATGACTAGGGAAAATTTGGGAAAAAGAACAGAACACGTTATGGTAGAAGGTCACTCTTGAACATGACACTTTCACTCAATCACCATGACTTTTGGGTTTGGTAATATTCTTGACGGTTCATCATACCTATGGTTAATCATACCATCACTTCGGTTTTGGGTCAATGTTGCCAACTCATTTCAGTGTCGTCGATATGTTCAAGAGAAGTCATCCAATAATTCCTCATCTTCTGCAATACTCATGCACCTTCACTTTCATGACATCCATCCCTAAACATTGCTATATCAAGTCACATTTTGTCTCCAAAATAATTACTCACATTTCACGATAAAGTTGATTCCTGCCGACATCAGCTCATCATCCAAGAGGTTAACTTAGAAACATCTTTCCAGTACCTTGGAGCTTGCTACATCATCGGCATGTTTCTCTCTTCCAGAACTTTCACTGAAATATTTTGTTTGGAATTCGACATCAAATCATCTATTCATGCCTTGCAAATTTTACTACAGTACCTTGAGATCCATTAACATCAATGGTGGTTTTCTCACATTTGTTAACAGCTCACACCATTGGATGCTAATCACGCGATGTCTTACCATGTTTGACTTCAGATCATAGATTTGCATGGTTAGACTTGTACATGAATGATCGAGTGAGCGATATAAGAAGACCCTAGATCTATTTCATCCATCTGGGCTACGATTTCAGGAAAACTATACACATCATCTGTACGATGGCTTTACATACAGATCATCATTCGAACATGGGCCTATATCTGTAGGCATGTTTATATCAGGCAACATTACGATGTAAATGACTTTCTGACTAATGTACATGTTAGATATTTTATGTGATGAGCATGGGTATGCCTCCCTCAGTAATTCATGTCCAAGATGTAAGATATCATGATGTAATGTATTTCAAATTGATGCAGGTCACCGTCTGCTTCAGATCCTACTCATCACATCATAAAGCATCTCATCCAAATATTATTATTGTTTTTAATTCATGCTTTAGGGGGAAAATGTTATAGGTCAATTTTGGAATCATCCCCCAAGACCTGGTCAAATTGGGCATCATCCCCCAGGACCAATGAATAGGTTCTATCATCCCCTTAATCTAGTTGCTATATGCCCTAAGTGAATACATTCCTTTTATGGCTTCAACTGTGAGATTTCCAAGGTTTGAAGTATATATTATATGAACTATTGACTCACCAACGCTCCTCTGCAAGGGCCTAACTGCGTTGTAGTGCAGCTACCTTCATGCAAGGGTGTGTTGCAGTGCACTTCCCGACATTCAAGGGTGCGTTGGTCTCCTAAGAGTGAAATCATCATTGTTCTGGGAATCTCCACATGGCTAGTGCCTTGTAGAAGAGTCCATAGGTATCATACTTCGAATACAAGTGTCCATCCACCACCTATGAACTTGGGAGCATGTCTCATCTATTATTAGAAAGCCATTCAATGAGAAACTCTCTTCATTTTCCCTATAAATTAGGCACTCATCTAAGTTCTAGGGAGGAAGAATTTTGTGCAAAGTTATGTTGTTGGATTTTCAATTGATGAGAGCTATAAGTACTGATATGCTGCTGAGATGGTGCTTGACGTGACGAGGATGGAATGAAGTTGGAGCAGGTTGACGACAAATTGATTTATTGGTTTTAATCTTCTCCTCCTACTTTCTTAATAAAGATATATGTTCATTTTCTCATACATATGTTTATATCTTGTGAAATGTATTCTTGATTATGTATGTATTCTCAGATCTAATTGGTTTTATTTGGTTGAGATCAATAAATACTTGTATATTTGTATGTTTTTTTCTGTTCTTTGTCTTTGACTGCAAGAATCGATCTAGCAACTTTGGCTGGATTGAGAGCGACAACAACAGCGAAGGAAGGAGAAGGAGAGAAAAAAGGATCACAAGTAGGCTTCTTTCCTTTCTGTATATCTATTTGTCTTAGAGAAAATAATAGTTGTATTTATTCTGTTGTTCTTAGTGAAGGAACACCACACTCACAGAATCTAGTTTATCTGTAGATTAGAATTTTGTATAACAACTGAGATGACCACTAAGGAGTGGAAAGATTTAATTCCAGACTCAGGCCAAACCGGAGGGAGGATCACTCAATTTAGAGAGACCCTGTTCCTTTATTTGTCTATGAAAAACATTCTCAGAAAATGTCTTGAACATATTTCCATGAGGTTGGTGGCTCTCGCACATGACTTTCTGGACTACAAGATGGAATTTGATAAGCTCAAGTTTAAGTTAAGGAAGCAGGATGGCCAACTGGACCGCATCAAGCATCACATCCACTGCATTTCCAAGCCAATGGAGCAAGCTGGCACCTCAGCTCAAGACCCCACACCTATGGAGTCAGCATCAATCCCAAATTAGGTTGATTAATTTATGAATAGTTAAATGAGTTTTTTTATTATTAGATATATGCGGATAGATTTTAAATTTCAATTGTTCAGTAGATATAATAGGCAAGATGGTAAAGACTGTGTCAAGGAGAATATCCAGGCCATGTTTTCTTGGTTTGACAGACTTAAGACTCTATCTTTTTGGATGGCATACCATGCCATCAAGTGGCCAACAGATCCGGTTTCTCGTCACAGGCGCATTGAGGCCACCAAAATGGTATATCTGGAAGTATCATGTTTTATAAAATGAATGAAAATAGAGTATTACGACGCTTACAAAAAAAAAAAAACAAAAAAAACATAAAAGAATTAGGAAAAAACAAAACAATAAAAAAATAAACAGATTAAAAACAAATAAAACATAATAAAAAAAATTTAACACAAAACTAAATAAAATAACTAACAAACAAAATAAAACGAAAAAAATTAAAAACAAATAACAAAAACATGAACCACATTTTCCTTTTCATTCTCCTTCATTTATACCCAATGATGAGATCTGACAAACTCATTGATCTATCCTAATGATGAACCACAGAGGATTGGTTCGAAATGTCGATTCTAACAAAAATAGATGCGATAAATCCAGAAGATTCTACACACAACATGAAAACAATAAAATAAAATAAAACAAATACCATTCATAAAAACAAGTAAAGCAAACAATAAAACCAACTATGCATTACAATAGTCATGAATTTAAAAAAAGCAGGGACACTTTAATAAAATTGAATGAAGCTCACAAAGGATGCAACACTGGTAAAAAAACATGGTGTTGGTGAAGTTTACACGGTGAATTTTGGTTTTTCTAATCCATGATTTGGCTTTGGCCCAAAAAAAACCCTACAAATAAAACCATTTTTGTGTATATTATGATCACCAGTGAAATTTTGAGTTGAATACTAATGATGGGAAGATCAGGTTTTTTTTTTATAATGCATAGGAGTTTGAATTAGACTAAATGTTGTGTTAGCATTTTCTCAACTTGACACGTGGGTGAAAAATAAAATTCAAATATAACCTATCCAATTTTATTTTTCTTAACTCCAGATCTATCAAGCGCCGAGAGGTATCAAATCATCTCTCGAGGTGCAAACCTCTTTTTTGAGTGAAAAACTTGAGGAAAGGTTTGCAGCTCAAGATATTTGATCCCTCTCGACGCTTGATAGATCTAGAGTTAAGATGGATCTAGGTTGGTTTCTGTCGTGTGTGACCAAGGTAAATCTATGGAAAATATGAGCAACATATGATTAATTTTATCAATAATATGTAAATACATATAATATTAATATAACCATTTTAAATATGATAAATATGTCTAAGATTTATCGAGTCATTTTAATTTTAAATTTTCTTAGTTACCTCAGTTTGTTGAGATGATAAATATTGTAAATTTAATTTAATTATGAAAAATGATGAAATAAAAAATTTGAATGCAAAGTGACAATGTAATAATATTGAATGATAGAAAATGTGAATAATAACAATGTAATCAATTCCAAATAGTGTTCATTGTGGTCAATCTCAAACTATATTTTCTACTATTGTTTTTGTCACCCTTGTTAATTTTGTCATATTTTCATATGATTATATGAAAAGGACAATTGGAATTGTAAACCATTATACCTTGTCTCCCTTGCTCTCCAATATTAATAGGTTTAATTACTATAACACAAAAATCAATGTACATTGTCAATAATTTTTTATGCTTACACTGAGATCAATGCACACTATTGGTCCAATGACTTTAAAATTAATGTATCATCATACATCCAGTTAAATCAAATTTATTAATCAACATATACATTGAAATCAATGCATCTAATGCAAGAAATCAAATAAGATTAGAAAACGACATCTACACTGAAATCAATGCATCTAATGCAAGTAATCAAATAGGATTAGAAATCAACATCTACACTGAAATCAATGCATCTAGTGCAAGTAAGAAAATAATATTAGAAACCAACATCTACACTGAAATAAATGCATCTAGTGCAAGCAATAAAATAGGATTAGAAATCACCATCTACAATGAAATCAATGCATTTAGTGCAAGCAATCAAATAGGATTAGAAATCATCTACATTGAAATAAATGCATCTAGTGCAAGCAATAAAATATAATTATAAATCAACATCTACATTGAAATTAATGCTTCGAGTGCAAGCAATCAAATAGGATTAGAAATCACTACACTGAAATCAATGCATCTAGTGCAAGAAATATTCTTCCCTCTCTCCCCCCTCCATCTATATCTATATATCCCTCTATCTCTCCTTATTTATCTATTTATCTCACCCCGCCAAACACACATGCTCTCTCACTCCATATCTATCAATTTGTTTGTCCCTCCCTCCTTGTCTCCATCTATCTCTTCTTTCTCTTCACCTTCCATCTATATCTCTATCTCCCTATGTCTCTCTATATCAACCCCAAAAAATACACTCTATTTCTCTAATATATCTATATATCACTCCCTCCTCCTCTCCCCCCCTCTCTCTATATTTCCCTTCCCTCTCTCTTCCCCTTCCCTCCCTCTCTCCCACTTCTATATCTCTTCCCTCTGTCTATACTCTTCTCTCTCCATCTTCCTTATCACTCCCTCTCTCTCTCTCTCTCCACATTTCAATCTCTATGTATTTATTCTTACCTCCCTCTCTCTCTCTCTCGTCATTTACCTCTCTATGTATTTATTATTACCTCCCTCTCTCTCCCCCTCCATCTCCATCTCTCTTTCCCTACCTCTCTTCACTCTCTCTCTTCCTTTCTCTCCCACCTCTCTCTCTCTCTATCTTCACCTTCCAACTTCGTTACTATATGCCTCTCTCTCCTTCTCTCCCCCCTTCTCTCCATCTCTCCTTGTTTGTCTCTTTATCTCACCCCAAAACATACACACACTCTCTCCATATCTCCCTTGCTCCCTCTCTCTCTCTCCACTACTCACTCTCTATGTATTTCTTCTTCCCTCCCTTTCTCCCCATCCAGCTCCATCTCTCTATCCCTCCCTCTCTCCCACTCTGACTCCATCTCTCTATCCCTACATCTCTCCTCCTCTCTTTCAAGTCCCCTCTCTTTTCCTTCCTCCCTCTCAATTTCTCTCCTACCTCCCTCTCTCTTCCCCCATCACTCTCTCTCTCTCTCTCTCTCTCTCTCTCTCTCTCTCTCTCTCTCCCTACAATCCTCTATCTTCCCCCATCACTCTATTCCTATCTCTCAAGTACTCTCTCTCGTCCTTCCTCTCCCTCCTCCCTCTATTCCCCTCCCCGCTCTCTCTCTCTCTCTCTCTCTCTCTCTCTCTACCCTCCAATCCTCTATCTCCCCCCATCACTTTATCTCTCTCTCCAACTATGTTACTATATCCCTCCCTTTTTGCTTCTCTCTCCTTCTCTCCCCCCTTGTCTCCATCACTCCTTCTATGTCTCTTTATCTCACCCATAATCATACACACTATATCTCTATCTCTCTCTTGTCACTCCCTCTCTCTCCACTTAAACAATGACTTACATAACCATATAAATAAACAACAAAAAATCATTAAAAATAATTTTTAACAAAATAAATTTAAAATATGAAGAGTTTTGGGAACACTCAAAAAAAGATATGGTTAATAAATAAAAATATAAATAAACCAAAGGTATTGTAAATAAAACCTCTTTTTATACTTACCGAGGAACTATAGTAAATAAATAAAAATATAAATAAACTAGAGGTATGGTAAATAAATAAAACATCTTTTTATATTTACTCCATAAACCTTTTTATATTTACAGAAACTCAAAAAAGAGATTTTATTTAGGTGAAGCCTATGGGCCAAATAACATGGGAAAATTTATTATTAATACCACGAGACAAATAGTATGGACCAAATAACATGGGAAAAATTATTATTAATACCATGGGCCAAATACCATATTTATAAAAGATGCGTGGTAAATCATAAATATAAAATATGTATAAAGAGGAAAGGTAAATAAATAAAAATATATCTCAAAGGATTAGAAATCAACATATAATTATATACCAACCCTATGGGTCAAATACCATCCACCAAATTATTATTAATACTATGCAAAAAAAACTTTATTAAACCTAACAGTAATATTAAAATATTAATATTTTTTTTTTTGGTAAATTAGGCCACTTCAATATTAATTCGAAAAGTGAAACATTTATATGCTACAGGCTAGGTTGGGAAGTTGCACTTAATCAATCCCAGCCTTATTTTCTCGATTTCGGGGCTGCCTCCGTGGAGGAAACCAGCCTGGATAGTACTTGAGACAATAAATTACAAAATGCGTAGACGCGCTGATGTGTCTAGATATTACAAAATGTGCAGAATCATAAGTATAGCTTGATATTCCTTGGTAGTAGCAAGCATAATAAAAGCCAAGGAAGAAATGAGTAGCTTCGTAATTCTTAGTCTTCTGCATCCTCATTACTGTCGGGTGCTTCCTCCTCTATGGGGTAATCATATGCCTGCGCAACTGCATCCTTTGAATCATCATCTGGACGCAAAGGTTTGGGCACCGGTGAGCATAGGATGGGGGACTCTGGATACTCTGCATCAGGGAAGTGCGTCCAAATGTCATCATAATCCATAATCCATACATCTGTTTCGTCGTTTTCAGCCTCCTGAGTCGGCAAGGGATCAGTCTTGCGAGGTGGGGGATGCACTTGGTGAGCGATGTTAAACTTTCGGGGACTGCCTCTGCCTCTCTACGTAGCTTGGATAGGGGCTTCTTCCTCCCGATCAGAATCAGAACTCTATATAGCATATTTTCTATAGGAGGAGCCTTCAACAGACTCCAAACAGTTTTCCAGGCCATGGTGGTAACGTCCGGGGAGATCCCCTCTCTAACCGCCGCGAATGGTTCGTTGGCGCAACTTAGGAGCCATTGCCTGCAGAAGCAGAGGAGTGGCTTCACTGGACAAATTCAAGGTAGGGGGACATACAATATCAGAGACTAGAGGAGTAGAAGGACAAGGGCTAAACTACGTAGACTAGATAGTCGCAACACAAAGGGTTTTGCGCAGCGGGACTCTGGGAGGAGAGTTGCACGATGACTTGGTGGTGTAGGGGGGCAGATAAAGAATCAAGAGCAAATACTGAAGGAAATTGTTGTGAGTCTAATTTGGATGAGGATCCATCCTTTTATAGGGTATGGGACACATGCAAGGGGGAGAGTCATGAGTGATCCTAGCACAATGCTATGTGCCATATCCAATTCCCTGCGCAGGCTCGAGGGAAGAGTTATGGCTATTTTTCATATCATTCCTGTTAATCATTAATGATGATTGCTGCAAAGGGGTACCCTGGAGGGGGTAACTCGATACCGAACGTCTCTTCATCATGCGTGATCCCATTTCTCATGTGCGGAAGGTTAACGGTATGAGGATCCGCATCAGGTGAGGCCCTGCGCGATTAATCTCCGTCCTTAAGTGCGTGGGAAAGATGATCGTCATACGTGCCACTTCTGTCACCCGCATCCGGGGAATATTAAAATATAATAATTATTATTATTATTAAATATAATATTCATATTAATATTATTAAATTTAATAACTTTGGATTAATACAATATTAAATTTGTTATATTATAATATATATTAATATATCACGGTATATATATTAACGCTAGATATATATGGGCGGGAATAAAAAAGGCATATGATAGATGTGGAGAAATATGGGCAGTGACAAGGGAGAGATGGAGATAAAGTGAAGGAGAAGGGAGAGGAGGAATGAAGAGAGAGAGAGAGGGAGAGGAGTGAGAGAGGTAGATAAGGGTAAGAGAGGGAGAGGGAGACATAAACATGGAGGTGGGAGAGAGAGAAGGAGAGAGGGAGGGATAAGGATAGAGGATTGGAGGGTAGAGAGAGATAGAGAGAGAGAGAGAGAAGGGGGGAGGGAGAGGGAGGTAGGACAGAAAGGGAGAGAGAGGAAGGATGAGAGGAGGAGGAGAGAGGGAGGGATAGAGATATGGATTTGGAGGGGAAGAGAGGGAAGGGAGAATAAAGACATAGAGAGTGATAAGTGGAGAGAGAGGGAGTGACAAGCGAGAGATGAAGAGATAGTGCGTATGTTTAGGGGTGAGATAAATAGACATAGAAGGAGTGATGGAGACAAGGGGAGAGAGAAGGAGAAAGGGAGGGATATAGTAACATAGTTGGAGAGAGAGATAAAGTGATGGGGGAAGAGAGAGTATTAGAGGGTAGAGAGAGAGAGAGTGGGGGGGGGGATAGAGGGAGGAGGGAGAGAGAGGATTTGAGAGATAGGAATAGAGTGATGGGGGAAGATAGAGGATTGTAGTGGAGAGAGAGGGAGATAGCGAGTGATGGGGGAAGAGAGAGGGAGGTAGGAGAGAAATTGAGAGAGAGGAAGGAAAAGAGAGGAGGAGATAGGGAGGGATAGCGATATAGAGTCAGAGTGGGAGAGAGGGAGGGATAGAGAGATGGATCTGGATGGGGAGAGAGGGAGGGATAGAGAGATGGATCTGGATGGGGAGAGAGGGAGGGAAGAAGAAATACATAGAGAGTGAGTATTGGAGAGATATAGGGAGCAAGGGAGATATGGAGAGAGAGTGTGTATGTTTTGGGGTGAGATAAAGAGACAAAAAAGGAGAGATGGAGAGAAGTGGGGAGAGAAGGAGAGAGAGAGAGGCATATAGTAACTGAGTTAGAAGGTGAAGATAGAGAGAGACATAGGTGGGAGAGAAAGGAAGAGAGAGAGTGAAGAGTGATAGGGAAAGAGATATGGAGATGGAAGGGGAGAGAGAGGGAGGTAAGAATAAATACATAGAGAGGGAAATGTGGAGAGAGATAGAGAGGAAGGTAATAATAAATACATAGAGAGTGAAATGTGGAGAGAGAGAGAGAGAAAGAGGGAGTGATAAGGAGGATGGAGAGAGAGGGAGAGGATAGACGGAGGGAAGAGATATATAAGTGGGGGAGAGGGAGGGAAGGGGAAGAATATCTAAGAAGGGAAGGCATCCATCCACCTCTAATTCCATCGTGAATTTTATGTAATATGACTCAGAATTCAGGTGACTTAGAAACAAATCTAACTTCTTGTGACCATGAGGCCAAATGACACAAGTATAATCAATGAACCTATTCCACTTCTTTGGGCGAAATTGAGCTGAGGCCAAGGCCTTCATTTCAAAATCCTCCATAAATAAGATAGAAACTATAGGGGAAAGAGGGGAACCCATGGAAACCCCGTGATTTTGCTCATAAAACTCACCTTGGAAACTAAAAAAATTTGAGGTGAGGCACACATGCCAACCAACTTAGAAGTGTCCTGGTCCGAGACTCGCTTAATGACATCAATGGCTTCAGGGATGGGGGTTTTTGTAAATAAGGAGACAACATCGAAGCTGACTAATAAATCCCCAGGATCTAGCCTGATGTCTTTCCATTCCTTGATAAAAGAAGTTGAGTCCTTAACATAAGAATCAGTAAGCCCCACAAGGGGTTTAAGCTTCCGGGCTAAGAATTTATCCAGATGATAAGAGGGACCACCTATTGTCTTAACAATAGGTCTTAAAGGGGCCCTAGGCTTATAAATCTTAGGAAGGCCATAAATCCTGGGGGGGGAGGGGATTTCTCTCAATAAGCTTCCTCGACAGAGGATTAAGAGAAGGATTAGACTTAATGGCGAGGGAAACCTCCTTAGAAAAATATTTAAGGGGATTCTTTTTAAGCTTAACATAAATACAACTAAGGGGAAAATGGTCAGCCATTTTGCTGACATAGACATATTTATCCATAATGACAGTTGCACAACCCTTATCAGCCTTAAGGATGACAATGCCAGGGTTGCTTCTAAGGGATTTAAGGGCCCTCTCCAGGCGATTTCTCCCCTGTGTGTTGGATTCATTCCGCCTTTTGTCTTTATTTCTCTCTCCTATGTTTGATTTTCCTCCCATCTCTTTGTATTTTTTTCTCTCTCCTGTCCTTGGTTTTATACCCGTCCCTTTGATCTATTTTCCTCTTTTATTTTTATCCTTTAGTTTTATTTTTCTCTCGTTAGTGTTTTTATTCAATTTAATTTTGGTATGTATTATCCCTTGTATTATATTATAATAATAATTATTAACTTTATTTTAAATTATGTATATAACCTATATATATAGCCCCTCCTCCACTTATTATAATAATTAAAATATAATCTTCCATTTTTAAATTATTCTATATTATTCATTTACCTTTCTAATAATATCCCCTAAAAAACCTAAATATTTTAATATTATTCCCTTTACTATTATTTACTCCTACTCCCTTATTATATTAATTTTATAATTTAATCATTTTACTAAATTATTGTATCACTCATTAACCCTTTTGAATAATATTTCTTAAAAAATATTTTTTTTTAATATATTCTAACTAATCAACTAACCTCATCAAATAATGGCTAGTTTTAATAGCTATCATCGGGCAATGACGCGTCCTTACTATTTATTCAATGAGATCAATTTCCTTCTTCACCTTGTCCTGAGGATGGACCACATTAGATGGTTCAAAACGTCGACCAAATCCTAATTATGTGATTAATCTGAAAGACATTTATCTACATTATGGATCACAAAAGTATTAGATCTAAAAGAACTCATTTAAATTTTAAAAAACACAAAACCTTGCCGATCATGATGTTATGTAGAGGATCCGAACTCCCATCACAATTAATAATAGGTACATTGGGGATGATGCCCACCACCCTTCGCATGAGTGGCAAGGGTGGCAGGCGGTACCTCTACATTCAACCACATGCAAGGTGGCGGCAAGTTGGCTCACACAGGAGCATTAAAACGATGAGGAGACAAGCATGGGGGTTTCATTGTGAAGGAAAGTTTGGATGCAGGCAGGATCATGGGACTGGAGACCCCTAATGCGCGACCTCCTTTGCAATTCTCGGGTATGTATATTGCTCTAACCTCTCTGTACACGCCATGGTTATCTTTTTGAAGTTTGTTTGGGCTAGTAATTATCCACACGGGAGGAGAAGGGACTAGTATAAAGCATGATAAATAGGATGCATACATTTCAATAAATCTTTGCATTATAAGAGTTTCAAACTAATCCATTTATGGAGAGGAAATCTAGAATGATGTTCAAGCATTTGGAGGAGAGCCAAGAGAATGAGGACTAAATTTAACATTGGTTTCAAAAGGTGACTAGGCCACAACATTCTTCCATTCTTCATTGAATCCTAGCATTTAATCCAAATTTACAATTGATATCTCATATCCTAATGAAAATTAAGGAATATTTTTCAAATTCGGATGTGAGCATACTAGATATTTTGATTCGTAAATGGCTTCATTGGAAATACTCCTACAACTTCTTTTCTTTCTCAAAATAGAGTCACGATTGAATAGGAAAATAAAACCAAGCTAGGAGAGTTTTGTTTTTAAGTTTTTTATTTTCAAATTTGATTTCATTTATTTTCTTGGAAAATTTGGTGGTGCAGTAAGAGCCACCTCATTCACTACCCATTGGCAGGAAGATCTACAATCAAAGGGATATTTGTGAACAAGGAGCACAAGTGGAGTTTAGAGAGCTAAAATTTGAGGTTTGAGATCAATTCTTCTTACTTTAATTATAAATTTCAAATGAATTAAAAAAAAATGACAAAACTCATGAGTATTCTCTCTTCTTGCACCTTGTTGTGACCTGGAAGATCAAAATAAAATTGGATAAGTTAGCTTTGAAATTTCACAATAAAATTCATAGACTTGAAAAATGGCTAGGAGATCTAAATTTACTATTCATTAAAAAAAATGCTTAAATTTGGATCTCAAGCTTTCAATTTGATATTGTCTCAAAATTTCTAAAAATAATTTTCTTAAAAAAAAAAAAAACCATAAATTTCCAAATTACTAATAAGTTTTTTTTTAATGAAAAAAATAAAATAAAATAAAATCCTCACATAGTTGTATCATAGATTGAAAATAAAGCAATTAAAAAAAATGAAAACCATTTAAAAAAAAAAAAAAAAACTCATTTAACTTAAAAAAAACACAAACCCCCCCCCCCCCCCCCCCGGATCACGGTGTTATGTGGAGGATCTGACCTCCCATCAGAATGAATGATAGGTACATTGGGGATGATGCCGACCACTGTTTGCATGAGTGGCAAGGGTGATAGGCGGTACCTCTGCATTGTTGAGATTCAACAAGAAGATCCTAGTGAAAATTATGCACCTACACTAGGATGGAGCCTCAGGCTATTTTTAGGTGGAGGTCTATTTATAGATGCATGAGCAAATTCTATTTATAGATGTATGTGCGAATTCTATTTATAGATCACATGTCTATTTATAGATGCACATCGGCTATTATTATCCCTTAATAATAGTTGGACAATAAAAAATAATATATTCTCAATCAGCACTTGGAAATAGTTAGCTGAAATAGCAAATCATTTAGCCATAGGAAATTCGAGTTCAAAGGTTGGTTGGTGGGACATACAAGTGGACTTAGTTGTAATTGAGTGATTCAAAGTTGTAAAGTAGTTTAACTCAGTTAAGTGAGTTAAAATTAGTTGTGCTAGTTATAGTTGAAGATACACTAGTGAGAGATCAGTGAATTAATTATTAATTAATTCACAATCAGTGGTCTCACATGCAACTGAAGATTTACTACTGTTAACTAAATGCATGTCAGATCCAGTGGAGACCCAGTTGAGATGTAGGTGAAAGGGACAGTTTGACTATTATTTGTGACATTAGTGGGTGCACTCATGAAACCACACACACACATTGGATGTTCCCATGATGATTGTGCAGTCAAGGCAAGCAGGATTCCATTCATTCAGGGATTGCTATCAGCTCGGATTGCGCAGTGGAGGTAGGTTGTCTGGAGGTAGTAAATTGGCACATGAATTTGCCAATTTTTGCATGACAGTGTGAGACGATTGTATATTGTGCTAAGAGCTCTTGGATTAGAGTTTTGTATGATATTTTTTCATGATCCATGATATATACATAATATATCATATATACATAATATATGATAGTGAGTGTGATTGATCTTTCTTCTTGATATTGCAATTGGCGATCGTGTTTTAAATTTCGCAAGGATTTTTGTAGAAGTGATTCTATATTAATAATGGCATATAATTGTTAGATCAGAAGAATCCAGGCAATACATAATTTGTATTAAATTTTTCACATGGTATCAGAGCACAAAAGATTACAATTTTGAAGCAGGAGCTGAGTTTGTTGGTGGAAAGAATTTGAATTTTCAGAAATATTTTCTTGGTGCTATAGTTGAGTAAACATTGAAATGGCTTTCAATGGCTTGCAGGTAGAGTATGCACTTGAGGGCAGCTAGAACTACATTTCCTAGAAGGACAGGATGGAGGCGGTGCTCGAAGATAACAACTTGAAGGAATTCATCGACAGTGATGTTCCTAAGCCCACTACGAGAGATGCTGCATTATTTGATGCATGGCAAAAGAAAGTGGAAAAGGCGAGGAGGATTCCATTGGAAGGTGTACGAGACCACATTGTCTCAAGCCTTCATGGGAAAGCCACACCATATGCTATGTGGAAGGCTTTGACAGATCTTTTCCAAAGCAGCAGCGACCATAGGAAATTGGCGCTCAAAGATAAACTCAGGAAGATCAAGATGGAAAAGGGCGACAACATTCCAAAGTATCTCACAAATTTTTTCTAATGTCGGGATGAACTGGGCAGTGTGGGAATAAATTTTTCTGATGATGATTTGGTGAGCTTGGCTCTCTTGGGACTTCCTAAGATTTGGCACAGTGGTTGGATCTAGAAATTCTGGACAGGAAAAAACTGCCAGATTAGGAACGACTGTGGTCGGATCTAGTGCAGGAGGAGTTCAGGCGGAACACCAGAGATGGATCTTCATCAAAGCATGATGATGAAGAGTATTGTGCTTTGGCTGCCAAGGAAAGGAAAGGAAAGGGGAAGAAATTCCATTCAAATTCGAGTATAAAGGCAAGAAGTTGGATTTGTCCAAGGTGAAGTGTTTTCCATGTCACAAACATGGGCATCTCGCTACTAACTGTGCGCAGAAGAAGAAGAACAAGAAGGTTGTTAGAGCTGCAGTTGGTGATGCCCTTGCCTCGCAATTTAAACTTGACTTCTCCTTGATTGCATGCATGGTTTCAAGTGCATTGGGATCAGTGTGGTATTTAGATATTGGCACTTCCTTCCACGTGACGAGAGATAAGGAGCTTTTCAGTGACTTGGAGGAGAAAGATCTCCAAATGCATATAGATATGGGCGACGATGGACGATACAATGCGACTAGAATTGGTACCATTACCTTTCAGAGGGAGTCAGGTAAACCATTTCAATTGAAATATGTTATGCATGTTCTAGGTCTGAATAACTATGGTCTCAGTTGCAATGTTGGAGGACAGAGGCTATGACGTTGTTTTCAGCGATGGAAAATCTTTCCTGTGACATAAAACAACGGTTCAAGCCAAGAGGATAGGGATTCGAGTTAAGAATATCTACAAGCTGGAGGTATATGGTTTCACTACCATGATGGGCAAGGAAGAAAAAGTGATGAGACAGGATGAGGGCGAATTCTAGCATAGGCGATTGGGCCATCTTCAACATGGAGCCTTGAAAGTCATGTAGCAAATATCTACTGGACTTCCAATGGGAACACTTGCTCAGTTAGATCAGTGCAAGGGTTTCACCACGAGGAATTGTGTACAGTCCACCTTTCGTGAAAAGGAGAATCGTGCTTCAGTGATCCTGGAGAGAGTTCAGACAAACGTGTGTGGACCATTCTCGGTTGCCTCCACATCAAAACATAAGTATTATGTTAGTTTTGTTGATGAATTTTATCGTAAATGTTAGATATTATTCATGCATAAGAAGGATCAAACATTCTCAAAGTTCTGTGAGTTTAAGGCATTGGTGGAGAAAGAGTCGGGGAAGAAAGTGAAGGCTATGAGGAGCGATAATGGTGGAGAATACATCTCTAACGAATTCAAAGACTTATGCAGCAAAGAAGGACTTCGAAGAGAACTCATAGCGCCTCATAACCCACAACAAAATGGGGTCGTGGAGAGGAAGAACAGAACGATCGTGGTTGCAGCACGAGCGATGTTGCATGATCAGGGCCTACCAATGCATTTGTGGGTGGAAGCATGCAACACTGCGGTTTATGTGCAAAACCATTGTCCTCATAGAGTACTTGACATGAGCACACTTGAAGAAGATTTCACTGGTAAGAAACCAGATGTTTCACATTTTAAGATTTTTGGCTCATTTGTTTATGTGCATGTGACCAAGAACGTAGGGAAGAATCTGGAGCCGACTGCTAAAGTTGGGATATTTTTGGGGTACACAGAAACACCCCATAATTATCGTGTGTTTTTTCCTAACAGTAAGATGACTGTTATGCGACAAGATATAAAATTTGATGAGGGGAAAACCATGCGATTGTCGCTTGAGAGGGAGCTAGAATTGCATGCGGAGGAGGAACTGTTGGTTCCCAAATATGAGTCTCAAGATGTGGATCAGCCACATGAGGAGGTTCATGGAGTGGAGGAGTCCACTCATGCATATCCAACCATCACAACTGGCAGAAGGCATACCAAAAAATCTGATAGGTTGAGACTTGATGTTGTGTAGAATGTAGGAGCCCCTACTTCACAATGCAAACAAAGACAGTCTCCTAACCGGTTTACTGGATACATGGCTCTCATGAGTAAATGTATTGTGACTGAGCCATCTTCCTTTCAGGAAGAAGTGCAGGAGCCCACATGGGTAGATGCAATGGTGGAGGAGTATGACTCCATTATCAAAAACAGTGCTTGGGAAATTGTTCCAAGGCCAGTTGATAAATCAGTGGTAGGTTCGAGATGGATCTACAAGGTAAAGCAAGTTGTTGATGGGAGTGTTGAGAAATACAAGGCCAAATTTGTGGCTCGAGGCTTCTCACAAATCGAGGGGATTGATTATGAAGAAACCTGTCGCAAGGTATTCTTCCATAAGGACCATCCTTGCTCTCTTAGCGCAGATGGGTTGGCGCATTCATCAGATGGATGCGAAGACTGTGTTTCTCAATGGGATCATTGAGGAAGAGATGTACATAGATAATCCTGAAGGATTTGAGATCTTCAGCAGCGAGTCGCATGTGTGTTGACTCAAAAAAGCGTTGTATGGGCTGAAGCAAGCACCTCGTTCTTGGTACACCCAGATAGACAACTATTTCACCGGACTGGGCTTCACCAAAAGTGAGGCGGATGAAAACCTATACCAAATTATGGTGGAGGGTAAGCTTTTAATCATTGTTCTTTATGTTGATGATTTAATACTGATTGGTGATGAGAAGCTGATACACTCATGCAAGGAGGACCTTGCAAAGGATTTTGAGATGAAGGATATGGGCCTCCTTCATTTTTTCCTTGGATTGGGAATATGGCAGCGAGATGGTGAACTTTTTGTGTCTCAAGGCAAGTATGCAAGGGAGATACTGGGTAAGTTTCACATGGAGGGCTTCAAACCCATGGATACTCCTCTTCTAGGAAACTGGAGGAAAGAGGATGCTACTTCTGGAGAGGTAGTGGATGCTACTGTCTATCGACAATTAGTGGGTTCACTAATGTATCTAGTGAACACAATACCGGACATTTACTATGTATTTAACCAGCTAAGTCAAGCGATGGTTAAGCCTACCAAGCTATTTTGGAAGGCCAGCAAGAATGTCATGAGATACTTGAGGGGCACATCTGAGTATGGCTTATGGTACAGACAGATGGATGAGGTGAAGTTTCATGGCTTCATGGATGTAGATTGGGCGGGCAGCCCAACAGACAGAAAGAGCACATCAGGGGGGATCTTTAGTATTGGATCTACAATTTTTTCTTGGTACAATAGGAAGTAGAGATCCATGGAACTCAATTCAACGGAAGCGAAATACATGGCAGCAAGTCAAGTTGCATGTGAGGCTATCTAGATGAGAAAGATCTTGGTTGGTTTGTTTGGTTCTCATTTAGATCCGACAGTGATTCATTGTGATAATTAGAGTTGCATTAAACTCTCCATTAATCATGTGTTTCATGATAGATCTAAGCATATAGATATATGGTATCATCATATCAAAGATTGTGTGCAGCGGAAGGTCGTGTTGCCTCAGTACATTCCTACGAAAGATCAAGATGCAAATATTCTGATGAAGGCATTCACCAGGAGCAAATTCGAATACCATAGAGATAGGATCGGGGTGAAGGATAATCCCTTTCTTGTTGAGATGGAGTGTTGAGATTCAACAAGAAGATCCTAGTGAAAATTATGCACCTACACTGGGATGGAGCCTCGGTCTATTTTTAGGTGGAGGTTTGTTTATAGATGCATGAGTAAATTCTATTTATAGATGATTTCTATTTATATATGGTTAAGCAAATTCTATTTATAGATGATGGTCTATTTATAGATGTATGTGCAATTTATATTTATAGATCGCATGTCTATTTATAGATGCACGTCGGCTATTATTATCCCTTAATAATAGTTGGACAATAAACAATAATCTATTCTCAATGAGCACTTGGAAATATTTAACTGAAGTGGAAAATCAGTTAGCTATAGGAAATTCGAGTTCAAAGGTTGGTTGGTGGGACATACAAGTGGACTTAGTTATAACTGAGTGATTCGAAGTTGTAAAGTAGTTTAACTCAGTTAAGTGAGTTAAAATCAGTTGTGCTAGTTGTAACTGAAGATACACTAGTGAGAGACCAGTGAATTAATTATTAATTAATTCACAATCAGTGGTCTCACATGCAACTGAATATTTACTACTATTAACTACATGCATGTCAGATCCAGTGGAGACCTAGTTGAGATGTAGGTGAAAGGGACAGTTTGAGTATCAGTTGTGAAATTAGTGGGTGGACTCATGCAACCACACACATTTGATGTGCCCATGAGGATTTTGCAGTCAAGGAAAGTAGGATTCCATTCATTCAGGGGTTGCTATCAGCTGGGATTGCATAGTGGACGTAGGTTGTCTGGAGGTAGTAAATTAGCACATGAATTTGCCAATTTTTGCATGGCAGTGTGAGACGATTGCATATTGTACTGAGAGCTCTTGGATTATAGTTTTGTATGAAATTGTTTCACGATCCATGATATATACATAATATATGATAGTGGGGTTTTTAGATTTATGCGTTCTCAGTAAAAAAATTTGTGTTATGTGTGATTGATCTTTCTTCTTGATATTGCAATTGGAAATCGTGTTTTAAATTCCGCAAATATTTTTGTAGAAGTGATTATGTATTTAATAGTGGCATATAATTGTTAGATCAGGAGAATCTAGGCAATGCATAATTTTTATTAAAAAAATTACAGCAAGCACAGGCAAGGTGGCAGCAAGTTGGCTCACACAGGAGCATTAAAACGATGAGGAGACAAGCGTGGGGGTTTCATTGTGAAGGCAAGTTTGGCTGTAGGCGAGATCGTGGGACTGGAGACCCCCAACGCATGACATCCTCTATGTACACACCATGGTTATCGGTTTGAAGTTTTTTTGGTATATTATTAATGATCCACATGGGAGAATAAAGGACTAGTACAGGCCCCTGTGGGTTAGAGAAGGGCGGAGTATTGCCTATGTTGTTAGGGGGAAGAATCAAATTTCAATGGGTCTCGTTGTCTAGTTTATGGTAGGTCTGATGGGTGGGCACTGCATGCAACAATATTGGGGTCTAGTGGGTAAGGTATACCTCCAGGCTAGACCTGGGAGGTGTAAGGAAACCCTGTTCGTGAAGAGGACTAGAGATTACTCTAGAGACGAGGGGAAATTAATGAATCCACAATTAAACCTCCATCCGGGTCCTAGTGACTCTGAGCACATGGAGAGGGGGGGTAGAAGAGACAAGGGGAAGGCAATTCATAGCCATCCCAACTCCCCCCAGAGCAAGCCTAGAGGGCGCAGGCTGGCCATCGACATAATTCAATAGGCAGCAACGACGTACCATGAAAATACCTCAAAATAGATCCAACAACTTATAGAAAAATGGGAGGCTGGCATTAACAAATAGGCTGATACAGAGATGACCATTGAGGAGTCAAAAGATTTAATTCTAGACCCGAGCCAAGCCAGAGGGAGGCTCACTCAATTTACACAGACCATGTTCCTTTATTGGTCTATGAAAAACATTCTCGAAAAATCTATTGAAAATATTTCCATGCGTTTGGTAGCTCCCGTACAGGACTTTACAGACTATAGGATGGAGTTTTATAAGCTCAAGTTTCAGTTAATCGAAATAAGGATGACTGACTGGATTGAATCAAGCATCACATTACCTGCATTGCCAATCCATAGGAGTAAGCTGCACCTTAGCTCAAGACGCCTAACCTGTGGAATCAACCTCAATCCCAGATGAGGCTGAGTAATTTATGAATGGTTAACTGTTTTTTTCTATTATTAGATATATGCGGATAACTTTTAAATTTCAAATGTTCAGTAGATATGATAGGAAAGATGGTAAAGACTGTGTAAGGGAGAATATTCAGGCCATGCTTGCCTGGTTTAACTGACTTAAGACTCTATCTTTTTGGATGGCATACCACGCCATCAGATGGCCAACAGATCTGGTTTCCCGCCACGGATGGGTTGAGGCCACCAAACTGCTATATCTAGATGTATCATGCTTTAGAAAATGAATGAAAATAGAGTACTACAAAGCTTACAAAAAAAAAACACAAAACAAAACATAAAAGAATTAGCAATAAAAAATTAAACAAATAAAAAACAAACAAAACATAATAAAAACTAAATATAAAACAAAACTAAATAAAATAATTAATAAACTAAATAAAATTAAAATATTAAAAAACAAATAACAAAAACATGAAAGCAATAAAAAAAAACAAAGACCATTCATAAAAACAAGTAAATCAAACAATAAAACCAACTACGCATTACAATAGTCATGATTTTAAAAAACCCAGCGACACTTTAATAAAATTGAATGAAGCTCACAGAGGATGTAGCACTAGTAAAAAACCATGGTGTTGGTGAAGTTTACACGGTGAATTTTGGTTTTTCTGATCCATGATTTGGCTTCGACCCAAAATAAAGCTTGCAAATAAAACAATTTTTGTGTACATTATGATCACTGGTGAAATTCCGAGTTGAACACTAACGGTGGGCAGATCGGGTTTTTTTGTTTAATACTACATACGAGTTTGAATTAAAATAAATGTTGTGTCAGCATTTTCTCAACTTGATGGGTGGGTGAAATCACCAAATTTGTTGATTTGTGGTGCGGTTATGTTGGATAAATCTCAACAATTTGTTTATTATTAAATGAAAATACAAATTATAAAAACATAAATATATTATTTTCTATTTTATATAACAAATTGGATTTGTGGTGTAGTGGGAAAATCTCTACATGGGTGCTAACAACCCGACGGGTGTGGCATAATTGTTGGGACGCTTAGATTGTTGGGCGGAAATCTGGTGGTCAATTTTTCGTTTCATTTTTAATTGTAAAATCAATGTTTCCAACTTTAAATATTAACTTTGTTGCTTTTTGTAATGACTTGGTACTTTGGTATAGTGGTAAGGCATTTGATTTCTATAGACCAAGTTAGGATTTCGAATACATTCAAGGAAATTATTTAATAAGGCGAAAAATTTACAACGATTTGTCAAATTGTTGCTGCCATGTGGCGACCTAAGATTGGTCCACATGGAAACTGGCTATTAGCCCACCTATCAGCTTAGTCATGCTGCTAATTTGTCACTACCATGTGACCATTTTCTAACTCGTCATGCCATGTCGGCATCTATAATTCCATGTACCATCTTCAGAGGCTACAATGTGGCACTCCCTGGAGTTACCACGTGGCACCTATGCCTTCATTTTTAATGTTTTTTTCTAAAAATTCAAACATCAATAAATTTCTCATACGACATCCGTATGAGGTGATTCAAGTGTCATTGAAAAGATCTTAGCGAGATTTAAGTGATGGGATAGGTTTTTATAACATTTGATACAATAACAAAATGGTCATTTTTTTATGGATTTTATAGCAATTGGACTTGGAAAAATCATTAAATCATTAAAAACATGTTTCTAATATGAATTTTCTTTAACCTGGTTTTTGAATCACTGAAATTCGATATCAAACGAAGAAATTATCAATGAAACACTGACAGGTAGTCCAAGATGCACCACTCCCTGGCAAGTAAAAATTGCATTTCATTTTTATTTATCTTCCTTTAATTTGTTTTATTAACACTATTTATGAATTTGTTGTATATATATCGTATGAAGAGAGACTAATTACCTCTCTCCTTTGATAATCTTACGTTTTATTGCAGATTAGTGCTAAGTTCTTGCAGGTTCCAGGATGATCAAAGAAGATCAATTTATGCATAATTAGTTCTCAAATACCAATTTCTTTTTCAAGAAGAACATGAAGAAGTCAAGTCCATATCAAATCACATCCATAATTCCATTTCTACTCATTCATTTTCCTCTTTCTAAGCTTACAGTCCATCCATGAATTTCCATCTTCCTACTACTATATCATCACTGCAAAATCATTTTCCCTTTGCAAATTTCATGCTTTCCTGCCTCACTGACATTTCATTCCTAACCCATGAATAAAGTCATTCAACTCGCTTACAATGTTGAGTTACCTCATTTTCCTTTTCCTTTTGAAAAATAAAACTTGCTTCATAAATGCAAATCTCTCATCTATGGTCCTCTAAATCATTACATGATGCTCGTGTTAGAGGATGGCAGATTCATTAAGGCCCTCCTTCTAGCAATTTTTGACCCATCGACTTCAAAAAATTACCTGGGCTTGAGACTAGATTTCTTTTTAGTACCTTGATGCTTGCATGCCTTAATGGCAAGTTCTCTCACCAAGGAACAATGGGAATACTTAAATGTCCCATGTTTGTCAAATCTTCTAGGTGATTCAACTTCAACTCATTTATGTGTACCTAGTAAGATGTACTTGGGCATCTTGACTCTCATTGACATTTATGGTGATTAGTCTTATGTTTTTTAATGACATTCATTAATGGTCAGTAATCCAAAAATTTGTTTCTTTGTTTGACATCAGCAAAATTTATTCACATAGAAAAGAACTATGTCATGATGCAGATATGAATGAAGAATATATGGTTCCATGAAACTTACAACAGCTTGTAGCAGTGTTACAATAAATCAAAATTTAGCTCCAGAGTTTGGAACCAACAAATTATTTCCAGCAATAATATGGTACAAATGTACCATATTCAGATCTCATTCTATGTTCATACAACCAAGCAGATCAAATTGTTTCACTGCAAGATCAATGATCCATCAGTAGCAGCCAAAAATATTCCAGCCATACAAAGATCTCTCATATGCATAGCTCAGGACCTTCTCAAGTAGGTGAAGGTATGTTGTTTTCCACTCTTTAATCAATAATTCCTTGAATGCTAAAATATATGTATTTGGAAAATTTCCCTATTTGTCCTTTCATATCCTTCCCTATTTCATGTCATTCTATGTCTTCCTTATTTGCTACATTATCCAAGGATGGAAAATACCTTCAATTGGTTGGGGGGGGGGGGGCGGGGGGTGGGGTGTGTATCATCATTCCTTATATTCATTACACCATTTGTCGATCCCATATTTCATAACCTCATATACTATTCACCAACATGTTTTTCCCAATTGAAAGTTGTTCATATAAACACCTTGATTGACATCCATATGCATCACTAGTTTTCATGTGAAGCATACATTCCTAAGAAAAACTACCATGTGGAGGATGTTCCAAATAATTTTTGCAGCCATGCAAACATAAATTTTAAATAAGCTATACATAGCCTATTTACAGAGCATGTTTTGCATAACAATTTCAAGCAAATAATGCGAAAAATATTGCATGGTTGATGTACACATTACTGAATCATCATTTGGATGTATTCAAAGGTCGAATTATCAAGATCATTCTTTGTTGTAGTAAGAAGAAGAGTAAAAGGGAAAGTGTTGTCACACAAGAACCAACACTTGCAATATTTATGCTTGTCACACAAGAACCAAATATAAGAAAAAAATGTTGCTACACATTAGAAAAGAAGGCTCCATCACACAGATCAAGAAAGCCAATGCAAGGTTGCATGAGGACATGCGACACCTTCAGTTGGGGGTAATGTTGTGTCGTCCAAATACCATCTTTTTACCAACCTTTCACTTCACTTTCACTTCACTTTAAAACCATATTTCTCTTTCTCATAAACTATTTTCATGATTACATCAATTTTAGACTTATTATTTTCCAATGCATATGTTTTAGTGTTTTTGAGTGAATTTATGATTAAATTTTGGAAAATTAACATGTTTTCACTTTTATATGGAGGTGGGATGAGTTTCATTATGTTTGTAGGTGTATTTGAAGACTTCAACAAAATCATATTTGACCACCAAGCCTCAAATTCGAATTTCTTCTTCAACCCCTTAAAGATTTATGAAGATTTGGGAGATTCCTTCAAGCATAATTTATGGAGAAGAATCTTGGAACTTTTGATAGTATTTGTTATCAAATATATTATATATTTGTGAGAGGATTTGTAGAGATGTTACTTGCAAAGTGTTAGCACATGGTTGTAACCACATGAGACATTTGTGGATTTAGGAGAGATTTGTGGATCTCAAATATTTTTTAGTTATCTCAATTTTATGTATAAATAGGAGTTCATCCTCCATTCCAAGGGGAGGAATCTTGGAGTATGTATCCAAATTATGATGGAATAGAATAAAGCTTCATTTTACATAAATTTCCATTCTATAGTTTTAGATATAAATTGCTTTAATGTTGTGTATGAATTTATGGAATAATTTGTCACTTTGCTCTTAGGATAATTGAGCTCACTCCAAGTGGATCAAGGAAGCTTTTTATTTCATTACAAATAGTAGTGAATATTGGTTAGATTTATATGGTTGGTTATAATCTTGATTGTTGATAGGTCCTGTGAAACCTTGCGAAGAGACCTCCTGCAAGGGAGGTTAGCATTTTCTTGCCTATAAAAAATAAGTCATGTAACTCATCTTAATGCTTTCTATAGGTTTATATGCTTTATTTTTTTCATTAGGAATACTTGATGATATTTATTTTTTATATGACTTGTGAAACATTAAAAAGGGACCTCCTGTAAGGGAGCTTAGTGTATAATTCTTTCCTAGTACAAATAAGTCATGTAACTCATCCTAATGCTTTCTATAGGTTTATATGCTTTACTGTTTTCATTAGGAATACTTGATGATTTTTATTGTTGATAGGACTTGTGAAACATTTGGAAGGACCTCCTGTAAGGGAGCTTAGTTTTTTCTTGCTTACAACAACTAAGTTTTCTTAGGTTAGAGTCAATTGCCTATTCCTGCATATATTTTGTTGGTATCATCACAAGCTTACGAGTATCCCTGGTTGATAATTTAATGAAAGAAATTTAAGAAATTGAATTTCCCTACAACACCATTTATATAAATACAACCAATAGTTCAAGCAACATCAGACCCAGTGAATGATGACCAAGTTTAGAGCAAACAACAACAATTTTTTGAAATATCAGAATTTGACTCATAATTTTTTCAGAAAAAAGGAAATAAATAAAACATTTTGTAAATTTGTAAGTCCAAATCTCTCTCTCACTGAGGACGAGCAAGGATTTTAGGTGGGGGAAATATGTTAGAAGTAAAAGTTGAAAATTTTTACTAGACTCACAAGCCAATTAGAGTTATTGAGTATATGACTGTCTGGATTGAATTGTAAGTTGGTCAACCGCACAGTCAAGTTGAATAACCAAGCTAATTAGACACTTGAAACTTCTGTGTAGCTAAATATTGAGTATAAATATGTGCAATATAGAAGAATTTGGATTGTAGTTACAATTGTGGTATCTTAATAAAGTGCATATTGCTAGTCTTCCCACAATTTTTTTTCCTTTTCATCTCTTCTCTATGCATGTGCTATATAGTGTTGTATAACACTATTTAAGGATCTATCTAAGGATAGTACTAGTAATTTATCCTTAAAAAATCCCTAGATTACAACACTTACATAGTTATATTAAGTTTGACTATTCATTATGCATTTTCTAGCTTCTCAAGTAGTGACTACATACATCACTTGTTGACATATTAATTATTTTTATAAATATTTCAAAATTTGCATTTTTCTTATTTAACTCAAGGTATGACACATGTTGAAACACAACACATAACACATTTGATGTGATAACAAGCACAAGGGTGTTTATATGTTTATAAACATTGTGTGGCTATTTTTTTTCAATGCTGATATTTTACAAAATTTTAGTGTGCATAGTAATTTTTACAATTGTTATATCTATTGCATTTAGATGTATAAACACATTAATGCCTTCATGGGGGGAAAACACTAACGCATGTGTTATCATAGGTTCTAGCCTCAGTCTCTTTTATAAAAAAATTTATATATTAAATATGCACATGGGATGAGACAAAGGGATAATTGATTCCAAGGCTAAGGAGGACATGTCGTTTATAACAAATGGCAATAAAAGGGGCAAGAGATGATGTGGAATTCAAATGACTAGCCTTTAAGAATTGTTAAGCAGGCCCAAAAAAACCAACTAAGGATGACTAGGCCAATTAATACAAAAATATTGAATTTTAGGGACAGATGGAGGAAGGTCAATTGGTCGAGAGGATTGGATAGTCTGGAAAAAAAAAAATTGCCCGAAATAGATATCGATAAAATAAGGATAAGGCATCGAGCAAATGGACTGTGGGAAATGGAAGAAGGGAGGAACCCAATAAATCAAGGGCAGACACTACTGGTGGGAGTTCGACTTGAGGATTTATACCTGTACCAATATTGAGGCACTGTAGGGGAAAACAAAGTCGAGGGAAGGAAGCATACTCAACCAAGAGGGATATTTCAGTCACTATAATTCCTGGATCAATTGGAAGCTTGGGCTTGTCCTTGGAGTAGTCCGCTTACGCCTTGGAATTTGGCTTAGTGAAGATAACTACATGAGTGGTTTGTTCGTGGTTAGTTTTTAGTTGGGGGGTGAGTTATTGTCCTTATTCCAGCTTCCTATTCTCTTTTGGGATACACGCCCTTTCATGTTAAATGTACAATGAGTTTATTAGTCCTAATAGTTCGCTAGATGCATGATGGATTATAGTTACTTAGGCTTGCTTTAAATTTGGATATTGGTTGATTTTATTACGTTATGTTGTGTACAACTTTGTGTTGAGTAATTAATTGTGTGTGTATGGAATTCATAGAGTGTTCATAATATGTTGTGTATGATTTAAGCAACAAATTGTGTGTGTGTGTGTGTGTGGAATGCTTGGAACATTTATAAGGTATTATGTATAGCCCATGTTATGCCTTGAACTGTGCATGTATAGAATATATGAAATACTCATTATGACATTGAAATCCACCTATAAATTTTCTAGTCGCTTGATTTTGTTTTCATCCACACAAAAAAACTGCACTACGAATTCAGATTTATAAGATTGTTTGTGGTTCAATATTAATAGAGGTCAAACTAAATGGAGGAGGAGACTCGCAAGATAGTCAAAAATATTGATTTCAAAGGTCTCCAAGGCCTGTGTCATGTGGGGTGGGCACCTTCCTAGGTTGTCCTCCACTTCCTCAACCTCCTCCACCCAAAGGACTTATATCTCTTTGTTACCGCTTTCAATTGTTTCCCATACAAACAACATCAATATGAAAGTAGATGCTAATTATACATCTACACCCATCTCTATGTTTTTATCTTCGACATATACCCGACCTTGATAGTCCCTACAAGAGGTGTGACTATCTTGCTGATAATTGGATTTTCATGAGTTGTAAAGAGGTTCTCTGCAGTTGCTTCATCAATGGCCACATGCTTGAACACTTGAAAATACTAGGCATTGCTTGGATATCATCTACAAGTATAACAAATTATATTTTCAAACATTCTTATATTTAGTTGTAACTAGGTTTCTTTGCCCCTATATAGAAAATTTCCCCTTTATATTTGGTATTGATCTTTAAGTGTGATGTTTTTCATGCAATTCTTATTTAGATGTAAAAGTGATTACATACTTATGCCCATCTTATGAAATTGGGAACCTGTTGAAATTCAGAGTGGAGCCTTTACATCACTTTGATATGAATGGGATTGAATTTCATTTCAAATAGTTGGATCCCATTTGTAGCTACAACTATATTGAAGTTGTTTTGCATGAAATAATAGGTTGGAATTGATTTTGTAGAGTTGGATGTAGTTGTGAAAGTGTATCAAAAGAAGTTATGGTATGATATTAATCATAAAATGTTGTCAGTTTTCTGTGCATGTACTTTGGGAATTTTATAGGTCCTCTCATCCATTGCCTCTATGTTCATTTAGACAAAGATAATTCTGGAAGATTTAAAGAAAAATATACTCAAATACAACATAATATAAACCGACTCAATGGAGAAACACCATAGTCACCATAATAAAACCATTATTTTGCATACCACTACATGTTGTTGGTAAATAGTTTACTAGGTCAAGCACCACATATTGGAGTCTCCCCTCCATAATTATGTTCCTTTATGATTCACATGGAATTCAGAGTTAATTTTTACCTAGTAATTTTACTTGTAATTTTAGTTATATGATTTCCATAACACCTGAGTAGATATTCTCCAGGTTTTGATCATGGTTTACAAGATTTATTGGCTCTTTGTTTGTATAGTGGGTATGGTCTTTTGGTATCAATGAAATTTAAATTAGGTAATTGGCTATGCCCTTTATTAGGTTCAATGAATATATTTAAATTTTATCCCATTTGATTCTTCTAAGGCATAATACCCATATTGACCTAACTTTTGCAACCCTAAGAAACCTTGTATCATGTATCTTCAATTGGTTGCGTTAAAATATTCATTTTGAACATCATATACTACATGGATGTGAATGATCACTAATAAAGTTCTCCATTTCATAAACAATAAAAAAAATGTTGTTTGTAAATAGAACATATATGATTTTATGGTCTAAAGGCTCTCATATTATTATGAACATCATGTTGCTATATGCTTGGTTTTTGTTTGTAGACCTTAACAACATGAGTGTATCTATTTTAAATATTGATAAGTTACTTGTAGATGAATCCATGGCAAATATTCAATTGATGAATACAATACCCGATCATTGATGTAACTAATGCCCACATGGTTTAATGATATACATTCTCATCATCTTTCAACTTTTTGCATGCCATAAATAACCAAATTACATTCACTTTAGAGATATATGCTCCTTTGGACCTATCTCTTACTACCATGAAGAAATCATGTAGTTTTTCTGCTAGTTCCCTTTTTTTCCAAAATCATCTAAGTGGTTATTTGTATACTAGGCAAATATTGTTTCCCAATAATATTTTTGCATATGCATATTTTAGATAATTACCTGAGACACAATGTTTTAGCGTAAGATCATGAGAATTTATTAGTAAAGAGTTTCGAGAATATCAAAAATTGATTACGAGAACTTATTGAAGAAGAACCTAAGGAGTATATGATAGTTTTGGAAATGTTGACATGCCTAAGAATGCTTCATTCAAAATACATCGAGATACTCCAACAGAGGATTCAAAATTGAAAACAAGGAACACCTTTTCTTATGCCAATAGGTTCATCTATATTTTTCTTCAATTTTATTCTTGTTTAAATAGGATTTTGGGAAATGTGGTCTTGAGATAAATTTTGATACACTAAAACATGTGTTGGATATCAAGCCAAGAAAAACTATGTCAATTACATTCTCAATCATACAATATTTGGGGGAATGTCCGCTTGCATTTGGGCAGCAAAGGAAATATGCAATTATTGTAGTGGGTATTTTGGACATAAAATTTGTTTGATATTTTTCATTGTTAAAACTAAAATTATTTGTTCAGTCTAAATAATTTTCACGCAAAGCGCATGGTTCTTATGAGAAGTAAATAAAAGAAACAACTGATTTATAGTGTTCTTAGATGAAGGGTTGCAAGAAAAGAGAAGAAGAAACACCATCCACTTCAACAAACTCATATGGTATTCTTTGAAATGAGGTATCATAGGTGTTTGAGTGATGATATGCACTTGGATTTGGGTAAAATGTCCACATGAAAAGAAGGTCTCAACTCCTTGGGTTTGGGTGCACAGGAAAACCTGCAACCATCTCTATATGTGCCCATTCACATAATTGTCATGTATTATTTCCATAACAGTCCCAAGATCAAATTGTTTGAGGCATTGTAGTCTTTTTTAGTGGCCATTAATTTAAAAATGATATGTTCAGATGAAATTTGGTAGTTTTTCTCAAGTCTAGTTTATCATATGGGTATTAAATCTTGCAATTGGGTTTGTGATTGTTGTTTTGTCTTGTGTTGCCAAGTATCATTCTTATAAAGGATACAAGTATTCTCATCCTTTCCTGGGATGTTTATAATTGTGACTTGTCAATTTTTTATTTTCATTTTGTGATTGTTTATGAATTTAATCACAACAACCCTAGTGAACTAATGTGCTCCAAATTATCCTTCCTGGAAATATTGCACAAAGCCACTCCAGGGAGTGGCTTGGAAGTGGTTATATCCCATTAGTTCATTGTAGGAAGACTTTCTTGTATTTCTGTCAATCCTTCGTGTTATTCCCATGTCATCCCTTGATCCTAAGATTGATTTGATTGAGATGGTTATAGTGAGAGAAGTAAGGTGCTCTACAGCTTGGGTGGAACTAGAGGGACCCATTAATTCATCATGTATTGAATGAATATGGTATTAGGTTATTGAATATAGACACTAGCATAAAGCCATCTAAACTTAGCTTTCAATGGCATCTCAGTGTTGCAAAGCTCGAAGATACACATCTCAAGTTTAGACAAATGACCTATTGAATCATTGTTGACTATAAGCTAGTGGCATGGAGTGGTGTTAGAATAATATGCCACATGGAACCACATGGGATCTATGTGAAATGACAAAATTACCTACTATAAAAAATGGGTAAAACTTTGAAGTGACATAAATTTTATTTCCGGAGTCCAAATAGGGAAATATTTTATATCTCCGAAAACGTCTAAACAAGACAAATATCATGGATTGGGTAGTTATTGTGATTAAAACATATATATAACATTATCATAAGTTCACGTTGAGGGTTGAATTAGCATAGTAACCACCTATGGTTAGATAAGGGGGTGTGTTATAGGTGGTATCAGATCTCATAGGTTCAAAACTTGGACCTAATGGGATCTATCACTAAAAGAAGGAAAGATTAAAGGTGTAACCATAGAATTTTGGGATAAATCTAGTACCCTTTACAGAGGATTGGGACTCTATTTCCTGGGTATTATAAATAATTATGAATATGAGTAATTATGATCTTGACCTTAGATTTGAATGTGGACCGATAAGATGATTCATGCATGACGAAATGTATTGAAATTGTGATTGCATGTATTAATTTTTGGCATTAACAACACACCCTGAATGATGTTGTGCATAACTCTAGTAGTGTACTAGAAACATTGAACCAGTGGTGTACTTTTATGCTTGTGTCTCTTATGTTTTTTATTGTACAAACATGTTTATGTATCTATGTGTGCATGCATTGGATGGATCCCATTATTTGCATGATTAGAGGTGAATCTTGTGGGAATTTAGTAACTAATGAATACATGTTGGCAGGTATTGTTTATAACATTATGATCATGGATTGTGTGAAGATTATGTGAATGTTGATTACTTATGATGGCATTATTTTATGCTAATTTGAAATTTCCAGCAGGTGTTATGATGAACTCTCTTTATGAACACTAAAATTTAAGAATGTGATGCATAATAATGAGGTTACAGGTACCATGTATCCTAGCCTTAATAGTAAGGTTGATTCCATCTAAGTGTTTAAACAACTAATTTTGATGGTAATAATGGTGTAGATGAGTCTTTCAGATTAATCACATTGTCATATTAGGGTCGAAGTTTTGAACCATCTAATGTGGTTCATGCTCAGGACAAAGTTAATAGGTAATAATGTTCTCGATGAAGAGATTTAATTTCATAACTCTGTCAGTTGGGATTTTATATTGAGTTCCAACAATTACCATTGTAATATGATAACTATGAGTAATGTTCATATGTGCTTTTGAATTTGAAATTAATCTCATGTAAATATTGATTTGACTGTGATGTATGATTGATAAAAATCCTATTAAAGTCTGAATAGCTACAGGGCAACATGTTTGAATTCACTTGGTAAGAGGACCACTAATATATTTATTTTTATTTCCATTTATGAAATAATAGCTATGTGTGTGTAGACGGACATGGGAAGAATAGAATACTTGAAGTCTTAGCTCAGGGAATTGGAAACTGAACTCAGGATCTGCAAGGCAGAGATAAAGAACCTTGTTGGGAAACAATAATAACTAATAAATTAGAACTATGAACTACAAGGTCGCTTATATAAATTTACAAACCAGGTTCAACCCTTGTAAAAGAGAAGTGATGATGGTAGTAAAAGGCCCCTGGAGAATGAGAGGGAAACAAAACCTATCTAGTGTTGGCCTTGTAGGGAAGAGCACCGAAAACGAGACTATCCCCACAAGATGAAAAAGAAGGGAAACTGATTTTTTTATATATACATGGATGGTGGGTATTGGACTCGAGATATGGAACCAATTTTTGGACTACTTGTTATATTTTTATGCTATGCCTTTAAGATTTAAGCTTATGATTGATTATTTAATGAATTCTGAATATGCATGGCCATGTTATTTTGTTTCCGATTTTATGTTATGATTGCAATTATGGACTTTAATGCTTTTGCAATGTCACCCTTATTTTATCCTTTTACATTATCCATTGACTTTATATTTTTATTTTAATTTACATACTTAGGGGCCTTGAAGAAAGTTGGTTAAGGTGGCAGGGAAGCTAGTGATTCTTGAGAAAGGGGAAACACATGAATTTCAGACAAAGTATAAACAAGATACCAAGAAAAAATGAAAATATAATGGTTGGAAATTTGTCACATAACAACAAGGTGACAACCAAGTAGGACAGTTGAGTCCATGAAAATGATGGAGAATTAAAGGAAGTTCTACTGACCCTGATTTTAATTACACATGTACTTATGTATTGTATACATGATTATGTTGTTGTATATAGATATGAAATTGTCGTTTTGTCTAACAGGGTTGTTAGGGGCTATTCAAATGGAAATATAACCACTCATGGATAACATCTATTGATTGAATTGTGATTATAATATCAGGAGCACGTGACTCTCATATTTTTCCCATGCAAAGACGATGAACATGGAAAAACAAAAGGGGAAGTATGGCTTGGTTCACATAAATAGAGATGGTGTGGTCTCTAGACTCTATGTTACAATGTGTTTAGTCATGTGTATATGTGCATGTGTTATGTATAGGTTGTATTGTGCCATATGTACGTGTATTGTGCTACGTGTACATGGAATTATGTTATGTGTGTGTAATTTTGTGTAACATGTTTGGGACATGAAGGTATATTGGGACTTTTTGGACTCATGTGCTATGTATTGTCTGGGTGGAGGTGAGATAACCTCTTGATTCCCAATGATAATATTTATGTCGACAAAATATTGTCTAGTTTTGTAGTTCCCATAGTCATGAATGGTATTATATATATAATCATCATTGGGTGGAGGTATAATCCTATAGATTCCCTTGATGATTGAGGGTGGAGGTGAGCCTCTGAATTCCCTTGTTACTTTGGCAATCGTTCTAGCATGACAGTTGGTTGGTACCCTGGAAGTTAACCTGAAGGGTACTTGGAACCCTAGAGAAGCATGATTGTTGAGGCCGTACCTTGGAAAATAGCCTGGAGGGTAACTAAAGCCTTGGAGTAGCCACTTTGGTTTGGCACATTGGTCGTGGAGGACATGATATTGTCTTGGTGCTTTCCAGGATAGGTAATTGACCCCTTGTGTGTACGAGAAAATATGAATTCATCAAATCAAGATAAGAACCAATGATTTATTGATATTATGAATCTTTAAATCGTGAACATGATTTATGATAACGTAGATTTTTGAGCTAACCTAATGATATGTTTTAGTTTATGATGATTTGATTTATGCACTAACTTGGTTTGTTTTAGGAATTATGGTAAATTCCAAGATCACTGCAAGGGTACATTGATAATAAGGTGTAATTCACATTCATTACATTTTTCCTTATGATGATTCTCATGGAATTTGTGTGCCTATGATGTAGGAATAAACATGAGACTACTAAGTTTGAATGAAAAAAGTGGGCCACAAGATTGAACAACAACATTGTGCAAAATCCAAAGATTTTAGGAACAATGTCATTATGGGACATTGGCACCAATGTTTCCAAATGATTGCCATAAAGCATGCTAGGAATGGAATGATAGTGTTGAGGAAGGAATATTCCATGTTTTTGAGACCCTTCCAATGTGATGAAGCCTTGATAAGGAATGGATTGCTCGAGGGGCTGGGAAGCAAAGAAGGGGATGTCTGAACTTGGAAGATGAGTAACTACACGGAAGGGGTAATGACCTGATTGGCTAAGGGATTGGGGGAAGGTCAAAAAATAAATTGGTTCTTGGTCATGATTATAGTTGATTGGAATCAGAAGCACATTGGGGGTGCGCCTGGAAATAATGAAACATGAAACTATCCACTAAAGGAACAAGGAATGCATGGTAGAAACACCAAACATTAGAGGAAAGCAACACTCCAGAGAAAGGGAGCAATCCAGGTTGGATTAAATATATTGAGCATCAAAATACTGCAAAAAACAGCCATTGACAAATGGATAAATTTTTAAAGTAATGATTACTAAGTGGCTGGGTGAGCCTCTGTGCATATAAATTATATTATAAAAACTTAAACGAGCTATAAATGTAAAGCTCCATATTAGTTGTGTTTAGTCTTTTAAGTAGTTAATATTATTGTATATGGTGATTGGACACTAAGGACGATGTAATCCGAAGGAGGGGTTTTTGATAGCCCCAAGCACTTTTAGAATATATATGTGTGTGTGTGTGTGTGTGTGTGTGTGTTTTTAATTATTTCATAGTAGTATATATAAAATTTTGGTGATTTTTAGGGTAAAACAATTTTATACTATAAAATTTGGGCGAATCAATTTTCAAAAACATGGAAATTGGCGAATCTTTTTTTTTGAAAAAACATGGAGAATTAGCCCACCCCCAAATATTAGCCCCTAAAATTTTCCCTGCACATGTCCCTTTGCCACCTACATGGAGTTGCCTCTCCTAACCCTTTGCTACAGGCGACCTAATAATCTCGCCGCATCTGTTTTTTTCCTTTTCTTCTATATAATTTTCTGCAATAATAAATTTGTTCTCCGTAATTCTTGAAAAAGAGTTCTGCAAAACAAAATGTTGTATCTATCTTCGTAAGCTACGCTTATATGCCCATATTCTCAAAGTGGGTAGATTAGCAACATTAGGTGGTGCTACAATTGAAAAAAATAAGTATCTGCTTTTTGGTTTATTAATGTATTTGCTTTTCAGTTTCTACTTTTCTGTTTCTTATGCTTTTCAGTTTCTTAAGCTATCAGCTAGTTGAAGTGAACAGAGGTGGTGCCTGCAAAAGTAGAGCATAAGTTTACAACACCTTGGTTACAACATACTATTAATCTAATACACTAATATAGTGGTTTTGTTTTATTCATTTTACTGAGACTGGTACGAAATCACCCCACTATCTTCCCCATCCAAGAAAACCCCATTGGTAAAATATTAAGTGAGAAAAATACTATATATATATATATATATATATATATATGCATATGTACATGGGCTGAGTTAAAGAGACAATTGATTCTAAGGATAAGGAGGACATGTTGCTTGGAACAAATGGCAAGCAAATGGGCAAGAGATGATGTGGCATTCAAATGATTAGACTAGAACAATTGGCAAGAAGATGCAAAAAAACAAACTATAGATAACTAGGCCAACTAATAAAAAACCTATAATTTGAGAGACATATGGATAAAGTTTGATTGTTCTAGAGGATTCGACATGCTGGAAAAAAATAACCACTGAAAACATAGATCAAACAACTTAGGAGAAGGAAACAAGAAGATGGATTATGGGGAGTGGAAGAACAGGGGAACCCAACAAAATCGAGGGCAGAAATTGATGGTGGGTGTTCGACTTGAGGATTTATACTTGTACCCATCTTGAGGCAGCACAGGGGAAATAAAAGTCGAGGGAAGGAAGTGTACTTGACTAAGAGGGATATTTTGGTCACTAGAAATCCCCTTATGGTTTGGAATTTGTATCGGGGGAGACAATCACATAAGAGGTTTGATTATAGTTAGTCTATGGTTGGGAGGTGAGTTATTGTCTCTAATCTAGTTGCCTATTCTCTTTTGGGATACATGATCTTTCATGTTAAATGTGTAATGAGTTTTTTTCTCCTGTTATTTTATTCGATGCATGATGGATTATGGTTACTTAGGCTTGATTTAAAGATGGATATTAGTTGGTGTTACATAGGATTACATTATAATGTGTACAATTTTATGTTGATTAATGAACTATGCATACGGAATAGCTATAATGTTCATTAGATGTTGTGTATGATTTATGCAATAAACTACGTGTGTGTTTGGAATGACTGGAACGTTCCTAAGGTATTATGTATAGCCTATGTTATGCCCTAAATTTCGCATGTATAAAATATATGAAATAATTACTACGATATTGAAATCCACCTAGAAATTTTCCAGTCACTCGATTTTGTTTTCATCCATAGAAACTACCACTCTACGAATTCAGAGTGATACGACTACTTTTGGTTTCAATATTAATAAAGGTCAAACTAAATGGAGGAGGAAACTTGCAAAATAATCACAAAGACTTATTTTAAAGGTCTGCATGGCCTGTGTTATGTGGGGTGGGCATCTACCCAGGGTATCCTCCACTTCCTCAACCTCATCCACCCAAAGGAATTATATCTCTTCATTATCGCTTTCAGTTTCTACCCAAAACAACATCATCAATATGAAAGTATATTCCAATGATGTGTCTACGCCTATGTTTGCATTCTGATATTTGACATATACCTATCCTTGACATTCCCTGCAAGAGGTTTGACCATCTTGCACTGAATTGGATTTTTTGAGCTGTAACTAGGTTCTTTGCAACCACTTTGTAAGTGGCCACATGCTTGAGAACTATGAAAATATTGGGCATTGGTTTTGGCTATTAGCTACAGGCATAACAAATTATATTTTCAATAATTCCTATATTTAATTGTAACTTCTTTGCCACTATGTAGAAAATTTCACCTTTATCTTTTGTAGTGATCTTTCAATGTGTTGCTTTTCATCGATGCTTATCTAGATGTACAAGTGATTGCACAATTATGTCCATATTATAAAATTGGTCACCTGTTGAAATTCGAAGTGGAGCCTCAACATCAATCCGACATGAATGGGATTGCGCTGCATTTCAAATAGTTGGATCCCATTTGTACTTACAACTATATTGTAATTGTTTTGCATGAAATGATAGACTATAATTGATTTCATAGAGATGGATGTAGTTGTGGAAGTGCATCCAAATAATTTATGGTATGAGAGTAACCATAAAATCTTGTCAATCATCTTCTCTATTATTTTGCATCATGATTTTTTGTGCATGTACTTTAGGAGTTTTATAGACCCTCTCATCCATTGCCTCTATTTTTATTTAGAAAAATATAATTTTGAAAGGTTTAAAGGAAAATATACTCAAATACAACATAAGATATATAGACTCAGTGGAGAAATACCATAACCATCATAAGAAAAACCATTACTTTCCATACCACTACATGCTACTGGTAATTAGTTGACTAGGTCAAGCACTACATATTGGAGTCTCTCCTCCATAATTATGTTATTTCAAGGTTCACATGGAATTCAAAGATAAGTTCGACCTAGTATTTTTACTTTCAATTTTATTTATATCACTTCCATAACACTCAAGTAGTTATGGTCTAGGTTCTGATCATGGTTTACAACATTTATTGGCTCTTTTTTTGTATAGTTGGCCTCATCTTTTGGTATCAATGAAATTTGAATTAGGGATTTGTTTGTGGCCTTTATTAGTTCCAATAGATATATTTAAAAATGTTCCCATTATATTCTTCTAAGGCATAATATCCATATTCACCTGACTTTTGCAATCTTAAGAAATCTGGTGTTATGTATCTTCAAATGGCTACTTTAAAATATTCATTTTGAACATCATCTACTACATGGATGTGAATGATCACTAATAGCATTCTCCATTTCGGAAACGATAAATTTTTTGTTGTTTGTATATAAACCATATATGAATTTATGGTCTCAAGGCTCTTGTTTTATTTTGAATATCATGTTGCTATATGATTTTTTTTTGTTTGTAGGCCTTAACGACATGAGTGTAGCTATTTGAAATAGTGATAATTTAGTATATGAAGCCATAGAAAATAGTTAATTAATGAAGACAATAGCATATTACCTATGTAACTAATGCCCACAAGTTTTAATGATAAGTTTATCATCCTCGTTCAACTTTTTGCATGCCATAAATAACCAAACTACGTTCACTTTAGAGATATATGCTCCTTTGGACCTATCTCTTACATACCATGAATAAATCATGTAGCTTTTCTGTGAGTTCCCTCTTTTTCAAAAATAATCTAATTGGTTGTTTATATACTAGGTAAATATTGTTGCCCAACAATATTTTTTCATATCCAAATTTCAGATAATTACCTGAGACACAATGTTTTAGCACAAGATCATGAGAACGCATTAGTAAAGTGTTTCGAGAATCTCAAGAGCAAGTTACAAGAACTTCTTGAGGATGAATCTGAGAAATTAGTATTGATAGTTTTGGAAATTTTGACATGCTTGAGAATGCTTCAGTCAAAAATATTTAGAGATACTCCAACAAAGGATTCACAATTGAAAATAGGGGACACCTTTTCTTATGTTGATAAGTTCATTTTTATTTTACTTCAATGCTATTCTTGTTTAGACAAGATTTTGGGAATTGTGGTCTTGAGATAAATTTTGATACACTAAAACATGTGTTTGATATCAAGCCAAGAAAAACTATGTCAATTCTATTCTTGTTCATGTAAGATTTTTGGGGAATGTCTACTTAGATTTGGGCAGCAATGAAAATCTACAATTATTGTAATAGGTATTTTGGAAATAAAATTTGTTTGAGAGTCTTCATACTAAAAACTACAATTATTGTTTATTCTAAATAATGCGCACACAAAGTGCATGGGCCTTATGAGAATTAAAGGAAAGAAACAATTAATTTATAGTGTGCTTCGATGAAGGGTTGCATGACAAGAGCAGAAGCAACACCAACCACTTCAACAAACTCATGTGGGCTTGTTTGAAAGGAGGAATTGGAGGTAATTTAGTGATGATATGTGATTGGATTTGGATAAATTATCCACATGCAAAGAAGATCTAAACTCCTTGGATTTAGGTGCATGGGAAAACCTGCAACCATCTCTATATGTGTTCATTCAAACAACTGGCATGTGTTATTCCCATAAAGGTCTTGAGATCAAATTGTTGAGGCATTATAGTTATTTTTAATGGCCATCCATTTAAAAATGATATGTTCATATGAAATTCAGTTGTTTTTCTCCAATATAGTTTCTCATATGGGTATTAAATCTCCTAATTGGGTTCGTGATTGTTGTTTTGTCTTGTGTTGGCAAGGATAATTCTTATAACACTACAAGTAAAATACCCTCTAGCGGATGTTTTTAAGGAAGCCCTTATAAAAATAGCCCAAACATCCGTTTGTATTGGATGTCACTAGAGGAGGTTGGCGGGTGGATATTTTTGCGTATGTTTTTTTTGCAGTGTGTTTCTAATCATAACACGCACCCGTGCATTTTATATAAAGCACACCGGTGCATAACATCAAATGGCACACCGAGACACTATGATCTTCGTATAGACTGGATTGGTGTGTCTCAATAATCTAGCGCACCGTAAAAAAGTGTGGTGTGCCATTGATACAACCGCCTAGTGCGTCTCATAATCAAGCGCACCGAAAAAGGGTTAATTAAAAAAAAAAAAAAAATATATATATATATATATATATATATATATATATATATATATATATATATATATATATATATATATATATATATATATATATATATATATATATATATATTGAGCGTAAAAAAATCTGTTTTACTTGTTACAGTGTTGTAGAGCTCTCAAGCACTGGTGTGAGTTTTTATTCTCTGAGGCGCCCTCCCATCGGTGCTCCCACTGCCCGCATTGTTACCGTCCATTTCTCACTGTGTGGAGTTCGAATTTTGCAAAAAAGTGGGAAAATTTGATTTTTAGTATTCCATTGCAAATATGCCTCCTCGAAGCACAAATGTGCAGGTAATATTCTTGTTTCTCACTAACTTAAGCTTTTAGCAGATCAGTTTCCTAAATTGACTTAAAATTCACCGTTTAAAAAAAATAAAAAATTGCGCGGTGCGTTCGAGTCGTTTGGCCTGCACCACTCGTAGTGCTCCTTGTAAATTTATAGGCCACACCACGAACAATGTTAACCGAAACCACACCAGGTGGTCTGGTGCGGTACCGATAAAAAGCGCACTGAGAACAATAAAATAGTGTGGTGCATGTCGGTTGTCGGTCGCACCGGCAATTTAAAATTTTTAAAAATAACACTATGTACGGTGTTGCAGTTGTTTACCAGAACGCACCAGGCATTATGTAAAAATAGACACAATGCCCTGGTGCATCCATATTACGGGAATACACTGCCACCGCCAGTGGTAAATGGCAGCTAGCGGTGCATTACACTTTAACAACCGCCCCGGGGCAGATAGTTTGGTCAAAGCACCACACAAAAATATTTGTTGTTTTCGGGGTGCGTGAAGTTTTTTAATGCTCATTGTGGGAGGTGCATAATAGACAGGTATGCACCAGTGGCAGTGCTTCACTATTTTTTTGGGTGCACTGAATGCTTTTTTCGATAAAAGTTATATTTATATATTTGTAAATACATTTGTAATTTAATAATAAAAAAATAGGTTTTATGTATGAGGGAGGCTGGTGTATTTAATATGTGAATCATTCGGCGACATCAACACAAAGAGTAAAGGTAACAACAAGAGTAGAGGGAGGACAATTATAACATGATACAACCGTGGGAGGCACAGGAGAGGGATATACTTTTGTACCCTCGCCCTATTACGACACCCACACATTTTCTATTAAGGGAGGTAGGCCTCCTTAAGTTCTATGAGGAGGCTAGATCCTTGAAGGGGCACAGTGGGTTATTAGGACAAATGATCTACAGGTGGCATGCCCACCAACAAGCTTTTCGGGTCGGACCTAGCCAGTGGTACCAACCCACTAAGGAGGACATTTATTTTATTATTGGCCTATCTAGGAGAGGGCAGGATTTTCACCAATTCCCAGATGTGTTCATTGGTTATGCAATAGAGAGTCAGTTGGAGTACTCCCAGAGATACATTAAGGATGATATACTTTCTCCTGTAGATTTTCAGGTGTCTGGTGGTCAGTTACGCATTGATTCGTTTGGTCCATAAGAGGTTAGGTGCCTCTCACTACTACTGATGACCATTGCACATTATCCGAGTGACGGGATATGCATTAGTTGCCTTCTTTTATTTTAAGTTGATTCTTTATTCCAGAAACCACGACTTGTGAGATGGTCTGCCATTTTTTTTGTGGTAGTTTTGTATAGCATTAGATATATTTCGTTCTCAGGCATGTGGGAGGTTGACCTTCCCTTTTGCTTTAGAGTTATTTTGTTTATTTTTTGAAAGGTTTCCGGATATGAGGCCTACTTTTGTCCGCCAACCTTGTAGGTCGATGTTACATGTACGAATGCAGATGTGGGGTGAGATGATGCCCAAGAGGGGATTTTCCGAGTATTCGACCAGGATATCTAGTGATGCACTGGAGCTGCGAGCCAGTGTTGATGATCACATGTTCGTGATGGTGTCATGTCATTACGCGGGTTTGGATTGGCAAGGGTGTACCAACATCCTCTTCACATAGGATGAGCCACCAGATGCTAGAAGTAATATTAGTGTTTTCCTTAAGTTAATATAGTTTCATTTTATTGTCTTAATTAATTAGAATAAAATTTATTCTAACACGTTCTTTAACTTGTTTTATTAAATTGTTTAATGAAATTGGCTAATTATTGTTGTGTACTATATATTTTGTAGATATTGGCACATTCGTTGGGGACATGATTCCACTCCCCACCGGATGATCCTGTAGATGACGAGGAGATGGAGGAGGACATGGATCAGGGTGATAGACCTCCTCGGGTGTAGACACCCACGAGCATGCAGCGTAGGGTGGACATCCGATTCAGGATGGAGTTTGACAATCGACTGTGTAGACTCCTGGTTGATGAGGGAGTATGCCCTGCGAAGATTAGAGAGATCTAGGTTGATCGTACACTCACAGATCTCTAGAGGGACATGCCCCATGATATGATGAGCCTTATGCATCATATCGTCGGAGCTTCTAAGCTACTGGCGGCTAGGAGGGATAAGCGTCATGGAGATGTGCGACACAGTAGCTCATCGAATGATCATGATCACAAGGGGAGTGATCATTCTAGTACTCCACCTCCTCCTCCTTCACCTCGTGCCAAATATGAGGAGCCATTGTCTAGTCCTGAGCGGGCATATTCTGAGCAAGCACCATCTCAGCAGGCACCTAGTCCTGAGCAAACACCCTATGGGCAGACACCTCCTGATCTGGCACATCCATCTAAGCAGACACCATCCACTGAGAAGGTTGCACCATCTCAACAGGCACCTCCTGAGCATACACCATATAATCAGCAAGCACCGTCAACTGAGCAGGCACATCCATCTGAGCATGAGGCACCATCAACTGGGCAGGCCTCGAGTACTAGCTATAGTATTGATGTTGTACCACTAGATATTTGACATTTATATGCAATTCTATTACAGTTGTATATTTTTGACATTATACAGTTATATATATATATATATGGTGCATGTATTTTATGTTCATGTTGATGTACTTAATTTACATGTTGGTGTTCATCATGATGTGTATATTGTTAGGTCATGTTAGATATGTTCATTTAATGTGCTTGTAGATAGATGTGTATACGATAATTGTTATTTGACATGAGATGTACATTTGATGTTTGTGTTGTGATGATGTTATGCAATGCTTTTGTTTTGTTAGATGATCATGATCACAATGATTAGATGATATTAACGAATTTTAATGTGTATTTTATAATATGATGTTTGTACAATGGTTTTCATGATCGCGATGTTTATTTTTAATATTAAATCATGATATTTATTAACATTATGTATTGGTAATTGTAATTGTAAATGTATGTATCGTGATTGTAATTATAATTTTAATTGTAATTGTATGCAAAATTGTAAAATTGTAATTGTAATTTTAATTGTAATTGTATGTAAAATATTTGTAAAATTGTAATTGTAATTGTAATTGTATGTATTGTCATGATTTAATTTTAATAAATTTGTAAATTTTGTAAAATTGTAAAATTGTAATCGTAATTGTATGTATTCTGATTCTAATTGTAATTGTATATAAAATTGTAAAATTTTAATTTTAATTTTAATTGTAATTGTATGTAAAATATTTGTAAAATTGTAATTGTATTTATATGTATTGTCATGATTCAATTTTATTAAAATTGTAAAATTTGTAAATTTGTAAAATTGTAAATCAATTGTCAATTTTAAACCATAACTACCATAAGTAAAATGTATACCTTACATATTGTTAAATTACCAAAATTGTAAAATCGTAAATTTGTATGAATATAAATAATTGTAAAATAATAAATCTAGAATAATATGAATTTTTGTAACATAATAAAGATTATAAAATAATGCAAATAAATTCATGTTTAGAATTATCATTATTTTATTATGATCTTACATACCAAAAATAACAGTATATATTAATACATTTTTTTTTTTAATTTTGAAGATAACACACACACATGCACATACACACACACACACACATATATAATAGAGTGCATTTATTTAAGTAATGATATAGTGAAAAACCATTTAAATCAATCAAGTAGTTGTACTATTTTAGGAATTGACATAAAAAAAGAACTTGATACAGTGCATTGCTTTCGAGATCAACATAATTGCAAATTATCAAGTGAAATGATTTTAACATTAACACGATGCAAACCAATTAATTCAAAATACATATTATAATGTTTGGAAAAAAAGTCTTAGTTATAAGGTTAAGTCCTCTTCTTTATAAAAACCCATCTTAAATAGTAGAAATGATGAAATAACACATGTACCATATCACTCTCTGTTCTCATGATCACCCTCATTATCTTCCAGCTCGCTTGGCATGATAACGCTATTGTTCTCAAAAATATTTTTTGATCTAGGGTCATGTATCAATACAAACCACCAATCCCTATCCAACACATCTGGGTAAAAAAACACATGGTTGCAGTGTTGAAGGAAAACATAAGGCTCCTTAGCTTCATCCCACATCTTTCTAGAGTTGATATATATCAGCCTACTATCGTGATCTTCCTTTACATTATTCTGATCAAAGGTGTCCCACCACTTGCACCTAAAAATAACACATTGGAAAGAACAGAAGTCCACTTCAATGATCTCTTGTATATTTCTGGCGTAACCTAACATCCCTCGTACTAGGTTTTGATCACGGTGGCTAGCTTGACTAGATTGATCGAACTCGGCTTCCACTCCACAGTCTTGTGTCGTGTGTCCATCATCAACATTTTATGTGCTAAAATGGTGTCCATATGCCCACATATATGGGAAAAAATGCACCTATAAAAAATTTAAAAAATCATAGTGTCATGTGTCTAATAACCCAACTATTAAATTATAAAATATAGATGTTACATTTAAAAGGTGCATTATTAAGTTTAAAATGTACATAAATAGATTATTACCGAGTTGTTGCACCCAATCCCTATGTTTAGCGCATCCTCTTCATCACACGGGTAATGACCTATTGCACCGTATTTTTCTCTGACTTGGTCAACAACCCTACTGTTGGGACATACAATTGGCATATTTTCTTTTAAATGATCGGGATAAGGCACACTTCTACCATTCAATAGTCTGAATTCTTTCATGTCACTATCCCATTTCATCCTCTTTTGTTCGTATAATGCGACCCACGGTTGTGTCACTTCGGAATTGTAAAGAACGAATTTATTGATTGCTTCAATTTATGCATTCGCTAATGAAATAAAACCGGCATATTTGTACATATGAGATCAAAATATAAATTATATCGCAGTTCAACGTAAATATTTACTTTGTGAAAATTTGAAAAATTATAAGTCTCTTACCCTTTATCAAACGCCTTTTTCCATTCGAAGCTCCCCTTCTCTTTTGTCTTCTCCCTTTCATCGTCCCAAATCACCACACCTGGTGTGTTGTCAATCTGGTTGATGTACTCACTGGCATAATAGAAGGACTCATATGATATGTACCCCTCTGTCATATACCCCTTGGGTTTTTCCCTTTATCAAACAAAACCTTTCAATTTCTTCATGTACCTATCTAAGAAGAACATCCAACGACAAGAAACCACCCCACTAATTCAACCTCATCTACTAGGTGGATTAGAAGATGAACCTGCAAGTCCATGAAACTCGTCGGCAGTTCCTTCTCAAACATACAAACAATCTCAACTATCTCTTGATGCCACCATGGAATTCTAGCCACATGAATCTCCTTTGATGTGATCCAACGTAAAAATTCATATAATTTAGATATCGTACATCCTAAGTCTTGGGGGAAGTCATGTTTCACACACCCGCGCACGAACAAAGGATAATTACACTACAAAGTTATAAACACATGCAATAATATACAAAATTAGTTATTTTTTATGATCCCATGGGATAAAACTTATTAATATAACAAATAATAAGATCATGCTTTTGACATTATACGTACTCTTAGAATATTCAAATAGTCATGTGATTTCAACCCCGATGAATGGTCTTCCACGGTGAAGCAACGTCGTAGTGAAGACCCATATGAAGATGGCACCCTCACACCCATTATAACTTCCTTTTCCAAAGAAAGATCATCTTTTTTTTAAATCCATGGGACATCAACTTATTTGAAATATCGATTAGAGGGACCAACCTCTAATCTTGTACTTTCTAATTGTCTTGGCCAATGTTTCTTTTTAGTTTTTGAAGTAATAAAATCTTTCCTAACAGCCAATGTGTCACTTTGTTTCGATGATATGTGCCTCCATAAATAAGATGAAACTTTTTTAAATATATGCTTGGGATCTAATAAGTAGGTAATCTTAAGATGCTCCCAATATGGGAGTGTTACACTAAAAACTGTCACCTTGACATTCTGCTAACTGTATGAGCTCATTAACACTCATACATACCTCCTCTGCAAGTCTTACAACCTTTACTCCTCATGTCAAGCCCTGAAACAAGAAGAAAAACCCTAAAAACCTCTGAAATAATGGTTACGCATGTAACATGAAGCCTGTTTGCGTTCCTGGCTTGGGTACGCAGGTAATGCATGGCTTACCTGCGTTCTAGAACGCATTTTTCCTTTGGAATGCCTGCGTACCCCCTACAAACTCAAAAGGCGAGAAAGTAAAGTTAAAAAGTTGGTTTGAGGTCAATTCTAGAAGGTTCTAGATGAAAATTTTTGGGGATGAGTACGCTTTGATAAGGTGCATGTATCCCTCACCTTAAGGAACTAATCCCTTGATGTGAGGATTCTATCCCTTTGAAGGAGGATTCTATCCCTTAAAAGGTGGAATCCTAACCTCCTCATCTGCTCTATAAAAGGAGGCATTGGGTAGCCTCAAATGGTTAGATTTTGGAGATTGAGAATTGGAGTTGAAGCTTTATGGGTGATTGAGTTGAAGTGCTATTGAGATTTAGACCTCTTTCTGCTGAGCTTTTGAGAGGAAAGATCACATACCTCTTTATGCTCCTGGAGGAAGAGTGCAAGACTTATCAAAGTAGAGGAGATTCCTGCTTCGGACCCCGGGAAGGCCTTTCAAACATCATGGCTAAGGTTGTAAGGTTCTTCTGTATATTTTAAGATTAATACAATCAAGTTTTGTTTTTCTCAATAAATTGTCGTTCGATTTTTTATTTCAGTAAGCTATCATTTGATCGTTTATTTCATAGATTCCTTGATCACTATGATAGGTATGTTTTACGATTATTTGTTATACAGGTGCTATTTAATATTTGCTTGTTTGTGATTGCAAGTCGGAAAAAGACGACACTTTCTTGTGACGAAAGAACTCTTGTTTAGACAAAAGGATTATTGTTGCGACGAAGGATTATTGATGCGTTGGAAGCACTACGACTGCAAATAAGCATTTGGATCTAAGGTAGGATCGACACCTTTATAACATTTATTTGTAAAATGAATATATTTAGAGAAAGACAAACTTAGTTGTTCGTTTGTTGCTAGATTGTCTTCTGACACTAGGGAGATTGGTCTTGTCCGCAAGAATGATTTATCCGGCCAACAAATTGGCGACTCCGCTGGGGAAAGAAATTGTTGCTTTTGGTTCTCTTTTATTTTGATTTGAGGAAAAGTTTTTCCTGGTTTTTAATTGATGGATATCTGCTTGGGTAGCTTAGGTTTTCTCTGTTTTGAAATTTTTGAAATCTTTTAAGTTTTTCTTGAACTATTCTGGGGACCGCACTTTGTTCTTTTGCACAGTGCAGGCAGTTTCGCACTTTCCTTAAGTAAACAGTGCAGGACTGCACCTGTTACTTTTGGGGACTGCGGACCCTGTTAAATTTTTTGAAAAACTTTAGATTTATTTTTCCAGTTTAGTTTAGATTTGATTTAGGATTCTTAGCATCTACCCATATCTGTATTTTTCTGTCAAAAATCTCTTGTTTCTAAATTTCTTTCAGCAATTTTTCATCTCATCAATCTCCATTAAGTTAATTGGGTGTTTTGAGTTTCTTTTTGAGAAATTTTTAGTTTGATTTCCTTTGGTCATTACTTGGAGGTTTGTCTCAGTATTTTCACAATTTTGCATCTTTTCGCTTTTTTTTTTGCAAAAAAATTTCCCCCTCATTCGTCGGGGGGGTGGGGGGGGGGCTAAATTGTGTATGATTGTTAATCACCTTTGAGTGTTTTTTGATCTTTGGAACTCTCACCCGATTTTCTTGACTTGCACTTGATTGGTTCTTAGATCACATTAGAATCATCTTGTGTTTAAGAATTCTCTTGCATAGATCACATTTGCATAATTGGAATTCTCATTTTCAGAATATGAATGAAAAATGTGCATAGATTACATTTGCATACTTTTCAATTGAATTGTGCATAGATTACAATTGCATAGTTTACATTCTGGAAAATAAATCGTAGATTTAGATCAGTTTTCTTTGATTTGAATTTAGATTTTTTTATGCTTGTTTTAAAAACACAAAAATAAAAAACTATTTTGGAATTGATTTGCATTAGTTTTTCTTGATGAAATTAGTGCATTAGAGAATTTGTTATATTTTCTCTTAGTGATCAATTTTTGCATTGTTGGAAGTGAATGGAAACTCTTTCCTTACTTTAGTTAGGATTCATCGAATTGAAAAGATTACATTATCATATTCGATTGCATTCAGTTTTGGGTCGGGTCATAACACCATTGGTTTCATATCCATTTACCCTTTTTAGTAATAACAACCTAAATAACACAATGCTTAATTAAAATTCATCTAGTAATTTTTACATTTTTAGGGCTCTTTCCACCAATCTAGCTCAAGATTAGTGCTTTGGAATAGGTTGTAGTTAACTTTCCAAAGCAAATAAAACAAACAAGTAGATAAATCTTGCGGTAGGAAATAAATCCAATTGTAATTTGTACAATCTAGGACACTTATCTTAAAGGAGTTAATCACGAGATCATGTCCGAACCTTTGAGACAATCAATTATGTTTCATTGGGAAAGATATAAGATTCTGCGCGCATTGCAAACGGTTAACCTCGGATTAACCATTGTCGAGGAGCCTAGGGTCACTTGTCGGTAAACCTCGGATTGACCATGTCGAGGAACCTTCAAGGGGAATGAGCTTTGTTACTCTGCCCTTGCGCGTGGAATCGGATCATAGACTGTTCCCCCAGTTGTATTTGTTACTATTGGTAACCTTAGTGTCCATAAGCTTAAGATTATTTCCTAAGGTGATGGTGAAGGAAAGATCTCACTGTACCTGGAACAGACGTTGACTAGACTCACTTGGACTCTCTAGGGGGTTTTCTTCACTCGAGATGGTTCTGTGCAGAAAATTGTGCCAGTCTGTTTCATTAAGCGGAGTTTAATACAAAATCGCTGACTGTTGCCCTTTACGTATTAAATTATACGATGTTGGATTTCATCACCAACTAGTGTTTTTACTACGGGAAGTTACTGTTTGTGTGTGGTTTGACTCCTAGATTTGATAGCACGTGTTAATTTGTTTGTTTTTACTTTTAGAGACCATAGGTGTGAATTGTGAATTTTAATTGTTAGGTGTGAATTGTGAATTTTGATTGATAGGTGTGAATTGTTAATTGTTAATTTTAGTTTTTAATTTCTTAATAAAATTCACTGAAGTTGAATATAATGGCAACTGTTCCGGAATTTACCAACCAAGGAACTCCTCTTAACGAGAATCCTAGTACTTTTCCTTGCTTTGGAAATGTTGGTCCTCCTTATATGGCTACATTGTCATTACCTGGATTTACAATAGGTTTACCGATTTGGTTATTTTCAACTTCGTTGGCCCCGAATACTCCAATTGTTCCACCTCAACCGGATGCTTCACTTCAACAGAGTTCACCATCTCAACATCACCAACCTTCTGTTGACCCTTTACCTTCTTCGCCTAATATTTCTTCCTCCATTTATTCCTCTTCGCTTGGTAAAAGCCTTGACGCTAGTAACCAGGTGGCTAGGAAGAAGAAGAAAGGGAAGAAGAAGAAGAAGAAGAAGCAAGATAAGAAAGAAGTCAACCAACCAACCATGGTTGTAAGTGTTAGTTGTGTTGAGGAAACCTCCAACATGCATCGTAAACCCAAATACCCTTGCAGGCTTTGTAAGGGTGACCACTTCCTTATTAATTGTCCTGTTATTCCAAAGGTTTTGGAAGTATGGTCAGAAAAATCTCATCAACTTTCCGTTGATCCATCAACCAGTGATTGTCAGGTTCCTGGGAAAAAGGGTAAAGTTAGGTTTCCTTGTAAGTTATGCAAAGGGAGTCATCAAACTCACATTTTCCCTCACATGGATGAAGCCTCAAAATTGTTGGAAAAACTTACTGTTCCACAGCAAGAATTTCCAACTAGTTACCGTAAAATTTCTCCCAACCTACCATCAACTGACGGAGTGACTGATCTAATTTCAAGTACAGTCGATCCCACTCTTCCATTGGAGAGTGAAACTCATATCACTCAGGTTGATGATCCATTAGTTGATCAAGTGGTCGATTCGATTTCACATTCGTTCGATCCCATTCTCCCTGTAGAGAGTGAACTTCATACCGCTCAGGTTCTTCTTGTTACATCAGATTCTTCTACGCCGGGGGGCATTTCACCTGTTTCTACAGAACCCCCTCCAAGTACTGAGGTCTTTTCCTTTGATTGGAATAGACTGACAGAACCTAGTCTTCCTTCCTCCATCCCTTTCCAAATTATTGTGAAGTTAGGTGGTAGGGACATACACCGCACACAGGTAGATGAAGGTGCTTCTGTTAGTATTTTATCCTCAACTGCTTGGAAAGCTTTGGGTTCCCCTCAACTTGTGCCTATTACACAGAATCTGAAAGCTTTTAACAGAACCATTAGTGAACCTTTAGGGATCCTTCCTAAGTTTTCTATTACTTTGGAAGGTAAAATTGTCTGTATTGATCTTATGGTAGTTCGAGGTCCCTTGGATTTCAATTTACTCCTTGGGCGAGACTATGTCTATGCAATGAAAGTTGTAGTATCGACACTCTTTCGCGTGATGTCTTTCCCTCACAATGGAAATATTGTGACTGTAGACCAGCTTTCATTCCCTAGTCTTGTTTCGACTACCAATAATATGACACCCCTAAATGTTCCTGATTCTAAAGTGGTATCTACCCCGCCACGGGTTAATTATGTGGCAACTAGTCCCATGTTTTCAATTACCAATGTAAGTGAGCCTCTCACTGTTTGCTCGTCTTCCTTTGACTTAGATCCAGTAATTGACATGGAAAACTCTATGGGATTATTTGAACGCGATGTTCTTATCCCTTTTGAGTCCCTTGACATGTGTTCCTTCCAGAGAACTATTCTTCCTTCTGATGAAGACCTCTTGGAAGCCATGGTCAAGGTGTGTCCATTGACATGTGTTTCTTCCAGTTGGAAGCCATGATCAAGTTTCTGAGGAAAGTTCCTTTTACTGTGTCAACCTCGTTAAAAAATGAATCAGTGAGTCTGAGGAAATTTCCTTTTACTGTGTCAACCTCGTTTAAAAATGAATCAGTGAGTCTGAGGATAGTTCCTTTTACTATGTCAACCTCGTTAAAAAATGAATCAGTGAGTCCGAGGAAAGTTCCTTTTACTGTGTCAACCTCGTTAAAAAATGAATCAGTGAGTCCGAGGAAAGTTCCTGTTACTATGTCAACCTCGTTAAAAAATGAATCAGTGAGTTTGAGGATAGTTCATGTTACTGTGTCAACCTCTTTAAAAAAATGAAACATGTCTTTGAGGATAGTTCTTGTTACTGTGTCAACCTCATTAAAAAATGAAACATGTCTTAGCTGAGGACAATTCTTTTCGTGTTTCAACCTCATTAAAAAATGAATCAATAGGTAGATTAATAGATTATAATTTAGTAGTTTCCGAGGATAGTTCCTTTTATTGTGTCAACCTCGTTAAAAAATTAATCAGTGAGTCTGAGGATAGTTCCTTTTACTAAGTCAACCTCATTAAAAAATGAATCAGGTATGAGGACAGTTCTTTTCCTGTGTCAACCTCGTTAAAAAATGAATCAGTTGGTCAGAGGATAGTTCCTATTACTGATTCAACCTCGTTAAAAAATGAATTAGGTATGAGGACAGTTCTTTTGTTGTGTCAACCTCATTTAAAAATGAATCAGTAGGTAGATTTTAGAGAGTAGATTGATAGATTAGAAACATGTAACTGAGGATAGTTCCTGTTACTGAGTCAACCTCGTTAAAAATTGAATCAGGTATGAGGACAGTATTTTCCTGTGTCAACCTCATTAAAAAATGAATCAGTTGGTCAAAGGATAGTTCTTGTTACTGAGTCAACCTTGTTAAAAAATGAATCAGGTATGAGGACAGTTCTTTTCTTGTGTCAACCTCATTAAAAAAAGAATCAGTAGGTTATATAGGTAGATTGTAGAGAGTAGATACGAGGATAGTTTCTTTTACTGTGTCAACCTCGTTAAAAAATGAAACATGTTGCCATGAGCATAGTTCTTTTCCTGTGTCAAGCTCGTTAAAAAATGAAACAAATCCTCCCCTAATTGAGTCGAGTCTTTGACTAGATCTCGTAAATGTTAAGTCATATATTTAGGTTAGTTATTTCAGTTTTTGCATAATTTTCTTACAGTTTTAGGTCGGGTCTTTCATATGATATCGTAAATGAACCTTCATGCCATCCAGCTATTAATTACCAGCAGTGTACTTAGTTGAATGAAATGAAGCTGGGGGGGCATGCGCTGTAGAAGTTACGCTTAGGGGGCATCAAGCACAGTTTTCTCTTTGTTTCAAGCTTGTGTAAAAATGAAACCACTCTGAAGCACATTTTTCTCTCTGTTTCAAGATTTTGTAAAAATGAAACATATCTTGAGTCAATTTCGGTTATTTTCAAGACTCGTTAAACTCATGAAAATCCTGAGATTATTTTGCTATCTTTCATTCTCGTAAAAAACATGAAAATGCCGAGTTCTTTCCGTCTTTTCCTGCTCGTAAATTAAATTGAAAGTCGGCCATATGAGTACATTTTTATCCCTTTTTCGAACTCGTTAAAACTTACGAAAAAGTGAAAATGAAAACCATGAGTACATTTTTATCCCTTTTTCGAACTCGTTAAAACTTACAAAAAAGTGAAACCTCGGAGTCCTCTTTTAAGCCCTTTTCAGACTCTCTAAACATGAAAAGATTGTACTTGATTATTCGAACTCGTTAAAGTAAATGAATAATCGTCCCTTCAGTATAAGTTTACCCCTTTTCCGGACTGAAACGGACTATTTACGAAAAAGGTATACGTTGATTAATGACGGTCAATAGAGTTCTCTCCCACATTATTTTATCCTTTTTCGGGCTCGAGAGACTAAATTTACGAAAAATTACACCCATGGAGTTTTCTTAAGTTTTTTCTTCTGACTCCCTAAAAATGAAAAACACCGAGTTTCTCCTATACTGGACTCGTTAAAACTTAACAGTAAAGGACCTGTTCAATTCTAAACAGGAACGAACCACTCCTTCTTAGGGTTTGAATCTTAAACTAAGTTGGACTCATCCGAAGGATGAGCTTATAAACAAGCAAATGTTATCCTCCTCAAGCTTGTCAAAAATAAAGAGGTACTTGCCAGAAATGGTGGGGGAAAAGAGAGAAAAAAGAACTTGTTTGTTACATTTTGATTATTCGGAAAACCGTTGACCACTCTTGAACACGACACTTTTTGTTCACCTAGGTTGGGAAATCCTTTGCCTAACAGTTAATCAAACCATATTGAAAGTCTTCAGTCGGTTTCTGGGTATTAGCTTTGGGTCAATTGTCACCAAGCCATCTGCAGTGTCGTTATGTGTTCAAGAGGACAGTTCAAATAAACCATTCATCTGCAAAATATCTGTCATCCATTTTGACCATCCCTGAGTCAGTCCTTGCCAATATATTTTCAAAACTTGATCTATGATTTCTTGTTGTGGGCTTGCCTACGACGGATCACTTTCTATCGACGACAGCTCATTATCTAGGAAGTTGATCTAGAAATCATCAGTACCTTGAAATCTGCATGCCTTAATGGCAGGTTTCTCGCCTTCGACGACAGGTTGCATCATTGACCTTCGATCGAATGATTCCGTGACATGTTCGACTTCAGCTCATTCATTCACATTTCATGGATTGTACTGAGTACTTTGAGAGCCATTGACATTATTGGTGGTTACTCTCACACTTGTTAACAGTTTACATTATTGACTGGTAATCAAGTGGTTTCTACCATGTTCGACTTCGACACATTTATTCACATGGATAGAATCGTACTGGTTCGAGAAACGGAAATCAAGACCTTGGATCTAGTTTCTACCATCCAGGCTGCGAGGAGTTTTATTATTATACTGTAGACTATTCATTACAGATGGCTATGCCCATGTTGTGTCTACACTATTGATGTAATATTAAAATCATTTCTGTATAAGAACAAGTTTAGTTAGTTTTTGATCTGAGTATGGGAATGCCTACCTCAGCGATGATATATATATATTTTGCATTGAATGTTTTTACAGGTTCCGACTGGGGTGTCCACAGGATGATCCTTGAAATGATAAAGTACTTTACTCTTCATATATGACAGATTTCATCTTCATCTATTCCAGACTTCGCACTTTAGGGGGCAATCTGTTACACTAAAAATTGTCACCTTGAAATTTTGCTAACTGTATGAGCTCATTAACACTCATACATACCTCCTCTGCAAGTATTACAACCTTTACTCCTCATGTCAAGCCCTGAAACAAGAAGAAAAACCCTAAAAACCTCTGAAAGAATGGGTACGCATGTAACATGAAGCCTGCCTGCGTTCCTGGCTTGGGTACGCAGGTAATGCATGGCTTACCTGCGTTCTAGAACGCATTTTTCCTTTGGAATGCCTGCGTACCCCCTCCAAACTCAAAAAGGAAAGAAAGTAAAGTTAAAAAGTTGGTTTGAGGTCAATTATAGAAGGTTCTAGATGAGATTTTTTGGGGATGAGTAGGCTTTGATAAGGTGCATGTATCCCTCACCTTAAGGAACTAATCCCTTGATGTGAGGAGTCTATCCCTTTGAAGGAGGATTCTATCCCTTCAAAGGTGGAATCCTAACCTCCTCATCTGCTCTATAAAAGGAGGCATTGGGTAGCCTCAAATGGTTAGATTTTGGAGATTGAGAATTGGAGTTCAAGCTTTATGGGTGATTGAGTTGAAGTGCTGTTGAGATTTAGACTTCTTTCTGCTGAGCTTTTGAGAGGAAAGATCACATACCTCTTTGTGCTCCTGGAGGAAGAGTGCAAGACTTATCAAAGTAGAGGAGACTCTTGCTTCAGACCCCGGGAAGGCCTTTCAAACATCAAGGCTAAGGTTGTAAGGTTCTTCTGTATATTTTAATATTAATACAATCAAGTTTTGTTTTTCTCAATAAATTGTCATTCGATTGTTTATTTCAATAAGCTATCGTTTGATCGTTTATTTCATAGATTCCTTGATCACTATGATAGGTATGTTTTACGATTATTTTTTATACATGTGCTATTTAATATTTGCTTGTTTGTGATTGCAGGTCAGCAAAAGACGACACTTTCTTGTGACGAAAGAACTCTTGTTGCGACAGAAAGATTAATGTTGCGACGAAAGGACTCTTGTTGCGACGAAGGATTATTGATGCGATGGAAGCACTACGACTACAAATAAGCATTTGGATCTAAGGTAGGATCGACACCTTTATAACATTTATTTGTAAAACGAATATATTTAGAGAAAGACAAACTTAGTTGTTCGTTTGTTGCTAGATTGTCTTCTAACACTAGGGAGATCGATCTTGTCCGCAAGAACGATTTATCCGGCCAACAGGGAGGTTATAAAAGATAGATTTCCTTTTCATCCCAATGGGAAATTTCTCAACATAGGTGTCGAAGAATTCTGGATAATCGAACATAGGCTTCCCTTTTGAATCAAACATTTCTATGAACTCCTTCTCCTTCTCTCTCTCATATTCTTTAATCCATTCAGTTGGGGTCTCTCTCATTTACCATTGAAAGTGGATGTTTCTCTTCTGTAAGGGTGTTCTTCTGGGAGGAATACCCTAGATCAGTCATACACTGGCTTTCATAGATCGTTGGACCATCTAGCTTTCAGAGAAGGTCCACAACATTTACATCCATAATACCCTTTTTTTACAAGACCTGCGAAATTATTGTATACAATATGCATGATAAGTTAAATAATATCATGAATATCAAAACAATTACAACGAATTAAATTAATATGCGAAAGAATATTGTTACATATATAAAAAAATCAATAAACATGTAATTTACCAGCGCAAACTCCTAAGCCCGGATAATCATGTGTCATGTAAGCACATATGCCATACAACATAAAACTCCTCTCTGTTGCGATGGGTCTTGATACATTGTATACATTTATCCCATCCCATAATTCCTTCAATTCATCTACCAGTGGTTTTAAGTAGACATCCATATTCTTCACTTGTCTTCTACCAGGGACTGTGAGAGCCAACATAAGATGTTCATTCTTCACGAACAACCATGGGGGGATATTGTTACTGATCACTACTACAGGCCAAACAGAATAGTTGGTGTTCTGGAGGGAATATGGGTTAACACCATCCATGGCTATGATGAGTCATAGACTTCGTACTTCATCCTTGAATTTTTCGGGCCATGTATCCTCTATATACTTCATGGCTATTGAATTTTTTGGGATTCGCATAACTCCCAACTCACTTTTGTGTGAGGCATTCCATCCCTGCAACATAGCTAATTCTTTGCAATGAAAGAGTCTTTGAATCCTTGGGATTATCGGCATGTACCTCAATATATTAAAAGGAGGACCACATGATTTACACTTCTTTTTTTATTTATCATACCTATCATGCCCACATTTCAGACATATCTCTTTGTCTGCATATTCTCCTCTATATAGAATACAATCATTTGGACATGCATGATATGATATGTACTCAACACCCAACATTTTCAACAATTTATTTGCCTCTTCGCAGCTACCGGGCAAGACATTATCACTCGGAAGAACCTTATCTTTTAATAACCTATAGTTGGTGGAAAATATTAAATGTACAATGCCAATAATTATTAACGTTCATAAAATTGACCATTTGTGATGTTGATTGTGTGACGATATTTCTAAAAATATAAGGAACTTGATGGTCAATTACCTCAAAATTCCTGAGAAACATGCATTCGACAAGCCAAACTTTGCTTTCAAATTGTACAGTAACATCGTTGTCCCCAACCGGGTAGACTTTGGCTGACCTCCAGGTCCAAAGAGAGGGGTGGTGGAAGAAAATTTAAGGCTTTCGAAAAAGGTATCAACGATATGAGTATCATCCCCTAGCTAATCTTCGTTCTGGAATGCATCTAACAACATTGTCTCCATGGAAATCGTATTCCTTAAGTAATAATCCATACCAACCTCTATTTGATTGCCTCCATTGCTAGCTTGTGATGAACTACTATTGTTGTAGTCATTCTTAATTGGTGAATCTGGACGTAGTGAGAATTGAATAGGTGGTTGATTCAACCATTCTTGGTATCATTCCTCTCTGAGTTTTTCTCTTAATTAAACCTTCTCTCGATTTGACATTGTCGAGGGGTGCAACGGAAAATGGTAGGTAGGTCGCTCATCATCACTAGAATCCTAATAATTTCAAAAAATATATTTGAACATGATTAGTACAAAATCAATGATATCAATTAGTAAGCACGTCAATGCATGATTAATTGGTTTGAAGTTGAAATGATTACATTGTACCAAACAATTATTACCATCATTGTCCTAATATTGTGGCTAGAAGATGACATGTTACAATTAGCAGGGTGAAGCAGTTGTCCATTTTCATCTACCAACTGCGTCTTGCGGTATGCTGCTCCTGATAAGAGCTTCTAATGTTTTGGAGCTGTTTGAATATTTTGTGCATTTGAACTTGATCCTGAATCTACATGAAACTGAAAATTTGTATACATTAATTTTATTCAGCTGACAAACATGGATACAAAAAATAAATTCAAATAGATAAAGAAAATATAAATAAAATCTGAAATAATTACATCTAGAGATGGATAGGGAGAACTCTACGATGGACTTTGAAAAATATTATGGAACGATATGGATTTTGAAGAATTTTCCATTTGATATAATTATGAGATTTTCTCCCTGCATTTGAGCAAAATCAACAATAAATTTTGGTGTACATACCTAAAAGTAATTTCGGTGGCTTAAAAAAAAAGTTATTGTTATCAGTGCTAATGTATTGTTAACCGCACTGGTGCAGTTTTATTACCGAACGCACCGACGCTGTTAGTTAACAAACGCACCGAATATCGGAAAAATAAATAAATAAATAAGCAAATTATTTTTTTGGAGGAAAAAAAAAGCGGTAAATTGAAAAATGAGCGGCAAATGATTTTTGGAAATCTAATTTCATAAAAAGTTCTTTAAATAGTAAAAGCTATTCATTATTTCATTATTTTTGCAAAAAAAATCAGGGATGGATTTGCACGAGACACATACCTGGAGAAAGAGAGCACTATGGAGCAAAAAAATACTTTCGAACAACAACACAATTCAGAGAATCAGAATTTGAAACATCTGGTGATTCGCACAAAAACCCTATAGTATAGTAAAATTGTTAAATTTTAATGTAAAAATTTTAAATTTTATTGTGCATTATACTAATAAAATCATTTACAATATCTATTCCTATTTACATTTAATTAAAATTCAGAAGAAAAAAAAATCAAAAAACAAAACAAAAATCCATTCTTACGTTAAACCCTTGCTTCTTCTTGTTTATGTGATTTCACAATTAGGGCTTTTCATTTTAGATTTATAGGGTTTGTATTACTATATATATAGGTGTATGACATCTAACCCGCGAGACCACTTGTAGAGTCAGATCCCAATCCCTGTAGGCCCTTGCACAATTTTTTTAAAAACAACTTTTGTTAATCGACGCGCATTGTTTAAAATAGCGCACCAGTGCGTGAGTTTAGTCTAACGTACCGGGCGTGTATTGAAAAAAAATACTATTTGATAAAAACATTTTTTTATTAATTTATTTTTATGTTAATCGATGCTCAGGTATTAATATAACACAATGGGTATCCTATTGACAAAGAGCACCGTACATTTTTTCTACTATATTGGTGGTGCGTTTATAAGAACCTATCACACTGTTTTCGGTGCTTAAGTTGTGAAAGTCACACCGAGCACTTAATTTAGATAGACACGCCTTTTTCTTGATTTTTTTTGTTTTTTACCTGAAAAGTATATGATTTATTTATAAAATATATTAATGAATGGTACATGTTTTATATTGATAAAGAAATGGCTGACAAGGGTTCAAGTAACAAAAATACTACTAGCACATCCAAAAAAGCAAAAAAGGCAAGTTCTTTGTATATTATTTACAAAAATTATTATTTTTAAACTATATGTAAGTTTAACTAATATGTATAGTTTAGTGTGTATCATGCAAAGCCAAAAAATGGCGAAGCTCAATAAGATTCTTTATGATCTAAGACCAGAAGAGCGTGAAAGCTTGATGGAAAAATTGCAAAAAGATGAATCAGGTGAATGAAAAAATACTATCAATCCAATATGAGTTTCTTTTTTGAATTTTCATTAATAATATACTTAAAAATATTAGATAACATTTTTCAAACAATCTATTAATTCATATATGTTTAATGTTCTAGAGGGACCAACGACGAAGAAAATGAATGTTGTTCTAAGAAAAGAGCAAAATAGAACATGCAAATGAAAATGAATTGCTCCTTAGCTCATCTGGAGTGGTGTTGGAGGTTAATGAAAGGGGGGAAATATTTTACAAAACTTTGAGGGATCCAGTGGAGCGAATGTATAGACGTTCTTTCCACTTACAATACAAAAATCAATCCAATGATTCCGAGAACCAAATTTTATTTAAACTACATGAAGAGTTTCAAAAGAATTGGTCAATGAGACATGTCGGACTTTTAATAGCAAAAATGTACAACAACAAAAAAGGCGGATTGAAAAAGTAATATTCCTTTAAATTTTTTTCTAGAATTATATGTATATATTACTACAAAGAAATAATTTATAAATATCACTTTTGTTATATTTAGTTTTCATACATCAATATCAAAATTAAATAGTTTATTGTCATGTTACTTTTTCAGAATGATTATGAAAATCTCAAAGGATGAACAAGCTCATATCAAAAATATATTAGTAGGAATGTCCAAAAAGGTGTACAAGGAGATGGTCAAAGAAATGGACATAATCGCATTGCACGAGGAGTCATCTCAACAACAACATGCTTCAAATGTAATATGTAATCATTAAATTTTTCGAGTAGGTACAATAAAAATAATAATTTATCATTAATTATTAATTTTCAAGTATTTTCTTGCAGAAAAGAAAAGAATCTGGAACCCATTCAACACATAAAATAGGATGACAAGGAAGAAAAGGGGTTATATCTAACTTTGTGATTAATTGTTACTTCCTTATCACAACTTAAATAGATTTCATTTTTGTATATTTTAATTTGTTTTACAGTAATCATCATTGAATGTCTTCAAACAAGTGCTAACATACGAAGAAGATACATCAGAATAATTGATTGACATTGGGTTAAATATGGGTTGTCATTATATGTTGGCATATCATAAATTAATTGTGGAATTTTTAAGTATCTATCATGTTTTACTTAGCTCTATCTATAATTAATAGAACAAAAAAAACTTTTATATTAAATCTGTAATTTGTTATGAGGTATAAAACTTGCAGGAAACAAAGTATGGAATTGTGCCAACAAATGAACTGTTGAAATATCACATGAAATTTGGTTTTGAAAGAATGTGTATAGTTCACGAGTCAATTCTTGCTATGGTACATTTCTTTTAGATTTAAAATGATCTATATTATTTAATATTGCAATTTTCATTATTCTCATCAATGTAGATACACTCATTACACTTTATTTTTATGTTTGTAGATGGAACTTGAAGAAGAAGAAAACAATCAACACAATGAAAAAAAATCCTCCAACTAACCCAAGCATGAAAGTAGCTCGAGCAGTGACAACAGTTCCAGCGAAGAATGATGATCAATATGTTTGGATGTCAAAGCAAGGCATTGTATTTTTTGAAATATTTGTTTGTAAAATCATACATTTTGTTTAATGTAATGGACATAGTGTCCCAATTGAAAGACAAATGGATACCAATAATTGTTCCATTTTGTATGACAAAGAGTGTCTTATATATATATATATATATATATATATATATATACGTTTTAATTTATTCTATTGTGTTATCCATTGTCACTATGAAATGTTACACCACTAATTAAATATATAGATGATTAAATATTATAATGAAGAGATGTGAAATGTGATGATATGATATAACAAATTCTTCTAAAAATCACATTCAAATGCACTAATAAAAATTTAATTGATATGAATATTGTTATAATATATGTGTCGACTTTTAATGAATAATGAATTTTAAAAATCACAATAATTTCACTGTCACAGGTTGATGTTTCTAAAAAATTAAAAATGAACATCGGGGCATGTGTATGATACTACGCACCGGTGCATTTGCATGATACTATGCATCGTTGTGTTTCTACGACCTATGACCACCGCACCAAATACCAATACCAATCAAAACACTCGGTGCGCTTTATCGATGACTACAACCCAGGCGGATATGCGTTGCATGCACCGGTATGGTTTGCCTTTAACGCGTCAGTGCATTTTTATAACTTAAAGGCCCTATGTGTTTTTACACCTTAACGTCCTGGTGCGTTTTTACACTTTAACAGTGCTGGTGCATACACCTTCTATCGGCCTGGTGCGTATTTGTGGGTGACATGCACCGGGACATTGCTAAATGCCTCAAGGCTTCCGAAATTTATTTTCCATCCCGGTGCTTGGTATGTTTACAGTATTGGTGCGTACAAGTTAAAACGCACTGGTGCGTTCACACATGAAGCGCTCACCGATAAGAAATACATCCGTAAAAACCTCCGGCCGACTAATTTTTTTTAGTTGTGTTGAAGTTCCATTAGAAGCTCCGTCAAAACCTCCATTACCAAAAACAGATGTTGTAGAAAATGTTTTTTTTACAATTTTGGCCAATTTTATAACACTAAAAACCTCCTTTATAACCTCCGCTAGAGGGCCTTTTCCTTGTAGTGTAAAGGATACATATATTCTCAGCCTTGCTTGGGAGGTATGTGATTTTTACTTATCAATTTTTTTATCTTCATATTGTGAATACTCATGACTTTACTCATAACAACCCTAGTGAACTAATGTGCTCCAAATTATCCATCCAATTCATCCTTCTTGAAGAGATGGAACAAAGCCACTCCATGGAGTAGCTGGAAGTGCTAAAATCCCATTAATGAAATGTTGTAAGAATTTCTTATATGATTTTCAATCCTTTACGTTATGCCCATGTCAACCATTGATCCTAAGATTGATTTGATTGAGGTGGTTATAGTGAGAGAAGCAAGGTGCTTTATAGCTTGGGTGGAACTAGAGGGACCCATCAATGTATCATGTATTGAAGTCAGATGGTATTAGGCCATTGAATATGGACACTAGTACAAAGCCAACTAAACTTGGCTTTGAAAGACATCTGAGTGTTGCAAAGCTCAAAGATATGCATCTCAAGTTTAGACAAATGACCTATTGAATCAAAATTGGCTATAGGCTGGAGCCATGGAGTGGCATTAGAATAATATGCCATGTGGCACCATGTGGGATCCACATGGCATGACAAATTTCCCAAGTATAGAAAAGGGGGTAAGCTTTGAAATGACAAAATTTTCATTTTTGGAGTCCAAATAGGGCGAAATTTTGGATCATAAAAAATGTCCCGACGAGACAAATATCATGGATTGGGTAGTTCTCGTGAAAAATAAAAATAAAAATTACACCATTCTCATAACTACATGTTGAGGGTTGAGTTAGCATAGTAACCACCTCTAATTATTTAAGGGGGTGTGTTACATAATAGTGCAAAGGTGCACTGAATGGTTTGAGATGCACTAGAAAAGAACCTTCACCCAGTCAACTCCATTAAAAATCTCTATGAATTAGTGTTTTCCTTGTAGTGTAAGAAGAGTGCATGACATGTCATCTATAATGGAGTTTCAAAATCTTTTCCACCCCTTCTCCGATGCATCTCAATATTGCAACATAGAATACTTCTCAAGTATAGGTGGTTGAGTGACATTAAAAACTTGCCAAAATTGTAAAGCAATCAATTTTTAATGTAATAATAAAAATAACTTGTTTGTATTGCTTTATGATGCAAGATATAACCCAATGATCTATTCATTAAAGTAAACACTTGTTAACAAAAGTTTCAAAGGTATTCACAAGCTAATGTACCATAATCATTTTTATTTGCAATGGTGCACCAACATCCTTTCCAAATGGTTCATCCATGCTCTCCAATAATACCAAAAGATCAACATCAATGCAACCATTGGGAGTTAGACATGTTGACATGGTATGAACTAAAAGTTAGGTTGTCCTTGCTTGCCTTTCTAAATGTTTATTACATCTCAAATATTTATATGCATTTTTAATATGGCACCATCACATGCGTCCTATTTTTAACATGCATAATTATCAATGACACACCAAATATGCACACTAAGTGTGCATGACCAACTATCACTACCAACTGTATAATCACCTAGAAATGAGGCATCAAATTACTACTCGTACATTAATCTGATATAATCCATGTGTCAAGCTATTCCTACTTACTTTTGCACATGCATATTACATTTTTTATGGTTATATGTAGTACTAATATAACACAATTCTATTATAGATATATGTAACATTTAATGCACATCATAGATAATGATACATTTGAGAGAAATAAAAGTAAGTGACCCCAACGCTATTATTATTAAAAAAACAATCCAACACTATTATTATTAAAAAAAACAATCTAGTATTAATTATTGTGAATAAACCATGGAAACACATGATTTTTCTTAATAATAAATAATATGGTAGGTGAAGATGAATTAATTTTATAGTTTATGTAGTATTGATATATCAAGAAAAAATAATAATAATAATAATAATAATAACTTAATCCTATGATTTAATGTTTATTATTAAATATAATATTAAAAATGTGATAAAAAATCAAAAGACGAAGATGAAAAACAATGAGGAAAATTAAAATTCTTATATAAAATCATTGTTTTGAACTAAATGAAACATTTTGCAATGTACCCTTTTCATTGATCCATAGTATGCCCTTGTCTTTGAAACATTTTGCAATGTGCTTATAACACTCACTTGCATTTATTAGGATACTAATATTTTAATTTAAATATTGATTATTTTTTAAGAAATATCATATGGCAAATTGTATTAGACACCAATCATATATATATATATAATACTTAATATATTTTACAAGATGTATATCATTCAATATAATGCATGCAACTAAATAAGATCAATTTCGAGATTTTACACCCATATTACAATAAATTTTCCGACACGGTGAAAAAATTCTAAGACTTGAATCACTAAACACCCATGAAACTAAAACTAAGTAATAGCATATTTATGAGTCAAACGCATTAGCATTCCACCAATCATCTACACTTGTTTATGATATTATCCTTGTATGATGGAAGAAATAAAGAAATTAAAATTTAATAATTATTTAATTTATTACAAATTAGTATAGGTTTATTTCAAAGTCATATTTTACTAGTTAAGAGGGATTAAATGTTTTAAATGTAATTATTTTTTACAAAATTTTAAAAAAATTACACATCAAGAAATTTGATTTCTATCAATAAATAATAAACTCAAAATTATAAATATTAATATTATTATTTATATTTTCATATATTTCATATATCTATTTAGAAATATTCTTATTTCTATTAAAATTATTAAAATTATATATATATATATATATAGAAATGAATATAGATTTGTATTAAGTTTGTGTCTGGTCACAACAAATATTGAAGAGATTTAATAAATTTGTTTATTTGATGTTTTGTCTCTTTGTGTGGTGATTATGATACATCTGAGGGACTACAAAGTGCTTTAAATTTCATTACATGCATGTAGGAGTACATCCCACAACATAAAATTTGCAACAAGTATTCACCATTGCATGTTATAACTTGTCTCTTCTGGTGGTCGGCTGAGTTCTCGAAGCGATCCCCCTTCTTTTCTGCTTGTAGCATTGACCTCTTGAAGGTTGAGATTCAAAGCATAGATTTGGTCATGTAAAACAATAATTTATGTATGTAGCGCCTTGGTTTCATCCACTTGTCTAACCAACCTTCCCTTTAGATCTTGGACTTCCTCCATCAAGTTAACAGTAGTTGTCAGGTGCTCTCGTTGTTTCATATTCATGACGAGCAATATCCAATTGCTTTGCATCCGTTTTCTCAAGCATCTGTGTACCCCTCTCCTTACACTTGCATTTGGAGGACTTCTCTTTGCTACTGGCACCAAGTTCTCGATTTTTATCAAACCACATATTGATTCGCTTTGGAAAGAAAAGGCAAGGTTAGTCCTTTGTTTGTCTCTGGCCCCTCCATATCTCCTGAGACTTCAACAACCAACTTGTGTCCAAATCCCACTTAGTTGTTTGACCTGACCACAATCTGCCTATGTTTATCTAAATAGAATGCTTGTTCGTGCTTAGAATTATCCTTGGGTGAACCGTCAATCTTGCTTGCTACCCAAATTTACAAGAAGGCTCTGGACCAAACCTACCATGAACCTCACAAGGTTGTTTAGTGAGTGATCTACTTGAAATCCAACCCTAAGCTTTGAAAAACATATTGATAGCCCTTTCATTAGTGAAATAACTACAATAGTCACTTATTGATAGGTAGAACAATTCACGGGGGACAAAAACACACTATATCGTTGCACAATAATGCATTTCTTCGCTCCCTCACCCTGTCCAAGAACCACAATTACATATACAAAACTCAAACCAGAGAGAAAAATGAACATGTAATTCTATTACGATGTTAAAGGGAGTAATTTGATCAGCTAAGGTGAAGTCCCTCCACGAGACTTGCCAAATTTACTAGCAGAGTCCTCTATTTTCCTGATCGAATTGACATCTTAATTTGGAAACATTTATCAATGAGTGAGGTGACGACTTCATCATTTCAAATTGCATACTCTTGATCCCACATGTGTTCCACTGATGTGGAACGTAACTCTTCATAATTTTCCTCAATGTTAGAGTTCCATGTGGGGGAGACCTAGAACTAGGCCGCACTTTCTCCTTCACTGTGTGTGGTTTCGATGAGGATGGTGTAGAGTATCGCTTGCATGCATCGAACATACATCGGGCGCCGTGACATTTTTCGAGCCCCCGCTTCCATTTTAACATTGAACCCCTTGACCTCCCTGCATCCAGACATTTGATTTATTTTCCTTGACCTTATAATAATATTTTTTTTTTTTGTTATACCAACAATTACCATGGTTTCCTTCTTTTTCAAAGGTTGAATCATAAGGATTATGGAAGATTCCACCATCCTAAATCCCTCTTCATTTCTTGTTTCCTAGCTTGAACCTAACATGTTTTATTGGTGCATTTGTCAACTTCATCATTTTGGCTTTTAAGGATGTGGAAGTACTTTTTTTGTGAAATGTCTTTCTAGATCTTTCTTATTCTTTTCAGTAGGTTTTCCGAATGATTGTCCTTGGGAAAAATTCCTTTGCATAAGTGTTTGATAATGATGAGCGAGTCCCCTAAGATTCTAATGTTTGTTACCTATGAGTTTTAGGCTAATATAACTCCTTGTAACAATCCATACATTTGTGGTTTGTTATTCGTCTTTTGACCTAATCCCCACGAATACTTCTTAACTAAGTTTCCTTCAGGGATAAAGAGAAGCCCTCCCTCTCCTACCACCCTAATCTTTTAATGTTATGTGCATAATATTGATTATATATATAATTTAGAAAAAAAAAGTTATAATAAGCATTAATTTTTTATATGTTTATTGATTAAATTTAACTATGAAGTTTTGAAATATAATAATTGAGAGTATGAATTATTGTTTTTATATATATTATAAAATTTAGTTTAATTTATAATTATTATTTATATTTTTATATATTTCCCATTTCTATATATATAGAAATATTTTATATAATATATATATATATATATATATATATATATATATATATATATATATATATATATATATATATTTCCTGTTAAATATATCTTATATATCACCCATGGGGTGTAGAATAAAAAACGATAGGGTGTTCTGTTAAGGCATTCTATGGTGAAAATCTCATCGGTTTGAAAACTTGTGGGCAAAAATCTAGTCATGCTAAGTGTTGGTGTGGCCCAGGCCAGGTGTGACCCCTGGGTGATTTTGACAGCATAGATGCCCTAGGGTCATGGTTACTCAAGTCACACATTAGGCATGTCAGTGATCTCATGACTCACATTACTTTATATATATATATATATATATATATATATATATATATATATATATATATATATTCGTGTGTGTGTGTATATATTCATGTGTGTATGTTGGTGTAGTCTAATTAATAGAAAAAATGGCATTTTTCCACGCACTTTTATTTTTCCTCAAAATCCAATAGATATTTTTCATATTCATAAATTTAAGTTGTTTAATTTTCAAAGTTAGAGTGCCTAAGGGGTTTTTAGAGTGTTGAATATGTTTATGCATTCAAAAATGTATTTTAAACAACAAGAAACCACAAACTTGCCATTACTTTTGTTAGTTAGACTATGCCTACCATTTTACTTTTAATTAAACTATCATTTTTTTTTTTAATTAACAATAAAACTTGAACATCTCCTCATATTAAAGATTTAAATTATTATAAGCCACTCTAGATCCATTTTAAATCTGGATCTACATAGTGCAAAGAGAAATCAAGTTTTTAGTTAAGATGGATCTAACCTAATACACTTTCATTCCATAATGTATTTCCTCAAGCCTTTAAATAGGCTTCATCATAACAAATACCATAGACATGTAAACCACGACAATTTTATAGTTTAATTTAACTTTATAATTTTATAGTTAAAATTATGATTAATGATTAGTTTTGTTATTTTTATAATTTTAATTATTGAGAGATTTGCATCTCTTATTTTTTGTTTTTTGTTTTACTTTATTTTTTGACCAAGTCAAAATGTTTATAGTGACATTACAACATCGTTGCCAGACTTGGATAGAGAGCGCATCTTGGTGCAATTATTTAATAATTTTTTGGGTGTGTGTGTAGTGAATTTTATTAACTTCGAAAACACATAATGGGTTACAAAAAGTTAAATCTCTCTCATAGGGGAGACCAAACCATAACCAAAAATATACTCGCTGAAGAGACAAGAGAGAAAGATGAAAACTAACAGAGCTTACAAACAACAAAATTAAATCTAGATAGTGGCCTAACTGGACCTGAATAAACAATACTACAATATTATAACCATAAACCAAAACCATACGCATAATCAAGTAAGGGGGTCTAAATCAAAGCCTGAAACTGGGATAGAGTCTGTTGGATATGCCGGAGGTCTTGTTGTTGATAGTGGGATGCCAAGATGATGTTTTATCCTCACCAGGCTATGTTCAATCCTCTCCAATCTGCCATCATAATCCCTCAGGTGCCCATGCATGTGATCCAATAATTGAAGCAAGTCCATCTAGGGCTCATGCCAATTAAGCAGAGTATGTTCCAGCAGGAATTTCAACTGCCAAAATAAGTTTATTATCTACATGTATTGGTTTAGTTTTCCTTGAGTATGTTCTATGTCGAGGACCTAGTCTGTCAATTTTGACATTACTTTAGAATCTAAGAGAGAATTTTTGTGGCAGGAGGATTCTCCCTCAGACCTAGCCACTTACGCCTCCACATGAGCTAGGATTTTCTCTCTATATCTAGATGTAAATCCCTTTATAAATTAATGCAAATATATATTTCCTCTACAATCACAGTCCTTATAATAGGCAACCCATAAACAACACACAACATTGAATAAACAAGGATTCTTCCATCAAGATCCACCTCCCCCTGCTAACAACTTTGATATGAGAGATCTAATGATTTTTCAGTGAGTCACTTTTCTAGCAAAGCACTGGCCCACCAATGACACTGTAGAATTCTAACTTCTTTTAACGTTTTGACCACAATCACCCGCATTCTCGCATTACCACCTCTTATACTAAAATGGATCTAATCCAATAACCTGAAAGAAACTATATTTCCACCACCCAACCTACATTAAAACATGGTGTATAATGAACTAGCCAAAGCCCATTAAGGCCTAAGAGAATACATGCCACCAACAAATAGAGATCCACAGAGGCCTCGACGAATGTCTCCAAAAAACAATAAACTTCTTAAAACATACTAGGGAGCACCAACAATAAGAAGAGGTAGAGTCCAGGGAAAATTCATGCCCAATATACCAAGAAATATTCCCTAAACCGACATTGTTCGCCAAGTGAACACATGTTCAAGAATCCCTTAGTCCCCTCCAAATTTTACACTTTCAGCTGGCTGGATATAAGCAACAAAAATACGAAGACCACCCACCACCAAAATCCAATTGAAGTGAGAAAAGATACACGAGACAATTTCCACACAGAGCAAGTAGTAGCCAAAATTTGAAAGGGGAATCCAACTAAAAGGAAAACAATTACCTGGAGAGAAATTTGATTAGCATTGCCTAAGGAACTGAAGTCTGGCAGTAAAAACTAGACATAATTGCACCTTTACCATTTGATAGCTCAACAATTTACTCTTCAACCATGAATAGTTGCAATTACCGCATTTAATCCACCACCCTATATTAGAGATCTTGAATTACAACACAAAACTTAGAGTTGCATTGTTCCTCACCTCGTTGAGCCGACAATGGTGTGGAGAGAGCCTTCTCTTGAACAATGGATTGTTGGAATTCACCAAACTGTTGGAATTTGCCTCCCTACAACTGCTACTCTCAAACCACACTGTAAACTTCTCTAACACTCTCTCATGCTTAAGCTATGTATTGTGCAAGTGAATGATCACAGGGATGTTGAACATAATTGCTACCCTCCTCATCACATGTTTGGTGCAATCACTATCATAATCATGTCAACCGTTCATCTCCTAGATCAAGGGAGAGGTATTGCCAATGACATCTACATTACACTTTCTAGAAACATACTACTCCACACCCACTAACTTCATTAATCACCCCATCTAGAGTATTTAAAACAATTATATTATTATGAATAATTTAGAATTTAAATTTCTTTATATTTTTAATATTTTCTATTTTTTTAAATAAATCATAATTTATTTTTGTACTCTATTAAAATATTAATTATTTATTTTCTTCTTTTAATAATTATTTTAATTATTTATTTTCTTCTCTTTAATAATTATTTTTATTTTTTTATAAAATATATTTGAAATTTTAATAACAATATTAAATAATTACTATTTCCTCCACAACTTTACTTATAAGGTTTTTTGCACACTCTCAAATAAGTTATTACTAATATTATGAGCAATATTTGCCTTGATACGAAAGGTAACCTATTTTCATAATAGGTAGTATACGCCTCCTCAAATATCATAAGTAATTATTATTATTATATATAATGTCATTATATAGCATTCGGAATGGTATTGTTAAAGGCTTATTATGATGAACCTATATCATTGCATATGATACGCATCGGGTTCATGCTTATCACCATGGACCAATAACATGAGTCCAAATTACATGCTACTTTAAGTTTGACCTACTTCTTTTTTCTTCTTCTTTTAATAATCTTCATAACATTTAAGGCGAATTTTAGAGAATCCAACATTTATGGCTACATGAGATATCACATCCTACTATCATAATACATAACTAGTTAAATTTAACTACATTGGTTTATTATTTTATAAATTGAAATATATTATATCACATAATTTATAATAATTAATTATATTTATTTTAATTCTATAATTAAATTTCTTTCAAAATGAAAAAAGAGATTTGATCTTTTTTGACATTTGGTAGGTGTCGAGTTAATATGAATCTAGGCTAGTTTTAGTTGTATTTTTAATTTTATTTTACTTTGACAAAATGTTAAACATTACAATATCTCCATTATAGTAGACTAGAGAGTGTTTCTCGACACTATATATATATATATATATATAGTCGAGAAGTCTCTATTAATTCAAAAGAGAATTGCATCGCTATGTGCGGTTCCTCAAAATTATGTCGTCCTCACTCCTATCGAATTTGTTGGTGAGTATAAAACAACCAAAACAAATGGCCAGTAACTTGTACATTCTCATTAACCACGACCGAAATTACTAGTGAAACTAGAAAACACATAAAATCAAGACACAAACCACAACATCAATGATTTGAAGAGCTAACTAGAGTTGGATTCTTCGAACTGACACTGGGAGATGAGGAAGGAATGAAGTCACAATGTACATGTTTTTCCATGTGCACAAGTCTCCCTTCACAATGTTCCAAATTCTCATAGATTCTTCTTTGACCCCATCTGTAAGGTGGCCCAATGACCTTGCATTTTCCATTGATTGCGTTTACGTCATTCATAAAACCAATTACCACATTTCGATCATTGTGATTGTCCCTGCTAAGTTTCTCCATGAGGAGGGTCACATGTCTAAGTTGGTTGTCAAAAACATCCAGAGGGTGGGGGGGTGAGGTAGCTCTATGGTCCCAGATGACTAATAAAAGTTTTGGTCCATCACTTCACTTAGTTTTTAGTCTCCCAACATGTGTTCCCCATGTTGACCCCTTGGGCCAATAACCTTTCTCACCCTTCCATGTTGGAGGTGCATAGTCCACATCACAAAATTCATTAGACTCATATCTCCCACCGCACGTTCCTTGGCCCTACAACACAACAACTCTAGAAAACTACACGAGCCACAATATGACCTTGCCTTGTCAGGCCTCTAATTTTGGTTCACAAGATTTCCCCTTTTGTAACATTGGTCGGCCACCAATTGAACTCCTCCCCTGGAACAACTGAAAGCACCCAACAGCTAAGCCATGCTCATGACCTCCATCGTAAACCAACTACCAAGTGGTCGTTGAGGTGCCCACTAGGCAAAATATAATTCCCCTGTGCACCTCGAAGAACCACCCATTCAACAACATCCCTAACATAGAAAACCAGTGATTTCGGACCCAAACACTAGAAATCCCCCTGAAACACCAACATACACCGAACACAACTGACATAGTCAAGAGCAGAGCTTACGCCTTTCTAGACCTGCCCCTCAAAAATTGACTTGCAACCTTCAACTAGACTTCCCATCCCATAATTGGACCTCCTAAAACCTAGTACAGGATAATAAAACACAAGACAATACCAGACTACCCCAAAAGGAAATGCCTACCACTGACATTGTAAACTTCACAGCAAGACTGAGCAACGAAGCAAAAGAAGCTTACTAAGAGCCCAGATATAGGTAAACAATCCATTTATGTCATGTAATTGACCTTACAAACACCCTAAAACATTGAAATATCTTTAGACGTCTGACCCATGCTCTGATTAGACCCTCCTATGCTAGGGTCCATATTTTCTCACGGTGAGCCTTCTTGCAAAATTTGCCAATTCATTGTCCTCCCACTAAGAATCCTCCGACCTACACATCACAATTCCATCCCCAGGTGAGCTCCAGCGACATGCCAACCTAAACTGGGATAACCAAATCTTCACCTAGCACTCTACCTACCATTCCAAAACGCGAACAACTAGTTTTAGAATGGAAATGCCAAATTATATGTCTCATCATTTCCACCTTCTATAATATTCTTCTAATCGATGCATGCATGGCATCTACCACGCTTAATCTTTAATTTTCAACTGGAGCATTAGAGTGGCAAGCCCCTCCACAGATCCCAACGATGCCTTGTGTTGCCACCCCCATTAGGGAAAAAATATTCAATAAATTTAAAAACTAAATTTTAACAATTTTAATTATTAATGTAATTTTATTTTAGTTTAGAATTTATCAATATTTTAAAAAAGTATTAATATTTTGTAAATTTGATTTTTTATTATTTAAACTTAATTCAGATTGGTTATAAAAAATTTAAATTTTTGTTAAATTTGGTTAGATTAATTGGGTTTTGAGAATTTTATTTTATAAGACACTCAAGGTTTAAAACTAATTCTGAAGAGATATGGAGAAAATATCTAGTCATGTGAAGGGTTTGTAGTGGTAATGGCGTAAAGGGTTTGGTGAGGCCTAGGTTGTTGTGATACCCAAGTGATTTTGGCAGTTTACATACCCATAGCCAGGATTGGTACGGCCCAAGTGGGATGGGACACCCAAATGATTTTGATGGCATAAATACCCCTGAATCACGATTTTTTAAACCACCACATACCAATCCCAGAAATATCACACATATTAGCAAATAAAAAAGATCTAAATTCCATAAAACAAAACTAATAACTTAATGTATATGAACTTATACAAATATATTTTTTATTTTATCAATAGGAGCTTAAATATATACATCTAATTCAAAGGTTTTACAAGTATTTGTACAACCAAATTTAAAGAGATGATACCGCTCATAATAATATTAATAAAAAATTTAATGTTTTAGAGAATGAAGCATTATTTGTTTAAAAGTGTTGACATATGATTTATGAGAAGAATGAATATTGAGTTTTCTGCTCAAAAATGTTATCTGTAAATGAAACTCTTCCAAAGATGATGAAGACATTTCACAAATTCTATATATTTGATTTTGATAAATAATTGAAAAGTGAGGTTGTTGGTATCAAGATGGCCCACATGCATACTCACTTAAGAGTTCACAAAGTTCGAAGTCAATACAACAATATTCATAGGCACAAAGCCATTACAATGATAATTATCAAAGAATTATAGCTCATCATATCACTAGCGAGGATTTGAACCTAAGTGGGAAATATAAAAACCATTCTTCCCAACCACCCAAGATAACCAATATATATATATATATATCATGAGACCACTTGGTTTAAGTGGAGTTTAGTCTCCACGAGTTCAAGGTTCAACCCTTCTGGGGAAGGGTTGAGGATTGAATTCACTTTTGGGGGGAATTAAACTATCACAAGGGATATACAAACTCAACCAAGCTTTGCACAATCATAATGCTAGTGCCACATAATTATGGTCTGGCAATAACATCCCACTGTGGGTAGATCGCTTTTCATCCAATAAACATGGCTCCAACCTAGACTTGACCTACTTTATATATATATATATATATATATATATATATATATATATATATGATTTTTTTTTTCTAATACTGTAACAATATTTTAATAAAAAAAATCATATTTATATTATTATTATTATTGAATTTATATTTATTTGTATATAATATTTTTATTTCTTATATACTTAGTCTAGATCCATTTTAAATATGGATCAACCAAGCATCGAGAGGGACCAAATCTCTTTTCACTCTAAAAGAGATTTGCATCTCAAGAGATTTGTACCCTCTTAATACTTGGTAGATGTGGAGTTGAGATGGATCTAGACTGGTTTAATTATTAATTTTATTTTTTCAAAAAAGCGATTAAAAACCCTTACATACTTCGTCCAAAGCCATAATAATTCTACCTTCAAAAATCCAAAACAAATAAACCTATATTCTTATGAGAGATGTTTATTATATTCTCTATAAAAGCCTCCTTGAAACAAACCAAATTTACATAACATTATATTCTCTATGAAAAAAAACTCCTCCTTGAAACCAAACAAATTTACATAACATCAAATAAAATTAAACAAAATATTTAAATCACTAATAACTAATCTATTGTTCCATATTCTTTCCCAAACATTCCATGAGTCAAAGGTGCTACTAGGGCCAAGGACCTGCTTTCCTTTTTTAAGCATGAAGCTTTCGCTCGCTTAGGCCTTTGCTATCGCCGTGTGAACTCCTAGTATTATTCCAATTCATTGTTGCAAGTTGAGTGTGAATTTCATTTTGGAAGTGGTCCATTTTCATTTGTATTAGCTCCATCTTGGCGTTGATTAATCCGTGAAAGGATTTAGAAGCCTTCACCTCTACCTCATTCTAAGGATTGAAATCACTCAAAATTCCATCCATGGCTTCAAGAATCTTGTGTAGAAAAGTATTCACATCCACCTAGATAGAGTCTTAGGGAGAAGAACCAACATTCTCCATGGAATGACTACAGCTCGGAGAAACTTGACTCGCTCCACTCAGTGCACAACAGTCAGCTCTTATTGCCACTTTAGCTTTGATACTACACCCTTATTAACTTGTTATCCTCGACATGGATAAAAAAGGTTTGCTTATCAATATATAAGCCTTACGAAGCCTGAATTCAGGCTTATGATATAATTGATTATTCAATTATAACATCCCGTGATCCATACTTTTCCCGTTATTGTCCAATGCATCTGCTAAAGAATTCAGATGTCGTAGAACATGGAAGAATTCTATCTTCTCGAATTTATGGAATTGAGTGACGATCCTATGTAATAGTGGGGAATTGTTGTTTTGGGATCCTTCAACTTCCCCTACTTGTCTAATTATAATCAGTGAGTCACTAAAAATCATAAGATTTGAAATTTTCTTTTCAATCACTAATTTCAATTATGCCAAAAACTCAATTTGATTGTTGGTGGCAATGCCAAACAATCAAGTATATTGAATTTTAGTTTTTTTCATTTGGGCTAAGAATCACTCTTCCTACTCTTGCCACTTCTTAATTATTAATTATAGTTATAATTATAAATTTAATTATCAGTTTTTTCTTTTTCTTTTTTTTATTTTAGTTTTATGTAATTTGATCGAGTCAAAACTTTAAACAAGACATAACAAAATCTCTACCATAGTATGCTAGAGAAAAAATCTCGGCACAGTTATATACATATTTACATATAAATATACATATACATATATACACACGTTCATACATACATATACATATAGACACATTCATACATACATCTACATATATTTGATTGGCTTTACCCATCAGGGATTTGAACCTTTAATCTCATAGTTTACAACATACCTCATAATACAATTATTATCAATTAAAGTGTCCCACGTGGGTTGGCGCAATGATAATTTTTTAAACGAAACGATTATTTTTATATTAATTTGGGGTTGGATTCAAGACCATATCCTTTTACATCTGCAATTGAAATTTCACCATTGTTGCTTAGAGATGACCAAAAAATACTATACTTCCTACTACACTTTGTACCCGCAAAAATTCTAAACTGAAATATTCAATATACCCTCCAAAAGACACTAAAAAATAAAACATATTTGTACTGCATTGATTATTCTAAGTTTACCTTTCCCATTACCAGTTTGGCTTCGCCATATCCCACATCCACTTACCTAAGTGGGTTTAGAGTTAAATGTTGGAGTGTGTCATTCAGTGCTTTATGATTTTGATGGCATAAATACCCCTGAATCATGATTTCCTAAACCACCGCATACCAATCCCAAAAATATCACACATACTAATAAATAAAAAAGATCTAAATTCCATAAAACAAAACTCATAACTTAATGTGTATTAACTTATACAAATATATTTTTTATTTTATCAATAGGATCATAAATATATACATCAATTTAAAGGTTTTACAAGTATTTGTACAACCAAATTTAAAGAGATGATACCACTCATAATGATATTAATAAAAAATTTAATGTTTTAGAGAATGAAGCATTATTTATTTAAAAGTGTTGATAGATGATTTATGAGAAGAATGAATATTGAGTTTTCTCTCAAAAATGTTATTTGTAAATGGAACTCTTCCAAAGAAGATGAAGACATTTCACAAATATATGTGATTTTGATAAATAATTGAAAATTGAGGTTGTTGGTACCATGATAGCCCACATGCATACTCACTTAAGAGTTCACAAGGCTCGAATTCAATACAATAATATTCATAGGCACAAAGCCATTACAATAATAATTATCAAGGAATTATAGCTCATCATGTCACTAGCGAGGATTTGAACTTAAGTGGGAAATATAAAAACCAGTCTTCCCAACCACCCAAGATAACCCATATATATATATCATGAGACCACTTGGTTTAAGTGGAGTTTAGTCTCCACCAGTTCAAGGTTCAACCCTTCTGGGGAAGGGTTGAGGATTGAATTCACTTTTGGGGGTAATTAAACTATCACAAGGGACATACAAACTCAACCAAGCTTTGCACAATCATGATGATAGTGCCACATAATTATGGTCTCGCAATAACATCCCACTGTGGATAGATAGTTTTTTCATCCAATAAACATGGCTCCAACCTAGACTTGACCTACTTTATATATATATATAAGATTCCTTTTTTCTAATATTGTAACAATATTTTAATTAAAAAAATCATATTTATATTATTATTATTATTGAATTTATATTTATTTATATATAATATTTTTATGTCTTATATACTTAGCCTAGATCCATTTTAAATCTGGATCTACCAAGCATCGAGAGGGACCAAATCTCTTTTCACTCTAAAATAGATTTGCATCTCAAGAGATTTGAACCCTCTTAATGTTTGGTAGATGTGGAGTTGAGATGGATCTAGGCTAGTTTAATTATTAATTTTATTTTTTCAAAGAAGCAATTTCGATTAAGAACCCTTACATACTTCGTCCAAAGCCATAATAATTCTACCTTCAAAAGTCCAAAACAAATGGATCTATGCTCTTATGAGAGATGCCTATTGTATTCTCTATAGAAGACTCCTTGAAACAAACCAAATTTACATAACATTATATTCTCTACAGAAAAATCCTCCTTGAAACAAACCAAATTTACATAACATCAAATAAAATTAAACAAAATATTTAACTCACTAATGACTAATCTATTGTTCCATATTCTTTCCCAAACATTCCATCAGTCAAAGGTGCTACTAGGGCCAAGGACCTGCTTTCCTTTTTTACGCATGAAGCTTTCGCTTGCTTATGCCTTTGTTATCGCCATGTGAACTCCTATCGCATGGTATTATTCCAATTCATTGTTGCAAGTTGAATGTGAATTTCATTTTGGAAGTGATCCATTTTCATTTGTATTAGCTCCATCTTGGCGTTGATTAATGCCTGAAAGGATTTAGAAGCCATCACCTCTACCTCATTTCAAGGATTGAAATCACTCAGAATTCCATCCATGGCTTCAAGAATCTTGTGTAGAAAAGTACTCACATCCACCTTTTTTTTTAGAAAGAAAAAAACGTTGTCTATTGATATATGTAGACAGTACATTTCCATACATCAATTAGATATGATGTCAAAATGCACATCCACAATATAGTTCAGCATTGGACAATATAAAGAGAAATGTATATAATCAGCCAACATTACTCCATCATATAGCTAGTCATAGAAACTCTTGTTATGAAGACATAAAAGATAATAGACAAAAACAAAATTTTGAACAGACATATATGTCTATCCATCCACTATAATGCTGAAGGTGATAATAATGAAAACATAAGGTCCAAAATGCCTCGCTTGTTGTAGTGGCCCAAAATGCCTCAACCGAGATCATAAAAAAACAGGCTCGCTTGATGCACTGGTCCAGCAGGCCCGATCAGAATGTTTTGTTCATGGAATGGGAATGTCAGCAATCCAAATGAATTTTATGTCTCTATAATGTCCCACCTTCAAAAAACCAAAAACCATACAGATTCCTTTTTTCGATAACCCATCAACTCTAGTATTGTTCTCTCTGTAAATATGAAGCAAAGGAGGATAGTTCAACTTGGCCCACAATTTTTTTGTTCTCAAGAACCACCCCTGAGATCTCTGAGAGGTTAGGGTAGATGATTTCGTTATGGCATCTATGATAATTCTAGAATCTCCATAGATATTGACCTCTGTCAACCCCAAGTTGTGGGCAGCCAATAACCCACTCCGCAGTGCCATCAGCTCAGCCATGTTGTTCGTACCCATACCACCATTCTAGCATATATGGATTCTTTCCGATTGAGAGATCTTGATCCAAGCACCACATCCCATCGCACCATCTTGACAAGCCCCATCGAAGAAAATCGTAGGAAGGGAAATGGGGTGGGGCCTAATCCTTCTAGACTCATCACATATAATTTCCTTAGTAGGCTCCCTGTCATTGATCCATCTCATGATAGCAGTATAAATATGAGGAATTTGAATTGGCTTACTCTAAAAAATACGTAAGTTCCTAGCAAGCCAAACTTCCCACATGAGGAAGAAAGGTAAGTATTGAAATTGCCCCGCCACCTTATCCCATCTGTGAGCCCCATCCATGAAATCCCCCGAAGACCATGATGGTTGGAGATGAAAATCACTGAATAGATTCCATATTTGTACAACTATGGGACAGGTGAAAAATAGGTGTTCCATCGTTTCCTCATTTTGAAGGCAAAAGACACATCTACCCGGACCATATAGGCCCCTCTTGATGAGAAAATCCCATGTGATAATTTTCTTCTTCCATACCAGCCATCCAAAAAGAAGAAATTTGGTAGGAATTCTCCTATGCCAGAAAATCTCAAATCCAAGTGAAGTATAATCGTTAATGGACAAAAGGTTGATATTGCAATAAAAGTCCTTTACAATTAGCGATTCACCCTTCATTTTCCCAGCCCATACTATTTCGTCTCCGTCATTACTGAAGCATAATCTGACCGCCTGTATATTCTCCACATACACCTTCCATTCAACAGTGTCTGGGCCAGTAAGACCTATCTGTGTAGCTGATTTTAGAATAGGCGCACTATGAGCCCAGTAATGGATCACTTGAGATAAATATATAATGCCTCTATGAGCCAGTCGGTGCACCAGCCGCTGACTCATCAAGGAAACCTTCGTCATTCCGCAAATCTTGTCACCACTCAGTAAAATCTTTTGGCCATTACCAAATCTCCAAGAAAGCCCTCCTGCAAAAAACTGTATAATCTTTCTGAAACCCATCCATATAACCGACATGGATCAAGGGAAAGTGAATTAGTGGCAATATAATATGAGTAGAGGATCACTCGAAACATACTTGCACTTGATGATTTTTAACCAAATACCATTGCCATGAAAGGCATGCCACAGAGATTTGGTGAGGAGAGCTGAGTTGAAAGCCCAAGTTTTTAATATGCCCCATCCCCCTAGATTTTTAGGGCAAAATAATATCTCAAGTTTGCATAGGTGATGCTTTTTTGCCATGTTGACCCCACCCCATAAAAACTGAGATAGAATGGTATTGATCTGTGAAATAGTTTTCTCTGGAATGTAGAAGAAATGACCCCAGAAAACAATAAGTTGGGATAGGACTGCTTGTATCATAATAAACCTTCCTCCCAACGATAACCATTTATGAGTCCATTTGGAGATTTTAAATTTAAATTTCTCTACAAGCCATAACCAATCCCTCACCTTATATCCACAAGGTTTAATCTTGTATCCTAGATATAAAAACCCTTTTGTTGCCAGCTTAGATTAAACATCAAGAAAACCAGCAATGAAAGTAATCTTTGTCTCATCACCAAATTTACTAAGAAGGAAAGATTTTTCCTTATTTATACATAGACCAGAGGCAGCAGCAAATCGGGTAAGCAAATAATGTATATAGAACCAGTGATTTCTTATGAGCCATCCAAAAATAAGCATATCATCAAAAAATAAGGAGTGGGTAATACTCACAAAATTTGAGAAGGAGAAACCAGCGATGTAGCCCTCTCGCAAATCCATATTCATGAGGTTGTTAAATCCGTCCATAACCAGAATTAAAATAAGGGGAGATAAGGCACATCCATGTATTAATCCATGTTCAGTACCAAAGAAATTAGTAGGCATCCCATTTATGATAACAACATATCTAACAAAGGAGATGCATCCCATGATCCATCGAATGGAACCCAAGGGGATCCCAACCTTTAGTAGAAGAAGGTGGAAATAAGTCCAGTCAACCCTGTCATAGGCTTTGAGGAGATCGATCTTCATAATGAGGGAATCCTTTTTCCAAGCGTGCATGGAATGCATAGCCTCCTGAGCAATGGCAGTTGCATCATGTATAGAACGGCCCTTAAGAAACCCATATTGCTCTGGAGAAATGGCCTTTGATAACGTTTCTCGGATCCTGTTAGCAATAATTTTAGATGATATTTTATATATAAGATTGCACAGGGCAATTGGCCTGAAATCTACCTACATAGAGTCTTAGGAAGAAGAACCGATATTCCCCATAGAATGACTGCACCTCCGAGAAACTTGACTCGCTCCACTTAGAGCACAAAAGTTAGCTCTAATTTCCAATTTAGCTTTGATACTACACCCTTATTGAATTTTCATCCTCTACAAGGATAAGAAATGCTTGCTTATCAATATATAAGCCTTAGAAAGCCTAAATTTAGGCCTGTTATTTCCTCCTTGGCCTGTTTACATTCTCCATACGGCTATTAATTGTATAATTGAGACTCCTCACCCCGATTTGCTTCGAAATGCTTGTTGAATATGTGAATGGATAAGGAGAGTAGGAGGAATTAACAACCATACAAGGTGAATTAAATGAGTGTCAGAGTTGATGATCTCAATTATTTAAAGGCCCAACTTCTAAGGTTGTTCAAGTGGTTTTTTGAATACCTATGCATTTGATACGCTAAAATCAGGTGCCATCTGTACAAGTTGTTGGAGTAGGAGAACAAAGGGGATGCCATGTGGGACGAAGGAGTAATTGCTTGCCTCCAAAAACTGAATACATCCAATGGATGATGACTTGAATATTTAAACAACCACGAGTTCTCCTAGATTCTTTTTTCCTCATATATACTTGTGCTTAAATAGCCAATAGGGCCCTTGGTTATTCTATTTTTCTAAAATAAAGGGTCATGGCTGTGGAATATTTGTGATCATTTGATTATTCAATTATAACATCCCTTGATCCATATTTTTTCCTTTATTGGTCAATGCATCTGTTAAATTCAGATGTAGTAGAACAGGGAAGAATTCCATCTTTTCGAATTTATGGAATTGAGTGACGATCCTATTCAATATAGGGGATGGAATTGAGTGATGATCCTATGCAATATAGGGGATTGTTGTTTTGGGATCCTTTCACTTTCCATATTTGTCTAATTACATTTAGTGAATCACCAAAAATCATAATATTTGAAATTTTCTTTTCAAACACTACTTTTAATCTTTTCCAAAGAGCCAAAAACTCAACTTGATTGTTGATGGAAAAGCCAAACCACCAAGTATATTAAGTCTTAGTTTTTTTTTTTTTTTTTTTTTTATTCTGGCTAAAAATCACCTTTCTTACTCTTTCCACCCCTTAATTATTAGTTACAGATATAATTATAAATTTAATTATTGGTTTTATTTTTTCTTTTCTTTTAGTTTTATGTAATTTGATCGAGTCAAAACTTTAAACAAGACATTACAAGATCTCTACCATATTGGGCTAGAGATACATACATATACATATAGACACATTCATACATACATATACATATAGACACATCCATATATATATATATATATATATATATATATATATTTGATTGGCTTTACCAATGGGACCTTTAATCTCATAATTTACATCATACTTCATAACACAATGATTACCAATAAAAGTGTCCCAAGTGAGTTGGCGCAATGATATTTTTTTAAATAAAGTGCATTCTACAGCCCAGTATGACCTCAATGTGTAAGTAAGCCAAAATAAAAAAAACTAAAGAAAATTTTAAAAATAAAATCTAAATAATGTCGGCTTAAACAATAACTTACAAAATAAATAACACATTTTTTTTATATTTATTCTGGGTATGCTAAATAAATAAAAATATAAATAAACTATAGGTATGGTAAATAAATAAAACTTTTTTTTTAATTCTCAATAAACCTCTATATTTACAAAAACTCAAAAATGAAGTTTTATTTAGGTGAAGCCTGTGGGCCAAATACCATGGGACACATTATTATTAATACCATGGGACACATTATTATTAGCCAAATACCATATTTATAAAAGAGATATGGTAAATAAATAAATCAGCGTTAAATTTTAGAATCAACGTTGATTTTCTAGTAGCAAGTAAGATTAAACAATTTTTTAAACTGATAACTAATTCAGATGATACAATTTGATTTCTGTAAAGCATTCTAATCATTAATTAGTTACATAATGAAAATTTCCAACCATTAGTTTTAATAGAGCATTAGAGACCACAAAAAGAACAATGAACAAAAGACCAAAATTTATTGAGACAAAACCTACAAGGAAAAAATCAGTGAAAAAAAAATTCATGGAAATGTACATCAAAATATTCCAGTCAAAATGTCAATATTTAAACACCCACTGAAAAAAAATTGCTATAATAAATTTAAATTATTAAATATCAATTTTATGGGATTAAATTTTTATTTACCTATCACTTTTCACATTTCTATTGGTTGTCAAATACTTTTAGAAAACAAAAATAACCTGAAAAATAAAAATTGTGAAGCATGGCACGAATAGTATCCACCCTCTAAGCAAGTCTTCCACTATTTTGTGACAACTGCATTAATGATAACTAGTTGTTAACTAGTTAAAAGACATTTTTAATTATTGTTTTAAGGAATTGTGGAACATGGCATAAATAGTATCCACCCTCTAAGCAAGTCTTCCACTATTTTGTGACAATTGCATTAATGATAACTAGTTTCTAACTAGTTAAAAGACATTTTTAATTATTGTTTTAAGGAAAGATTGGAATTATTAATGTTTTGCTGAAAGATTATTAATTATAAATAATAAAATCAGCTATGGAAAATAACTTGATAAAAAGTAAAAGCTGATGGTAAATGTTTTCCAAGAACTGGAAGGTGGTTGGGGACAGTTGGAAACAACTACCTGCTCCTCTGGGGATAAGAGAATAATCCCAGTGAGGATTAGGGGTTCTATTGATGGAGAAAGGGAGAGTGATAATTTTCCAGAGCTGGTAGTGACCAGTGGAAACACTCAGAAAAATCCTGAATTATTTCCGGTACTATTTCGACTAGGTGTCCTGAGGTCACAGCAGAAATATCCACTGTTAACTCGTACCTTTCAGGATTGGAGCACGGGCGCAAGAGGAGGATGTAATCACCTCTCTTGATGGTTGGGAGGACCACAAATATAAACTGTATAATCAGATAAGTATGTTGTGTTATTTTCTGTGATTAAATATTGTATTATTTTCTTTCTAAGAATGCACAGGTATGAATTTACTAATGTTTAGAACAGTAAAACATTCTAAACACGGGTGTTGGAAAAGAATGTGGTGAACTGCTTTCTTTATTTAAAAAAAAAAAAGGGAAACTGGTTATGAATTTTTATTAAATTTGTGTGAGTGCAGTAAAATAGAAAACATGATGTAAATTAGAAGCAGAACAATGTTTGTAGTATATTTAAAGACTCCTTAAATTATATCAAGAAATATTTATATAATTTACAATGACTCTGGTAGACCATATATAGCTATTTGTATGGTCTGGAATGTTGTATAAAAGAACAGTAAATGTGAATTTATCAACAGAGAGTCTTTCAAAATGAAAATTTATTATAGAGGAGACTATTGACCAAGGGTATAGGTGAAAACCTTAACCCAGGGTGCATCGTCCCTCATCATAAGCACACGAACAGAAAAAAATGGTGGTTCAGTCACCTGAATCAAGCTACAGATACAAATTTTGATTGCTAAACATGGATTTAAACTTCCAAGAAAGAGTAGAAAAATAGTATTCAAGATCTCACTATGATTTACCATTAACTACTAATGCATGACTGTTAATCTTACATTAAAAGAGAAACACAGTAAAGCCATATGTAGTGCAACCGCTAATATATTCAAAACTGAGGTCAACTGAAATTTTTGGTTCTAACCAAGACAGTTTCCTCATTTATACAACAACACGGATATGATATGTTCTTAAACATAAATACATAAAATTGTCTATAACTGAAAAAGGAGAACCGTCGGCCGCTTTAAGAAGAATAGGAGCAGAAAGAAATATGAGACAAACGAGCCTACATTTTGTATATTTCTTTATAAGACGATTACTCGAGTTACACAAGAGAGCTAAGTCTCAAAAATTAAATATCAACCATGAAGGAATTTGGTCTAGAGGAAACCCTCGACTCATGTCCTTTACAACTCATTAAGAAAAACTTAAGGAAAATAAGTAAACCTAGATTTGAAAACTTTTCCAAGTCACAAAGACAGTGGAATTGCATCCGATAGCACAGCAGGCCAAGAATAAGGCCGGAATTCATCAAATGAGAGAATGAGGTACCTGTTGGTGCAATACTCCATTAGCAAAAGAAACCATAACTGAGGAAGTTCAGTAGAATAGACTCGGCTAGGGAGTTCGGTACCTGAGAAGCCAATAATCAAAAGGGTTAAGTATCTTAATCAATATGGAGCAAAACTTGTAGGGAAAAATACAAATGAAATGGAAGTAATATCGTAGGGTTGATAATCACCCACCTTTTCGAATAACTAGGAGCGAAATCTTCATGCTCAGACTTGAGAAAGACAATGACGGTAAAACTCATGAGAAGTCTATGAAAACAGAGAAATATGGTTTAAAAAAAAAAAAATCGAAGCAAAGGCTGTAATAAACTAATTATGGTCAGAATGATAATAATTACCCAAAAGAACTGTTTGCGAGGAAGCATCTGAGGAGAAGCACCATGGTCTGAAAACTGAACGGATTTCCTACTTCAGAAGAAGGTCTTTCTCAGAGCTTCATATGACAGAATAACTAGATTAAAAAAAATATAGTTGAGAGAAGCCGAGACTTAAGAAAATAGTCTAACACCGAATAACACAAAGGTAAATTTAAGTAAATGGGAACCAGGGTTTCTTACCTGGATGTGAGACCTTCAAAATTGTTGGCATACGTTCACAGAATGAGCCTCTCTCTCACAAAATGAAAAAATCTCTCTCGGAGACAGAATTTCAAACCAAATGCAAAGAGTCGAGATCCATAAGGATACCTTAGGTATTCTCCACAGAGTTACCAATGTGTTTCCCACCAGAAAAAGTCGAGAGATCCCCAAAAAATATGGACAAGGGAGATCATGCTAGGTGGTCATGAATCCCGGGCTAATAATACGGGCAATCACCCAGTTGTACATGAATATCCTGATGGAGTAATGAGCCTTAAAGCTGCAGTACATGACAGCTATAACCTCTCGAACAAACCAATCCACTGGGCTCACATCGTAAATATAAAGTTTGGGTAAACGAAATATAAAACTATGTGGCAATAAAGTTCAAAAGGGAAAGCAATCATCTATGCGATAATAGATCCAAATTTTAGGAGTATGTCTACAATCAAGAATTCTAATTGTGCATGCTAACGTGGTAAGTTTAGAATTAGAGTTTGATTTCTCAAATTCATGGTTAAGCCATAATACCTATGGTAAACACTGTATATATTATCAATTGTTGACTATTGAATTTATATGAATAATATTTTTATAAGATTAACGTGACTAAAGATAGAGAAAAGGTTAAAAAAAAATCAAATGAGTGTTACAAGTGGTATCAGAGCAGCGTTCATACGTTGGGACCCTAAGGGTCAACTAAAAATTCATGGTGTGTGTAAAATGATGCACAAAATAGAAGTGTAACAGGAATTATCATGAGGAGAGGAACAACGCAACAACCACCCCTGGACACTGGGGAACCTCAAACACAACTAGTTGTGAACCCTAAGATGTGGGTTCAACAAAGTGTCGATCAGCACCAGCAAACAAGTCGACTGTTGGAAGAACAGCAGCATCAAACCAGCATACTGTTGAATACAGTACAACAACTGCAGGAAGAGATGGTGTGAGTTCGAAGGGATAACGAACGATTAATGCAAGAGCAAGAGAAGATACTCAAAAGTTTATCAGACAAACAAAATCAAGGAATGGAACATCCCAGTGATGATAGGGACATGCAAGAAGGTGACGAACAACAAACAAGAGACAACACCACTGACAGAGTGGAAAGAAGCCCATCCCACCGAAGCAACAAGAACAAAAACTACAATGAAGCAGAATCCGGCAATTTTTCGGATCAGCAAGAGGTTAAGAAGCAGAAAGTAGAGCTCCAGGGGGAGTTTTGGAAAATAAAACCACCAACATTTGATGGTGAAGCTAAGGAAGTGGCAGAGGCATGGTTAATAAACATGAACAAGTATTTTCAGGTGTATGAATATAGCAGCAACCTAAAGGCCAAATTGGCCATATATCAGTTAAGGGAGAAAGCCACTCTGTGGTGGGAAGAAGTGAAGAATGTTCACAGCATTGAGGAATAAGATGTCACTTGGGAATCGTTCCAGCAATACTTTAAAGACAAGTATTTGACAGAATGATTCTACGATGAGAAATCTAAGGAAATCCATGACTTGAGGCTGGGACAGATGACTATGGATGAGAATATCACCAAGTTCACCTCCCTGTTACGATATGTTCCATATATCCGAGAAGAAAAGGCTAAGGTGCAAAGATTTCTGAGCAGCCTGCCAACACATATGAAAGAGCGAATTGAGTTTGTAAACCCCAAAACCATGGACGAAGCCATTCGTAAGGCACGAATGTGCTATCAGCAGTCTAAGGCTAAAGGGGATATTGGAAAAAGTTGGCAGCCAAATAAAGGAAAGAAAAGCAGATCCAACTTCAAAGGAGCCAAAAGCAATAATTTTAAGAATTCCGCGCAAAGTTCTATCAACAAGAAATTTGGTAGAAATCATCAAAGAACCTGATGGCCAACAGAAGAAAAGCCTATAGAGGCATCCAACAAACCTGAGCAAGGACCAGTGACCAAGCCACCTCTACAGTGTTGGGGGTGTGGTGAGGCACACTATTATAAAAACCGCCCACAGCGAGCAAGAAATGACACAGTTGCAAACTTGCAGGAAGCTTCCACAGTAGGCGATGTGGCGCGAAACATTCCTCGTATCAACGTGACGTTGGAGGATCGACAAGCAGATTATCAGCCAACGATGATTGAGTTGGAAGGTAAATTACTGTCTCAATCTGTTTCTATTTTGGTAGACCCAGGTGCAAGTCTAAGTTATGTTATTCCCAAAATAGTGGAAATGTGTAAATTGAAAGAACAAAAATTCAAAAACTCGTGGCTGGTGCAGCTAGCCACAGGAGAAAAAAGAAAGGTGACTGCTAAGATTCCAAACTGTACATTAGAAATTGCATAAAAACAGTTGAATGTGGACTTGAACATACTGCCATTAGGGTGCTATGATGTTTTGCTGGGGCATGGATTGGCTGGAAAAACATTGGACCTTAGTGGACTGCAAGGAAAATATTATCTATTACAGAATGCAAGATGGAACACACAAGGAGATTCAGGGAATCAAGAAACCCCTACAACTACGTCCAATAACAGCATCCCAAATGCATAAGTGTATGATGAAGGGATGCTAGATATATGAAATTCAGGTGGGATATGCCAACTCCAAGGAAAAAGTACCTCTAATGGAAAACATACCAATGGTACAAGATTTCATGGATGTTTTTCCAAAGAATATTCTAGGATTACCACCAAGGCGGGACATTGATTTCACCATAGAGTTAATTCCAGGAGCCTCTCCTGTGTCAAGGGCTCCTTACAGAATGAGTGTTCCAGAATTAACAGAATTGAAAATGCAATTACAGGAACTACTGGACAAATGTTACATTCATCCAAGTGTATCCCCTTGGGGAGAACCAGTGTTGTTTGTGAAGAAGAAGGACGGAACCATGCGAATGTGCATGGATTATAGACAGCTTAACAAGTTAACAGTTAAGAATAAGTATCCATTACCAAGAATTGATGATCTGTTTGATTAGGTGAAGGGGGCCACAATGTTTTCAAAGATAGACTTAAGATCTTGATATCACCAGATTCGAATCAAGGATGAAGACATTTACAAGACAAAATTTCGTACTAGGTACGGGCATTATGAATTTGTGGTGTTAACCTTCAGGTTAACAAATGCACCAACAACCTTTATGAGGTTAATGTATGGAATCTTTCATCCTTTCCTGGATAATTTTGTACTCATATTTATAGATGACACTTTAATCTACTCTAAAAACCAGGAAGAACATAAAGAACATTTGAGGATTGTGCTGGAAATGCTAAGAAAACACTAGTTGTACGCTAAGTTCAGTAAATGTGATTTCTTTAAAACATAAATCTAGTACCTAGGCCATGTCATTTCAGCAGAAGGGATTGTTGTTGACCCAGAGAAGATTAAGACAATTATGGAATGGCGAGTACCCTAGAATGTGGCAGATATTTGATCTTTTATGGGGTTAACTGGGTACTATCGGAGATTTATTGAGGGATTTTCCATAATCACTTTTCCCATTACTTCCTTGTAGAGGAAGTAAAAAGTATTCAAGTGGACTGTTGAATGTCAGAACAGTTTTGAAAAGCCAAAACATCTTTTGACCACTGCACGAATGTTAAGGGTAGCTGACCCCAACAAATAATTTGAAGTGTGTACAGACGCAAGTAAAGAAGGTGTTGGGGCAGTTCTATCCCAGGAAGGCAAAGTAGTGACCTATGAATCAAGAAAGTTGAAGGATCGTGAAAAAAGGCACTCAGCCTATGATCTAGAATTAACAGCAGTAGTACATGCGCTCCGGGTAGGGAGACACTACTTGATGGGTAAAAATTTTGTGTTAAAAACATATCATAGCATCTTGACTAGTTATTTCAAGCAAGTTGACTTAAACTCAAGACAGGAAAGATGGAATGCCTTCCTAAGTGAGTTTGATATGGATATTCAGCACATGAAGGGTAAGGAAAATTGGGTAGATGATGCTCTAAGTAGAAAACTACATTGTGTTTATGAGCTTTATTACAATTAGCTGGAAAGTAAATTTTTATATCAAGTTAAAGAAGAAGCACAAAAAGATCTGGAATATTAATTCTTATGGCAACAAATGGAAGAGATCCGAAAGCAAGGAAATACTTCTGAATATGGAGTAAATAATGATCAGATGCTCACCTTTAGAGGAAAGGTGTATGTACCAACCGTGTGGACTTAAAAGAGATGATTATGGATGAATACCACAGAAGTAACTATGTGGGTCACCCAGGATATCAGAAAATGTTGACAGAAATTAGAAAAGTATATTTCTGGCCTGGTATGCGTAAAAATATTGTTGAATATCTAAATAAATGTTTGGAGTGTCAGCAAGTTAAGGTGGAGCATCGACATCCCGCAGGATTGTTGCAGCCCATACCGGTACCTGAATGGAAATGGGAAGTTATATCCCTGGACTTCATTATACATCTACCGCGAACAAGAAGGAAAAATGACTCTATCATGGTGGTAGTGGAGAGATTGAGTAAATCTGCACATTTTATACATGTGTAGTCTACTTACAAGACTGTACAGATAACAGACATATTCATCAGGGAAATTTTCAAGCTACATGGCATTCCGAAGACGGTTATCTCAGATAGGGATATTAAGTTTACCTCATCATTTTGGAAGACTCTGTTTACAGGTCTGGGGACCCAAATAAACTTTAGTACATCTTATCATCCCCAGACCGACGGTCAAACAAAGCAAGTAAACCAAGTATTGGAGGACATGTTGCGCATGTATGTGATGCAGCAGCCAACCAAATGGGAAGACTATTTGCATCTTGTTGAATTTTCTTACAACAATGGTAATCAGGAGTCCTTGAAGATGAGTCCTTACGAGGCCCTATATGGGAGGCAGTGTCGCACACCCATAAATTGGAGCAGCCCCGAAACAAAATTAATGTTGGGACCAGAAATGCTTGCTGAAATGGAATCAGAATTAAAGAAGATAAGACAAAATTTAAAGGCTGCATAAGATCGACAGAAGGTCTACGTAGATAAGAAGAGGTCTTATCGAGAATTTGAAGTGGGAGACCATGTGTATGTGAGGATCAAACCCAATAGGAGTACCTTGTGGTGGACCTCTTGTGCCAAGTTGGCTCCCAGGTTCTGTGGACCCTTCCAAATCTTGGAAAGGGTAGGACATGTGGCCTATCGGCTAGCTTTACCCAGTCACATACAAGTACACAATGTGTTTCATGTGTCCCTGTTGAAGTGTTATGTGCATGATTCAAAGCACGTAATTCATTGGCAAAATATACAGGTAGGATAGAATTAAAAATCATAACTTGATATATGAATTCTTTATGAGAATTTGACATGGAACTTTGCTAGTTGCAGGTAGAGCCGGATGGTGAGTTTCTAGTCGAGTCGCAACACATACTTGACCGGAGGGAAATTATGCTCCGAAAGCGAGTCATCACCCATGTTAAAGTGCATTGGAAGCACTTAGGCCCGGATGAGGCTACTTGGGAGGACGAAATATTTGTGCGTGAGGCTTAACCAGAGCTCTTTTCAGAGCTAGGGTGAAACACCAAAGATGGTGTTACTTCCAGGGGGGAAGTTGTGACAACTACATTAATGATAACTAGTTGTTAACTAGTTAAAATACATTTTTAATTATTGTTTTAAGGAAAGACTGGAATTATTAATGTTTTGCTGAAAGGTTATTAATTATAAATAATAAAATCAGTTATGGAAAATAACTTGATAAAAATTAAAAGTTGATGGTAAGTGTTTTCCAAGAACTGGAAGGTGGTTGGGGACAGTTGGAAATAGTTACCTGCTCCTCTGGGGATAAGAGACTGATCCCAGTGAGGAGTAGGTTTTATTTTGATGGAGAAAGGGAGAGTGATGATTTTTCGGAGCTGGTAGTGACTAGTGGAAACACTCATAAAAATCCTGAATTATTTCTGGTACTGTTTGGATTAGGTGTCCTAAGGTCACAACAAAAATATCCATTGTTAACCCGTACCTTTCAGGATTGGAGCATGGGGGCAAGAGGAGGACATAATCGCCTCCCTTGATGGTTGGGAGGACCACATCTATAAACTGTATAATCAGATAAGTATATTGTGATATTTTCTGTGATTAAATATTGTATTATTTTCTTTCTAAGAATGCACAGATATGAATTTACTAATATTTAGAACAATAAAAAAATTCTAAACACAGGTGCTGGAAAAGCATGTGGTGAACTGCTTTCTTTATTTAAAAAAAAAAGGAAACTGGTTATGAATTTTTATTAAATCTGTGTGAGTGTTGTAAAATAGAAAACATGATGTAAATTAGAAGTAGAATAGTCTTTGTAGAATAGTTAAAGACTCCTTAAATTATATCAGGAAAGATTTATATAATTTACAATGACTCTGGTAGACCGTATATAGCTACTTGTATGGTTTGGAATGTTGTATAAAAGAATAGTAAATGCGAATTTATCAATAGAGACTCTTTCAAAATGAAAATTTATCATAGAGGATACTGTTGGATGAGGGTATAGGTGAAAACCTTAACCCAGGGCGCATCGTCCCTCATCATAAGCACACGAACAGAAAACATGGTGGTCCGGTCACCTGAATCAAGCTACATATACAAAGTTTGATTGGTAAACATGGATTTAAACTTCCAAGAAAGAGTAGAAAAACAGTATTCAAGATCTCACTACGATTTACCATTAATTACTACTTATGCATGACTGTTAATCTTACATTAAAAGAGAAACACAATAAAGCCATATGTAGTGCAACCGCTAATATATTCAAAACTAAGTTCAACTGAAAGTTCTGGTTCTAACCAAGACAGTTTCGTCATTTATACAACAACACGGATATGATATGTTCTTAAACATAAATATATAAAACTGTCTATAACTGAAAAAGGAGAACCTTCGGCCGCTTTAAGAAGAATAGGAGCAGAAAGAAATATGAGACCAGCGGGCCTACATTTTGTATATTTCTTTATAAAACGATTACTCAAGTTACACAAGAGAGCTAAGTCTCAAAAAGTAAATATCGACCACAAAGGAATTCGGTCTAGAGGAAACCCTCGACTCATGTCCTTTACAACTCATTAAGAAAAACTCAAGGAAAATAAGTAAACCGAGATTTGAAAACTTTTCCAAGTCACAAAGACAGTGGAATTGCATCCGATAGCACAGCAAGCCAAGAATAAGGCCGGAATTCATCAAATGAGAGAATGAGGTACTTGTTGGTGCAATACTCCATTAGCAAAAGAAACCATAACTGAGGAAGTTTAGTAGAATAGACTCGGTTAGGGAATTCAGTACCTGAGAAGCCGATAATCAAAAGGGTTAAGTATCTAAATCAATCTGGAGCAAAACTTGTAGGAAAAATACAAATGAAATGGAATTAATATCGTAGGGTTGATAATCACCCACCTTTTCGAATAACTAGGAGCATAATCTTCATGCTCAATCCTGAGAAAGACAATGACAGTAAAACTCATGAGAAGTCTATGAAAATAGAGAAAGACTATTAAAAAAATTAAATAATTCGAAGCAGAGACTGTAATAAACTAATTATGGTCATAATGATAATAATTACCCAAATGAATTGTTTGAGAGGAAGCATCTGAGGAGAAGCGCCATGGTCTGAAAACTGAACGGACTTCCTGCTTCGGAAGAAGGTATTTCTCAGAGCTTCATACGACAGAATAACTAGATTAAAAAATATATAGTTGAGTGAAGCCGAGACTTAAGAAAATAGTCTAACACTGAATGACACAAAGATAAATTTAAGTAAATGGGAACCAGGGTTTCTTACCTAGAGGTGAGACCATCGAAAGTATTGGCATCCATTCACAGAATGAGCCTCTCTCTCACAAAATGAAAAACTCTCTCTCGGAGACATAATTTCAGACCAAATGCAAATAGCCGAGATCCATAAGGATACCTTAGGTTTTATCTACAAAGTTTCCAAGGTGTTTCCCGCCGGGAAAAGTCGGGATATCCCCAAAAAAGATGGATGGGGGAGATCATGCCAGGTGGTCATGAATCCCAGGCCAATAATACGGCCAATCACCCAGTTGTACATGAATATCCTGATGGAGTAATGAGCCTTAAAGCTGCAGTACGTGACAACTATAACCTCTCGAACAAACCAATCCACTGGACTCACATCGTAAATATAAATCTTGGGTAAACGAAATATAAAACTATATGGCAATAACGTTCAAAAGGAAAAACAATCATCTACACTATAATAGATCCAAATTTTAGGAATATGTCTACAATCAAGAATTCTAACAATGCATGCTAACATGGTAAGTTTAAAATTAGAGTTTGATTTCTCAATTTCACGGTTAAGCCATAATACCTATGATAAGCACTATATAGATTATCAATTGCTGACTCTTGAATTTATATGAATAATCTTTTTATGAGATTAACATGACTAAAGATAGAGTAAATGTAAAAAAAAATTAAATGAGTGTTACAATTGTGTACAATGGTAGAAGGTATAATCTCTAAACCAACAGAAGCATTAAATGATATTTAGCAAAGTGGATATTGGTTGTTATATTTCATTTTACATCTAAATTTGAAAATTTGAAAAGTCAACAAGTAAACATCTATCCTATGAAGGCTTATTAATTGAATATTAATATAAGTTAAGCATAAATTAGGATTATTAAGGTCCCTTGTTGTGCAATCAATAAGCACTTTCTTATATGGCATTTAATGTTGTCACAATGATGATAACAATCTACACAGCTATCACAAAATTAAATGTTATATATAAGGGTGGATAAAGTTTGCAAAACATAATAGTCAAAATTATTTTAGATAAAATTTGATGAGTAATTTACTTTCAAGGATGGTTAAATATTCATTGCGTGGAGAGGCTCATTCTACATCCTAGTATGACCTTGATGTGTAAGTATGTCAAAAGCCAAAATAAAAATAAAAACTAAAGAAATTTTTAAAAATAAAATCTAAATAATGTCTCCTTAAACAATAATTTACAAAACTATATAAATAAACAAAATGTTTGATGCTTGGACTATTTGGTGGGAACTTAATGCAAATTCCACTAAGTTGTGCAACCTACCTCTGATCTTTGCCTGGGAAATTTGGATTGGCAGCAATAGATACATTTATAACAGCCAACCGATTTTGGGTGACCGAATATGTGCCACCATCATTGCAACATACAACCTTTTGCCTGAAGATGAACAACAGAAACCACCCCCGATGGTTGTCCCTAAATTGAATGATCGAAGCAGACCTTGGGCCTATTTTGATGGGGCGGACAACCCGCAAGGATGTGGGGGGGGTGCTATCTTTCATCTAAATGAACATCACCATTACCATATTAGAATGGGACTGGGTCCCGACTCGAACAATTATGCTGAACTATAATGCCTTAGACTTCTATTGATGTTTGCACGATAAATTCACTGCAATTCCATTCAGAATTTTGGGGACTCTCTGCTTGTGATCAATTGGTTCAATGAACTCTCTCATTTTCACACGCACACACTATCTGCACTACTGAGGGAGGTTCATCATCTCAAGCTCTTATTTAACTCAATATCTGTGGCACACATTTACAGGACTCCGAACAAAGTGACTGATAAGTTGTCCAAAGAAGCCTCAGAGCTGAACTGGGGCACATGACATTTTACATAGCAGATTGGAGAACAAGTCTTCAAGTTTTATCATCGGCCTTTTATGAATGAGGCACCAGATCACAGGGTTGATTGATCGAACAGCCTGAATGGGATATTTTTTGGTATTGGGTTTATCTCCCATGGACTATCTACCGGCTATTGTATATATATTTTCATTTTTCTATCTTTTTCGTTGTAAGTTATGCACCGAACTTACAGGAAATGATATATGTGGCCTGATACTTGTATCAGCAGTATGTATTTTGTTAGTTTATTATGGTTGTCTATTATGGACACTTGATGTTTTGAAGACAGTTTACGTAGTTTATACTAATAGCATGCGTAACATGTAACTTATCATATTAATGAAAAGTTACGAATTTTTCCCTTGTGAAAAAACAATTAATTAATTAATTAATTAAAATATGAAGAGGTTTACGAACACTAAAAAAATATATGGTAAATAAATAAAAATATAAATAAAATAGAGGTATGGTAAATAAATAAAACCTTTTTTTATACTTACTCTGGGTATGGTAAATAAATAAAACCTTTTTTTATACTTACTCTGGGTATGGTAAATAAATAAAACTTTTTTTTTAATTCTCTGTAAACCTCTATATTTACAAAAACTCAAAAAAGAGGTTTTATTTGAGTAAAGCCTATGGCCAAATACCATGGGATAAATACCATGGACCAAATACCATATATATAAAAGAGGTATGGTAAATAAATAAATATAAAAGAGGTATAAAAAGGTAAGGTAAATAAATAAAAATATATCAAATAGGATTAGAAATCAACATCTAATTATCTATGAAGTCTGTGGCCCAAATACCATGGACCAAATTAGTATTAATACCATGCAAAAAAATATTATCAACCCTAACATTAATATTAAATTATTAATATTAATATTAATAATATTATTATTGTTAAATCTAATATTCATATTAATATATTATAATACTAATATTACTGAATATAATAAATTTAGATTAATACCATATTAAATTTGTTATATTATAATATATATATATATATATATATATATATATATGGGAGGGAAGAACAAAGACATATGATAGAGGTGGAGAAATAGGGGGAGTGGCAAGGGAGAGATGGAGATAAAAGAGAGAGAGAGAGGGAGAGGAGTTAGAGAGGTAGAGAAGGGTAACAGAGGGAGAGGGAGACATAAAGATAAAGGTGGGAGAGAGGAGAGAGGGAGGGAGAAGGAGAGAGGATTGGAGGGTAGAGAGAGAGAGAGGGAGGGAGGTAGGAGAGAAAGGGAGAGAGAGGAAGGATCAGAGGAGGAGGAGAGGGAGGGATAGAGAGATGGAGTTGGAGGGGGAGAGAGGGAGAGAATAATAAAGGCATAGAGAGAGAGATAGAGAGAGAGAGAGAGAGAGAGAGAGAGAGTATGTTTAAGGGTGAGATAAAGAGACATAGAAGGAGTGATGCAGACAAGGGGGAGAGAAGGAGAGAGAAGGAGAAAGGGAGGGATATAGTAACATTGTTGGAGATAGAGATAGAGTGACGTGGGAAGAGAGAGGATTGGAGGGTAGAGAGAGAGAGAGGGTGACGGGGGGGGGAACATAGAGGAAGGTGGGAGATAAAGGGAGAGAGAGGAAGAGAGTGATGGGGTAGGAGAGAGGATTGTCGGAGAGAGAGAGAGAGAGAGAGAGAGAGAGATGGGGGAAGAGAGATGGAGGTAGAATAGAAAGGGAGAGAGATGAAGGAAAAGAGAGGGGACTTGAAAGAGAGGAGGATAGAGGAAGGGAGATAGGAGAGAGGGAGGGATAGAGAGATGGAGTTGGAGGGGGGGAGAGGGAGGGATAGAGAGAAGGAGTTGGATGGGGAGAGAGGGAGGGAAGAATAAAGACATAAAGAGTGAGTATTTGAGAGAGAGAGAGAGAGGGAGTGACAAGGGAGAGATCGAGAGAGAGTGTGTATGTTTGGGGGTGAGATAAAGAGACATACAAGAAGATATGGAGAGAACGGGGGAGAGAAGGAGAGATAAAGACATATAGTAACAAAGTTGGAAGGTTTAGATAGAGAGAGAGAGAGGTGGGAGAGAAAGGAAGAGAGAGAGTGAATAGAGGTAGGGAAAGAGAGATGGAGATGGAGCGGGAGATAGAGGGAGGTAAGAATAAATACATAGAGTGAAAGGTGGATAAATAGAGAGAGATGGAGTGATAAGGAAGATGGAGAGATAGGGAGAGAGGATAGTAAGAGGGAGAGAGAGAGGAAAAGGGACTGATAGATAGATAGATTGGAGAAAGAGAGTGCATGTTTTGGGGTTGATATAGAGAAACAGAGGGAAATAGAGATATAGATGGAAGGTGAAGATAAAGGAGAGATAGATGGAGGCGAGGGATGGACAAAGATATTGACAGATATGGAGTGAGAGAATGTGTGTGTGTTTCGCGGGGTGTGATAAAGAGACAAAGAATGAGATATGGAGGGAGGTATAGATATAGATGGAGGGGGGGGGGAATGGAAGAAGAATTCTTGCACTAGATGCATTGATTTCAGTGTAGATGGTGATTCCTAATCCTATTTGATTGCTTGCACTAGATGCATTGATTTTAGTGTAGATGTTGATTTATAATGATATTTTATTACTTGCACTAGATGCATTGATTTCAATGTAAATGATTTATAATCCTATTTGATTTCTTGCACTAAATGCATTGATTTCAGTGTAAATGGTGATTTATAATCCTATTTGATTGCTTGCAATATATGCGTTAATTTCAATGTAGATGTTGATTTCTAATTATATTTAATTGCTTGCACTAGATGCATTGATTTCAATGTAGATGATTTCTAATCCTATTTGATTGCTTGAACTAAATGTATTGATTTCAGTGTAGATGGTGATTTCTAATCCTATTTGATTGCTTGAAATAAATGCATTGATTTTAGTGTAGATGGTGATTTCTAATCCTATTTTATTGCTTGCACTAGATACATTGATTTGAGTGTAGATGTTGATTTCTAATCCTATTTGATATGCATTGATTTCAGTGTAGATGTTGTTTTCTAATATTATTTGATTTAATGCATTAGAAGCATTGATTTCAGTGTATATGTTGATTTGTGATTTGAATAATTGGATATATGTTGGTACATTAATTTTAAACTCATTGGATTAATAGTGTGCATTGTTTTCAGTGTAAGCACAAATTTTTTTTTTGGCAATGTACATTGATTTTTGTGTTATAGTAATTAAACCTATTAATATTGGAGAGAAAGAGAGACAAAGTATGATGTTTACTACAACAACTCAAGCTAAATAGTTAAATGGTTTTAATCATAAATCTTCCGGGAAATCACGTAAGGAATGTTGGTTCCAAAAATTCCTTATGTGATTTCCCGGAAGATTTATGATTAAAATGTTATGGATCACAGAAGCTTGCACTCTCAAATAGTTAAATGGTTTACGATTCCAACTTTCCTTTTCATATAATCAATATGAAAAGATGACAAAACTAACAAGGGTGACAATAACAATAGTATAATAAAATAGTTTGAGATTGATCACAATGAAGACTATTTGTAATTGACTACATTCTTATTATTCACATTTCTATGATTCAATATTATTACATTGTCACCTTACATTCAAAAAATTTATTTCATCTTTAAAGTTATTTTACAATATTTATCATCTCAACAAACCGAGGTAACTAAGAAAATTTAAAATTAAAATGACTCGATAAATCTTAGACATATTTGGCATATTTAAAATGGTTATGTTAATATGAGATGTTTTTACATATTATTGATAAAATTAATCATATGTTCCTCATATTATTGATAGATTTTCCTTGGTCGCACATGATTGAAACTAGCCTAGATCCATCTTAACTCCGGATCTATCAAGCACCGAGAGGGATCAAATCTCTCAAGGTGCAAACCTTTCCTCAAGTTTTTCACTCAAAAAAGAGGTTTGCACTTCGAGAGATTTGATCCCTCTCGACTCTTGATAGATCCGGAGTTAAGATGGATCTAGAATGGTTATATTAATTTGGGGTTGGATTCATAACCAGATCCTTTTACATCAGCAATTGAAATTTCATCCTTGTTGCTTAGAGATTACCAAAAAATACTATACTTCCTACTACACTTTCTACCTGCAAAAATTCTAAACTGAAATATTCAATATACCCTCGAGAAAACACTAAAAATTAAAACATATTTGCACTGCATAGATTAAATGTAGATTATTCCAAGTTAACCTTTCCCATTACCAGTTTGACTTCACTATATCCCACATCCACTTGCCTAACTAGGTCTAAAGCTAGATCTTGGAGTGCATCATCCATTTCTTTTGGGTTTTCCACCTATTCTGAGTTGTCGACTGACGCACGTTGAACACTACTTCTCCCTACTGACCTGAATTGCGCTCCTTTGAGCCTATGCCTCCCTTAGATTCCAAATTAGCAAGGTGGAGTTGTAGCATATCATAATGCAATTGAAACCTATCCAATTTTGTTTGAAGCAGACAGATCTTTTGGTTTTACAGATTTAATTAGGCTTTTTTTTCCACGTCATTCATATCTCTGACACAATGATATTTTTTCCTATATTTAAATTTAAATTTAATTAATATTTATAATTATTAATAATGGATTTCATTAATCATATATATATATATATATATATATATATATATATATATATATATATATATATATATATATATATATATATATATATATATATATATAACTATAAGTTTTTAATCAAAATTGATTTCCATTTAAATATAATACTGTTTTTCATAAAAACATAAGGCACGGTCTAATTTATAGACAGACAAAAGAGGTTTTTTCACGGGAATTCACCAAAATTTGGTAATACAATTTCAAGATTTTTTATTATTTAAAATACAGTTTCCAATGCATAAATATATTCAACACCCTGAAAAATGCCTCGGGCACTCAAATTATGAAAATTAAGCAATTTTAACTCAAGTTTTTAAAAAGCTTTATCATATTTTGATTAAAATTAACCAGAAAAAATGGTCTTGAAAATGGTCATTTTGTCAATAATTTAGACTACGCCAAAATATTATCACATTAATAGTATTTTTTTTATATGTAAATTTAAAATTATTTTTAATATCTTTATATAGGAATTTTAATATTAGATGTGCATATAAATATATCTCTTTTATTTACAATGATTTATTTATTTATAATTGTATTTATATTTAAATAATAAATAACAATACTATTTTTATTTTTATGTTGATAGGTGTGTCTATTTTGGAAAATGATTTCCAAAATTTTAATTTAATTATCAATAATTATTTCTTATTGGTTAAGTTTTCTATTGCCTCAAAATAGCTTGCATACAAAATCATGATTCGTTGTTAGTCCCAAACACCGTCGCGGCCTACCAGAAGGGAAACCAGACCACTGATAATAAAATCTATTGTATATCTTCCAAAGCCATCCAAAAATATTACTAGATTGTATCTAAGTCACTGACATATACTATGACAAAATTACAATGTAGTAATTGCCAGTTATAGTTGGTTGCACATTTTCTAAAATAAACTAATTTGCTAAAAGTAAAACATAAAAGGGATAAAATTATGGGAAATTCCACAATCTCCTTGCGCGCTTCCTGAGCCCACGCTACTGCGCTCTCCCTCGGCCCTTCAGCTGATCGTTGCTCCTGCTCTAGCATGGCCCCTTCGAAGTCCTCCCCAGAGGTGGCCGCTTCCTTGATCCAGGCCCAAGCCTTTTTTGCTCTCATCAGCTCCTTGGCCCCTCCTCGCCTTAGGCCAGCAATCTCCAAATTTGTGAAAAATCTTGATGGTCTGCAGGAGGTTGTCCTTCCACCTTCTCTCCCTCGTATGGCTACCCTTTCTCTTGCTGAGAAGGGCCTTATTGGTCAGTTTAACGAGCTTTGGCCCTCGCCGAAGACTGTGCAAAGATGGGTTGAATGCAACTGGTCTGACAAGATCAATGGCAAAATCTCCATTCGATTATGCGGAAGGGTGTATTTCACCTTCCACTTTGAAACAAAAGAAGATAAAGATCTGATCTTCAGAAACGAACCCTATTTTATGGACACCAGAGGCCTGTACCTCAACAAATGGACGTTGGACTTTGATCCTAGATGTCTCAAACGTTGTACCTGTCTGGGTGTGCCTTCCTCACCTCCCTTTATACTGTTGGGGGGATGATTCAGTTAGAGCCATCGGGAACGCAGTTGGAAAATTCATTGATCAAAGTGAACCAAAGGACAACATGCAAGCCTGCGTCAGGATCTCTGTCGAGGTGGATCTGGGCAAAGGCCTCCCCAAGGCCATCAAGCTCAAAGTGGATGAATGGACGCATATCTAGTAACTCGACTACGATTAGATCTCGTTTAAATGCAAGTTATGTCACGAGTATGGTCACTTTGCTAATCGTTGCTCAAAAATTATTAATGTTGAAAGCCCGGAGACTGGTCTGCAATGGGAAACTGTTAAGAGGAAGAAGACCACCTCGAACCCTAAGAATATCTCCCCTGTTGTGCCTCCACCTAAGCCTAATCCCTTGCCCTATTCTTCCCCCAAGATCCCGAATCCAAGTCATCAACCTTATGCTTCTTCCTCTCCCCCCCCCCCCCCCAAAATCCTCAGTGGATATATCCAACTCCTTCTCATCCATCTCCCCCCCTAACGAGGATCCCCCCCTTCTTGCCCCTCTCTCTCAACCTGACTCTCCTCGAATCGCTCCCTCCATCCCCGACCCTCCTTCCTCCTCCCAAGATCCCTCTTTTGTCTAAATCACAAGAAACTCAGCGAAGGAGCATGGAGCAACTCTTGAAACCCAAAAAAAACATGGTCCTGGAAGGAAATCTACAAAGCAAAACCGTGATGAAAATTCACAAAAGGATATAGCATTGGGTACCTAGAACCCCATCGAAACTTACATACTGGGACAGAATAGCAAGGATACAGGACAAAAGGAACAAGGAGGGAAAGCAACTCTCCGAACAGCCTTTTTGCAATGATGAAAGTTCTCTAGTGGAACAACAGGGGTCTAGGACACCCCTCCAAAATAGCAGCCCTAAGAGATCTAATAAATCAAGAGAAACCGGAAATAATTCTCCTACAGGAAACAAAGCAAGGAAAATTAGAAATGAAGGCAATAATTAACAAAATGAAGCATTATTGTGGCGCCCTATCTGAATCAAGGGGGGCCTCTGGTGGATTAGCCATCCTTTGGAATCACAACATATGGAAACAAAAAGACACTATGGTAAATCAGAATTGGATCAAAGTGACATTATAAAATTGCAAAGAGCAGAAAGAAATCATAGTTTACAATGTTTATGGCCCTAATCATTATAGAGACAAATAACTCTTCTGGAGCTCCATCAAAGAAGATATGGGCGATGAGGACAGTAGCAATATTATAATGGGAGGGTATTTCAACTTAATTCTTCATGCAAATGAGAAAAGAGGAGGCTACTTCAACCAAGACCCATCCAGAGACCAGCTTGAATACATAATGCAAGACCACGAACTGGTGGACATTGCACCAAAGAATTGTAGATACACTTGGAGCAACAGAAGAATAGGAAGAGGCAACATCATGGAAAGACTCGACGGAATCCTGGTTGTTGTCACTCTGCTTTCATACTACTCCACAGCCACTGCCAGCATTCTCCCCTTTCCAGCCTCGGATCACTATCCCATCACTCTCACTTTTGGAGATCACCGCTCTCTTGGCCCCATTCCCTTCAAATACAGTCCGCTCTGGAATGACATTCTGAATGCAAACCATCTAGTGCACAATACTTGGATGCAACATGTTGAAGGCTCTCCATCCTTTATATGGGAGACCAAATTTAAACAAAAAAAAAAAAAAAGGCTCTGAAGGAATGGGCCAAAACCCAATACAAAGAACCGGATCAAGTCAAGATTGAAATAAAATACAACTTGGATGATGTCCACAGTAACATCAAAGCTCAGGGCCTCAACCAAGAACGCCTCAGCTAGGAAAAATACCTCTATTGGAAGCTCTATCGAGCCAACAGAAAAGAGGAGGAGAAATGGCATCTCAAGTCAAGGAATTTATGGCTCCAAGCAGGTGATAAAAACACTGCCTTTTTTCATAAGCAAGCCATTGTCCGAAAAGAAAAAAACAGCATTAATACCATCATCGACACAGTTGGCCACCTACAAACAAATCAAGAAGCAATTAAAAGTGTTTTCACCACACACTTCAAATAAATTCTAACAGAGACAATAATGCCTGAATATTACTCTGATATACTGCAGCACCTTCCATCCATGATCACTGAAGAGATAAACAGCGCACTCAACAGAGAAATTGATGAAGAAGAGGTCAAAAGCGCAATCTGGGCCCTGCACCCGGATAAAGCTCCTGGGCTAGATGGGTTTTCTATCATCTTTTACATAACTTATTTGGATCTAATAAAAAATGATCTTGTGAAAATGATACAATGGACCCAACGAAAGAAAAAAATTGGGGGGTATACCAATTCTACATTCCTTGCCCTTATCCCCAAAGAAAACTGCCCCTCCTCCTTCTCTATATTTAGGCCCATTTCTCTCTGAAATTCCTCCTATAAGCTCATCGCAAAAATTCTTTCCATGTGCCTAAAACCTCACCTTCATAGCTTCATCTCCGAAAACCAAGGAGGCTTCATATCCCAAAGGAAAATCACTGATTCCATCCTCCTTTTTCAAGAAGCCATTCACTCCAGCATCTCTCACAAAGAAAAAGGATTTATATTAAAGCTTGATCTTGCCAACGCCTTTGACAGGGTCAGGCACTCTTTCCTCCTTGTTGTGCTTCAAAAAATGGGTTTTGATCCAAACTTCCTTGATCTAATTAACTGCTGCATCTCCGGACCTTGGATATCACCTCTCATCAATGGCAGGCCAGCTCCCTCTTTTAAATCCTCTCGAGGATTAAGGCAGGGATGTCCTCTCTCCCCCTACCTCTTCATCCTTATGGCAGAATCTTTCAGCAAGCCCTTGGATCATATGAGACGAGCAAGTCTCATCACAGGCATCAAGTTCGACAACGGCATTAAAAATATGAATCACTCTCAATTTGCAGATGATACTCTTCTGATGGGAGGAGCATCCAGCATCATTGCTCAGTGTTTTAAAATTGTCTTGGAAAAATTCATGCTTTGCTCCGGAGGTTTGATCAATCACAAAAAAAGTTGCATTTATGGATGGAATGCTTCTAACCAAACCATTCACAACATTGCTAACATCTTTGGTGTTCCATGCAAACTGAATTGGGACCATTTCACTTACTTGGGTATGCCTGTGAGTGTTGGCCCTCTGAAGGCTGAAGTTTGGAATGTCACCATTAACAAAATGAAGAGAAAAGTTCAACAATGGGGCTCAGCGTGGCTCAATCTAGCAGGTCGCTTTATCCTCCTTAAATCTGGACTTTCATCCCTGCCATTATACCACTTCACCATCCTTCAAGCCCCTGCTATCATCCACCTCAAAATTGAAGCTATCATCAAGCAATTTCTATGGCAAGGTGGAAAGAATGATAAAAGGAAATATAACCTTGTCAAATGGAGGCAAGTAATTCAAGACCAGGAGCATGGAGGAATTGGAGTCCGCTCTCCCAAGCTCCTGAACAAAGCCTTTGGAGGAAAGATTGTCTGGAGGCTTATCAATGGGAATCAGGCCAAGGTGGAAAAAATTCATGGAAGTCAAGTATCTTAACTCCACCCGGAAGCATCTCTTTGATCAGGATATCCCTAATAGACCTTGCTCCAAAATATGGGCTCTCTGCAAAAAATCCATCCCCTTCCTAGATTGAAATCTTTCCAAAGTTCCCATGGGAGGTAACACCATCAATGTTGGGAAATATCGAATTATGGGGCAAATTCCATCATTGACAGACCTGGCACCCAACGTATTCTCTCTTTATTCAGCAATATGGGTATTAACCTTTTAAGCCAAATCTCCAAATGGGATGCCCAAGCTCAAATATGGACTGGTTGGCACTTTCCTAAAGTTCCAACCCATCTTGAAGCTGATCTTGGCAACCTTCAATCTCACCTCTATGGCTCGGCTCCTTTAAAAAAATACATTATTGATGGATTCCGATGGGACCCCTCTGGTTCAGCATTCACCATCAAAGCAACTTATCAGCATCTATGCAATGAATATTATCCTGTGAATATCTGGCCCAATTGGAAGGCAGTATGGAAATCGGAAGCAATCCCCAAGATTAATTTTTTCATATCGACTCTCCTGAAAGATAAAATTTTAACTTTTGAAAATCTCAAGAAAAGAGGTGTGCTCGGTCCATCAATGTGCCCAAATTGTCAAAATGCAGAAGATACTGCCCATCATCTCTTCATTGGGTGTTCCTTTGCTTCCCGCTACTCGAATGAGCTCACCCCTTTCTTTCAGCCATGTTGGGCGCATCATAGCTCCATTGCTGAGGTCCTCCACTCTTGGAAAAGCAGCTACCCCTGGAGTAAAAAGAAGAACAAAATTTCGAAGAGAGTTTTGGGCACCCTTCCTTATGTGGCTCTGTGGAACATTTGGCTCACTCAGAATAGAAAGATCTTCAGGAACAAAGAGCCCTCCTTTAGGAAAGTTTGCAACAAATCTTGGAGTCTCACTCTTGAAACAATCTCTGCTAAGTGCAACAGCAAAATTGATTACAACGATCTTTGCGCTAAGGAAAGGATTTTCCTTGGCGATCTTTTGGATAGAAATAGTAGCATTAATCCTTCCCCTAAACATCCCTACAGAACATATACAAGATGGAAGATTCGGCTTAAAGAAGAGGACTTCATCGACTGGATAAAGAGCAGCTCCAGACCCTTCTTCTTTTTTTACGGGGCTTCCAAATTAAATCCGGGCATTACAGGGGCGGGAGGCATCATAAGGAGTGAAAATGATAGTACTCTCACATCTTTTGAATGGGGTCTAGGCACCCTCTCAAATAACAGAGTGGAGGCCTTAGCCCTTCTCCAAGGTTTGTATCAATTAAAGAAGCTTAATATTACAAACGCTATGGTCTTTGAAGATTCCTCCATTATCATCAACCTGATGAATCATAATCGTCGAACTGCAAATATAGCTCTCCACCAAACTATCAGCAGATGCCGCAACCTCTTTGATGATATGAAGGACACATCCTTCTTTCACATCCTCCGAAAATTCAATAAGGATGCCGATCTCCTTGCCAACAGGGCTTGCGCACGAATCTCGGGGCATCTCCTTTGCAATGATGTTTTAAATTGTATGCCTCTACCATGATCCTGCTTATATATGTCACTATATCTTATCTGATCCCTCACTCTAGCCTCACAACACTTCTCAGCAATTTTTGTACTCGCTCCCTTATTATTCTCGTGATATCATCGTCTTGGTTCTCCCCCCGAGATGGCTCCCTCCTCCCTCTCCGTCCTTTATATATCTATGCTCCCTGCTCCTTCTGTCATTCCCCTTCTCCCTCCTTGCGTTATGCTCACCTCCCTTAGTTGTTTAATCCCCTGACTTGCATTCCGATTCCTTTCTTCAACGGGCCCCTCTTGTGTTTAGCGCCTCTGGCGCCTTCACCTCTCGCCCCACAGCCTATCCCCCCTACTTCTGCTGCACTCCTCATTAATCACCTAAGGCTGTGTCCTCGTAGTGATTGTGCTAATCAGCATCAACAGTCTTTCTCAGCAATTACTACGCTAATTCTCAACAATTTTTCTCAGCAGATTTTTGCCTCCCCTATTTGTAGAGCTTGTGTTAATTTACTGCTCCCCCTATTCTCAGCAATCTCCTAAAGCATGGCTCGCAGTGAATATTTCCTCCACTGCGCGAATCTTCAAGCTGAGCTTGAGAAAATTAGAGCTGACCAAAATATTCTGGACGCAAAGCTGCAAACTGAGGTAAAAATCTTGGATGAAAAACATGAAGCAGATGTTAATGTCTTTCTCCACAGTGTCACCTCTCTCCAAAATTAGCTTAACACTCTCTCCAATCAGTGTACACATGTTGAAGAATCGGTGCAAATTCTCAAATACATGCTGGAGAAGGGCACAGCTCCAAGCTCAAACTCCAACAACTTGAGGAACGTTGGAAATGAAGACAATCCTGAGGACTCTACAACGCGCCATATTAGCCACATCAATATTGATTAATCTGCTCTCTTCTATTAAGCATGTCTTTCAAATTTATCCTTCTTCAGTCTGAGTTTGTCCGCATATATGCATTATCTGTATTTCAGCTCTTCTCTAAAACCAGAAACAAAGGAAATGTAGCATTTTGTTGTAGCTACTTCCTCCACTGAACTGCAAGAATTCTAGCATGTAACCATGGAGTTTTGCCTCCTCTTTTTTCGAATATAAATTAGCAACCAATTATGTTAAAAAAAAATTAAAACATAAGACAAAAGGTTGAACTAGCATCAATTATTAGTATATGTTACCTCTGGGGCCAAATACTTGGCACTTATGCACGTTGCTGCTGGAGGCTTGAGGCAACATTGTAGGTGACCTTCTATATGTGACATGTGAGTGTCAAGGATGACTAAGTAGGAGCACTCGTGGCATTGGAATCATTTGATTTAATTGAGGCATGCAATAATTTCATTGCAATCCTCATACTTTTCTTTGAGTACCCTATCCAAGAGCGTCTTCATTTACCAATGGCGGGTGATGGAATTGAGTTATTAGTTGCGTCTTCCCCTAGTATGCCTAGGATCCAAAACCCAACAAGCTATTTCTCTTTGAATTTTAGAGTCAGAATATGGTTAGTGATCATTAGTGGTTCAGTCTTATAACTGACAAATCTCCTCTTTGATTTCTAGTGGAGCTGATGAATGGAAGATAACCGTAGTTGTTTGAGCTTACATTCAAGCCCGAGGTCTGCCCTAGGGGCGTCGACCTCCAGAACCCTGAAGAGAGAGCATATACTAAAGGGTAATAGTGCTCAAATGAAAAATTGGTCCAGTGAGAGAAAACCCCCAGTAGAGGGGTAAACCAATGAAGCAAATCAAATGAAACTAGGACAAAATTGGAAGCGTCTTCACACCCTACTTCAAAGTTGGCAAGGGGATGGGATGAGTAGAGAGTAGATGTGGGAAAGGTCAATCAACCATAAAACCCAAGTCATTCCAAGAAGCTTTAACACCATCGAGATTCCCTATAGACTAAAAACCAAATTCCAGCATGCATATATAAACATGCTTAAATTTTTTTGAAGATTAGACATAAAAGGATTTACCCTGGGAATGGCATTCCACCAAGTGTTGGAGAATTACAGGAAATATGTTCTTCTCCTCCAAACATCGTGAGTTCCAAAGCTAACCACCACTGTGAATAATTCCAAAATCCTAGAACTAGACACCACTTCAACTACTTCTCGACTCCAAACTTGAATTATTGCCATAGGGGGTGTACAATGAAGGTCAACACTTGGGGGACCGGGACATCCATGCACTAGAATGTTGAAAAATCCCACCTGTGGTCGAGAAATGTTGAATGGTGTTGTCATTGATGCCAACATCAGTCCTTGAAAACTCTTAATATTCATCTAGTCTACATTGATCTAAAGCTCCAAATGAAAAGAATCCCAGTAAGAGAGGAAGGGAAGCCTTAGATTCCCCGCACTTGTTGAGGAAATGCAAAGGATAGTGATTTTGATCATGAGACCATCATCATTAGATTCTCCTCGTCATGTTAATTCAAAAGGTATGTGGAAAGCCTCACAACTCCTCACAGATGAGGAGATATACTTAATCAAATTTTGTGCCCCATGCTATGGTCAAGAAGCCCCAAAGAAGATGCTACAAACTTTTTTTGTTTATTCAAGAAAACTAGATTAAAATGAGCCTATCATAGTCAAAGTCAAAATAGGATTCTATTAAGGATAAATCATCAAATAATTTGATTAAATTTGTCCTTAAATACCTTGGGGTTTTTGGATCCAAATTGTCATTTTGAAATTTTAAATTTTGAAGGTCAGTTGCTCTCCTTTTGGGATATGTCCAACTCCATTTGAAATCCCTCCTTCAACACTATAAAAGTAGGTTGGATCCTCCTTAAAAAAAAAAGAATTCAATGTCTAATCTTCTATAATGCTTTGCAGCCTTGAGTAGTCAAGCTTATCTAAGGTAGAAGGTTGATATTCTGAAGAGTTTTGGGCCTAACTTTTTGTTTCTTTGGTTAAGGACTATCTCTGTGATCAAGCTCGGATTCATCGAGTCCTACTCTACCCTTTTTGGCAAACCTGTATGACATTTTCTATGGAAAATTGTACACTAATTCGAGATATTTTTTTAAACCCTTATTTGGTGGAACTTTTAAGGTTTATTACAAGACAAGTCAAGACATTCAAATCTAGTTTTCTACTTCACATTGTGGCATACATTTCAGCCCCCTTATAGGCCTATACTAAAGCAACATATATGGATTGAATTGTGAAACCATGACTTCACATGATATGAATATGCCCTAGCTCATACCTATTCCAAATAGTTTTAAGGTATGTTTATACCTAGTCTGATCAGTTAGATCCAAGGCATTAATTCCCATATTTTTTAGGTTTGTTCAAGGTTATCGTGAAAAAATTCCTCAAGATATTTTGTGAGAGATTTTTTGGGTTCGATCTTTGTACCTTTGGATTTATGTGACCTAACTATAGGTTCAACCCTAAGGGATATTCCTGAACTATTTTAAAGGCTAGACCTGAGGTCAATTTTTTAGACTTGAGATAGAATTTTGGGTGAGATTTATCTTAGGGTCCATTTGAGGTTTGTCTTGTGAGATTTATTGTGAGCAAATTGATTGAAGCATATTTATGGGATGTCTTCTCTGAGCTAATTCTTGCAAACCTGACTCTATTTGAGTCCAAAAAAAACCTTCTAACAAATGTTGAGGTGAATCTTAACATCATTTTTCAGAGGCACCTTATAAAGGGAAATTATATGCAGCTAGTGAATACTATTGAAGTGGATCTTTGTTGATTTTTTTTACCAAGAGCCATAACTATCCTTGAAAATCCTTTTATGTCTCATTCTTGAAGATTTAAAGTAAATTATGACCAACTCTTTAACCGAATCAAAGTTTGGTTGGTAAGTTTCTTTTGTGAAAGACATATTATACTATTTATGAGGATAATATGAAGCATTCATTGGTAGGATCTTATGATACTATTGATCAAAAAGCTAAATTGTGAAGGATATCCTTTTTTAGGACGCATTAGGATTCATTTCAGAAAGATTTTATTTGAAGGATTCTTTATGTTTACGCAAGGGTTAAGGTTTAAGAATCTATCGAACTAAGGAAAAGGTTAAGGGTACTCGTGACACTTTCAGACAAAGAGGTTAAAAAGGCCCCTTTGACAGAAGGATCTGTGACAAAGATTATCTTTAAGAACTAGTTTGACAACTGGCTTGTTATCAAAGGCACTGGTGATATTTGCAAGTGTTACATGAAGATTTAAGGGCAGATTTAAAGTTAAATTTTAAAGGGAAAAATGATCATCTTCAAGTTATTACATTTTGGAAGCATTGTTGAGGATTGTGCAAATCACCAACACACTTGAGAGTCAATTCACAATAAGCAAATTTGAGGTATGTTTAGGTTAAGTATTTGTTGTTTTGCAAACAAAGATAAATATTTTTTATTTAGGGAATTTCATAAGTAAAGTTTGTTAAGATGTCTTGAAGTTTTGAAGGAATTTGGTTTTTCATTTCATATTTTAAGCACACTTTAGCAGAAAGAGGCAATTTTGTAGATTGGGATAGTTTGGCTCTTCAATGTATAATTGAAACACGCATCAGTTGACATACAACAATGTGATAGCTAGTGACTGGCCCTTGAGTTTGCATGCAATGATTTGATGCATTGATAAGCAGTAAGAAGTATCTTCTATTATTGAATTTTTCTAGGGTTTGTTAATGTCATTATTAAGTAGCAATTTTGAGAGAAAATATTGTATCACCTGATGCAAGTATTTGTATGACTATTTATGAGGTTATATTTGAATATAATGGTTGTATCTAGATGATGAGGGTGTCTTAGCATAATTGTTGATATTTGATTTGAGCAGGCATTGCATTGCAATTTGATGTTGTTATTGAGCAGAGGTGGATCCAATTTGAAAATTGTAAAACATAGTCCACTGTGGTGAATTGAAGGTCACAAACTTTAGGGCAAGTGGTGGTTTGCTGAGTAGGGTGGCAGGGTGGTGCAAGGCGGAGATTGGAGTCTCCTTCAAGTTGGAGCCTGAGAACACTACAAGGCGGTAGGATGGTGTTAGGGAAAGTTGGAGTCCGTGCAGAGCGTTTGAGTGTCCTTCCAATTGGAGTTGGAAAACCAGGGTGTTGGAGCGTCCTTCTAGTTGGAGCAAGTAAAATAAGGCATTGGAGCATCCTTTCAGTTGGAGCTAATAAATTAGGAGGTCAGAACCTAATTCCAGTTGTAGCTAGAGAATTTTGGAAGTTTCAATGTGTTCAATGAATTCAAAGACATATATTAAGAATTGTTCAATGATTTTTATCCCAGAAGGGTTTCCACCTAAAACATATTGTGTCTATTGTCTTAGATATTTTGTATTATTATATGTTGTTGTTGATTTATGTTTTCATCTGATGCTAATGTTGATTACTACACTAAAGATTAAAAAAAATAGCTAATTGAAGTGAAATATTGATTGATCCCCCTCTGAGTATTTCCAACAAGAAACACCATTGTACCTACAGAAAAACATGGAGTCATGGTAGAAGATTTAAGAGCTCACGATGAGAATGAGAGCTTCCATCTTAATTCAAGGGGATGTGAATTTAGTTTACATGTGTGAGTGCATGGGGTGGGATAACCACACTTACCCCCCACCCCCTCTTTAATGCGATGGGAGGTGACAGAGTGATGGGACTCCCCCCTCCATCCATTGGAAATATTTCCCACGCCCCAATAAAAGAATTTAATTATCAATAATTATTAGGTGGATAGTAAGGATTTAATGTCCTCGAAATATTTTAGAATATTCTTAATAGTATTCATGTATCAAAGTCTGAAATTTATCTCAAAAGTAGTTATGCTATATTTTTCCTTTCAAATAAATTATTTAATTAAAAAAAATGTCATATGAACAGCTGCCATATGAACATGAACTATGGTTTTTTGGGATGTGGTATTACTAAGCCATCGTATTGACCTATAGTATTGTATAAAAGCTTGTTTATAGGTTAGGAACCTCCTTGGTAAAGCGAAGGTTGATTTATATGGTTAAGTTGTTGTTAAATGTTTTTTTTAATGTAATATTTAACTTATATATTAATTTTTTACTGGGTGGATGGGATTTTTGTATAACAAATAAATTTAGACAACTTTGTATATACACCAATTTAGTATGCAACTTCATTGTAACATTAAACTATCTCGACAATATAAATTAAATGGCTAGTAAACTTGACATGAATCAAAACATTTACCGCTTAATATATCTCAGGATACCAAGATTATAGAAAACATATCAATTAACTAAATTACAACTTTATTTTAAATTATTATTATTATTAATTACAAAAAGAATTAATATGTGAATTAAACATACATACATTTAAAAAAACATGTAACAATAATTTTAACCATAGAGATTCGCACCCACTTTGCCATGGAGATTCCTAACTTGTAAATATAATTTGTTACAATAGGTATTGGCCTACAAATACCACATGTCCAAAAAACCATAATTGATTTTCATATGACACATGTTCATATGACAATTTTGGTAATTAATTAATTTATTTAAAGGAGAAGAAAGGCCATAATACTTTTGAGACAAATCAAGGGTGGTATGAACATAACAGACTATCTTTTGCCCCGATGAAAAAATTAAAATGAATTTCTCATGGGGACTCGAGAAGAGTTCAAAAAACTAAGTTGAAGCATATGCACTCATTCAAGTACTAATGCTAGCTAAAAATATAATGATCCAAAATATCACCATCATTGGGATTCCAAAATAATTATTCAAAGTCTCATAAAAATCCACTCCAAAGTATCTACATCTAAAGGCTTTCATCAGAAAGATATTAGGCCTCTTGAACCAATTTGAAACTTTACATTTTTCCATATATTAAGGTAACATGTTGATGCACTAAGTAATTATGAATTCACCTTAGTAATGGGAGAACTAAAAACTAACAAAAATATGGGAATATGTCACATACCATGAGGACTATGACCAAGCCTAAGGGAATCAACGCTTTGAGTAGGAGGTGCGAAATGGAAAACTTTAAGTCTCCGTGACATGTAATAATTAAGTTCGCAAAGAAAATGGATGAGAGTATGAGACGTCTCATGCATGTCTCTCTAAATAATTCCATGTGAAACACAAATTAAGAACAATGGATGTACCACTCTAGGGTATAAGGTGAATGAGTGCATGACATAATGCAAACTATGTTTTTAATTGAGATCTCACCACATAGGAGGCAGTTAATTGAAGGTCCAATTTTACATCATGTCATCGGTTGGGACTTCAAACTCGCACACAAGAGAAGTGAAGAAATGAAAAATAGAAATAATTTTCATGATCTCTCACACGTAGGAGGCTGACGAACTTCCAATTTCATGTTGGAATATACAATGAGATTGACATTCAAAGCTTCAAGTGAAATATTTACAATTTGGTCAAATTTTATCCATGATGTAGGGTGCTATGTCAACTTGTTGCCAAAAACTAACCGTTTGGTCTAGCTTGAGGAAGGAGGATGTTCTACTATCTTTGCAGACTGGATGGATGTAACAATAATTCAATGAGTCCAAAGTGCAATTGTTAACTCCAGACACAGGGTATGTGGTAAAGATTTACTATTCGCCTCATTTTTGTTTGAAAACCATTGTGTGTATTTCTAGATTGTTAGGCACTCAACTTCAAAGGGGTATGAAGCCAAATGGTCAACATATAGGGGATTTGTCTCAGCTTTGTAGCAATTGCAAATATGACAAGTTTAGATTGGCAAAGGGATTACTACAAGTGGTAGATCTAGGAGGAATTCACACCCACGACAATCATTGTGTGTTGGATTAAGGTAATTGTATAATCACACTTAGATAACATACTGACGTTAGATTAAAGCATCAAGTTTAAAGCAATTGATCAAGTTTATTATCTGGTTTGGATCGAGCTCGCTACAATTCAAAAATTTCCACTTGCTTAGTTAAATTGGGCTTATTTAATCTGCAATAGTGTTGGTTAGTTCATCGGGAGGGATGAAGATTAATGTGTATTTGGTTATATTGGTATGGTCCTGGAAAGGAACGTAGTGATGGCAATATCTTCTAGACTTGAAATCCAACAACTGATGGAGAAAATTAGCCAATTATAGGAGGAATTCCTTACAGTGCAATGAAAATTTAATCAAATAACATCTCGTGGATTTTCTTGTGGAATAGAGGACTTTAATTCAGAGAAATGAAGTTGAGATAATCAGTCTATGTCAAAAAATAGAAGTTCTCGAGGCTGCAATGGATAGAATAACATCTGATTCCTCCTTTTAAGATATAAACATGCCATTAATAGCTTGGTAGCCCTAAACCTAAAGGATCGAACCACTCCTTAGCAAGGAAAGTTAGGAACAAAAGGGAAATTGCCTGGGTCATATCACTAAAATTCTAAATTACAAATGTTGTCTTATTTTACATGTTTTTTTAGCATATTTATACATATACGAACAATAGTATAAATGTAAAGGACATAAAAATTTTGAATTTTGAAAAAATTCGTTAACAATATAAATCAAAGGAACGCGAACGAAATTGGCCTTTGTGAATGATGGAAATGTTGTAAGAATTACACTCATAACACATATTTTTGAAATATGAAACGTATTATCATTTTTGTTAATTTTTTTAAGAGGTAATCGCAATCTTTGATTTGCGACTACTACTAAGAATATTCTAAAATATTACATGGAGGTTAAAAACCTACCATCCACCTAATAATTATTGATAATTAAATTAAAATTATGGAAGACATATTCCAAATTAGACACACCTATTGAGGTAATTATTATTGATAATTAAAATAAAATTATGGAAGCCCTATTCCAAAATAGACACGCCCATCCACACACACACACACACACACACACACATAAACAAAACAGGTAGAGATTTGTATTATTAAAAAAATCGAGATTACAAGGCAAGAACCTTTACATATTCTAATCTTCCTTGCAGTTTTGAGATTGAGAACAAAGGCTCAATCCAAACCCTCAAGTGAGTTCTCCATGACACAAAAACTTCAGTCCCTTTCCAACTAAAAATTTTCCCAAAAAACCCCAAAATACAGACACATTTACATTAGATTTTTCACTATACTTTTATTTTGGTCTAGTTTGACTTCTTGATTTTCTTGGTGAATTTTTTTTTTTCCTTTCCTCCCAACTTGAATCCAACCCACATTTTCTGCAAATCCTCGAGGATTGTTCTTCGGCAAGTGCACGATAATATTCTTGAAATATTATTCATCCTCGTGATATGCCCAATAAGTTTCCTTTTCAATTATATTCCTCGTGGTTTCCCGAGGGAATCTGTTTTCCACGAGGGATTGTTTCTTTTCCACTAACGCTACATCAGGGGAATCCTTGCCAGCAACCGAAGGATCCACATTGGCAAGTGATTTTTCATGCTTAGGTTTTTTTGTTGTGGATGTTATTTCTTTGGCTGCATCTGCTTCCTTCATGTCTTTTGGTTCTTCATTTTCTTGATTCTCTTCTCCTTTGAATACCATGTAGTGATCACCCTGTGCTCCTTCCCACCATTTGAGCCTTTGGGATTTTTTCCAGTCTTTACTATTCTGATAATGTTTGGGGAAATTTTAATTATATGCCCCATTTCATAGTACGATTTACACCGAAATAAAATATTCTCATAGTCAAGCTTTTGGACCCAAACATAGTTTGGAGCCATAAAATTAATCTCTTAAGGAAAACCCTTGTTGGAATCCATCTTCACACAAATGTGTGCATAATTAGTCTTGATTTTTTTTAGTACAATGATGATAAAATTTTCCCAACACATTCCACATGGAGGAAAGTGATGTATGATTCCAAAAATGCAATGGAAGTTTGGGAAGACTTATTAGAATTGTGGCTATGGAGATTGAAGTCGTTACCAGGTTAAAAGTGGGAGTCCAGTGCAAAATGAAGAGGCCAACACTCCCGCAAAACCATAGTCCAACTTCACATATGGCCTTATTGTCCTTAATATTATCAAAAACCAAAGTGAAGAAACCTTGATCCATAGGGTAAATATTCAAATCATTCGTCAAAAGGGGCTTCCATGTCTCAAAGATCCGTTTATGCAAATCGTCTAGCCGCGAACAATAACCACTAAACCTGCAAACAAATTCATTCTATGAAAAATATTTTTCACAACAGAAAGCTTCCTCATCCACAAGAACATTGAGGGAATAAATTTCTTGAACCACCGAAAGACCAAAACCAAATTTCAATATAGAGTTGTACGAAACTGAAGAATATATAGCTTGACTAAAAACCATACCTGCAAAAGAAACAAACCTTTTTTCCAAATCACAGGGATTCACCATTGAACGATCTATAGAAAATCCACGCAAACAAAGAAAAGATTGAACAAATAGGGTGAAACCCTAACCACTGCAAGGGTTTTATAATTTCAAATTTTAACATAAAATATTAACCACATGATATTTTAAATATTTTCAAACATTTCCTAATACAAAGGAGGTAGCGTATGTATATCAGCATAAATTTTGGTAGTCTAATTATTGGGTCGAAAGGTTCCTTATGTCACAAATAAGGAGATTTAATACACTGATTTGGTGTGTAGCTCCAAAATAACTTTAAAATTAGATTCCACAATTTAACCTTAATTTATAAAATACTAAGCATATAAAATTTTGAAACATAAGCCCAAAGGGTTATTTCAATGAGTTGAGTCCTCGTTGTTAGGTACTTTTCTGGTTGAGAGGTCAAAGGATCGAATCTCCTTGACGCCCTCGTGGTTAGTCCTCATGTGTATGGTTGACGGTAGATCCCCTCGCGAGGGTCTATCAAGATTTTCAGACCATGGATGTAATGGGTTCATGTTTGCGGGAACATGGGTTCGTGAACCATCGTGGAAAAAGAAAAAAAAAGTGTCATATACCAATTAAGTATAATTATATTTTTCCAAATTAAATTTAATTTAGATAAAATATTAATCATATAATATTTTACATATTTTTAAACATTAGTTAATACAATAAATCATGTTGCAGAATAAAGATAATATTAAAAAATATCAATATTTAAAAATTGAAGGAGAAATTGTGGGGTGATAAAGAGTTAGAGGGAAAAAGGAAACTAAAATATTATAATGATGCGATTAACCCTAATCTTGAAAATCAAAAGTATCTCTCTGTCTTGATTAATGTTAAGAGTAAAATCAACATTGCTAAAACAAGAACAAATTATCGTGATATTCATAATGAAATTGAGTGTTGGTGATGGGGTCTGTTGTCTTAAGTTAGTCTTTGTTTTCCCTGTGATCATCGGAATAAATATCGCTAATTGAAGTGTTTTGTCTCTCGGTCTCCCGGGCTCATCGGGTTACTCTGCGATTACTGAAAGCTCGTTGAGGTTGCTATAAGAGGCTAAGGCTTAAACCTTAGACACAATCTCTATGCCTTCTTAATCAACTCCCTTTCTTGGCTACAAGGAAAAGCTGGTGGATTTTATGGATGACCTCGATGATTCCAATCCAATTTTATTGACATGAGCGCCACGTGGAGGAGTTTTTTACCAGTCATGTGGGTGACCTATCTGGATAAAATGGCCTCGTGATTCAACATATTTAGTTGGAAGTTTGGTTGGTAGTCGTAAAAGACCCTCCCCTAGTTTTTGTACCAGGTTCCTCCATGAACGCTCAAACTCCTTCTTTTGATCCATCACTTCGGGAATTTGTCGACGAGAAGATCCAATCTATAGATGACAACTCAATAGCCCAATTCTTGGCCTCTGGTCAGGATGGGAAAGAGGATGAAGGCCAATCGATAACCCTCCCTAATCCATCTAAACGACCGACTAGATGCTGATAAATCTGGAGAAAAATCCCAAGCTATTCAGTCTGGAAAAGAGGGTGAATCCAGGCAGAATGAAGAGGCAGTTCCTGCAAACCCTGACCAACTAGAAGTGGCTGCAATACACCCCCAAATTGAAAATATCCATGAAACTTGATCCAGATTGGATCATTATATTTTTTTTCATCCATTTCGATGCATTAAGAGTGGAAAAAGTGGAGTAATAATCTCACAGGACCGTTTTTACCGATGAGACCCACTTTAGCGAAACGAATTTTTTTGGGGTTAAAAATTTGCCACATTTGTGTAGCACCTTTACATGCTATTCTACACAAATATATTTCCAACGATGCAAGAAGCACACCAATCAAAGTCTGTATGCATAAGTTATGCCACTCAGAAGTTGACCTTCCTGTTTTCACACCTATAATTCGGGAAATGCCGCGTCATCCCCCATTATTCATGGAAAAAGGTCTAGCTACGTGTTTCTGATGTAAAATACTCTAGAAGAGTCTATATTGTAACTCTAGCTAAGAGTTGATGTATTCAAACTAACTACTAGTAGGCTAACGGGCTATGTTATAACCGGGCGACTAGGAGGAAGAGGAATTCCATTCTTTCGAGAGTGTTTTGTTCCATAGTTGAGAAAAGATCGACAAGAGTGATAAGAGGTAGAGCACACAGGGAGGATTTGTCCATTGTAGCAGCCCACAAGCCACAAGCCGTACTTCTTTGTACCTGCAACAATATTTCCAAATAGATAAAGAGAGTGAAGTGGCATCACCTTCTAGCTGGGTTTTCTCCCAAAAGGCTTTTCCAAAGCATTTTTTGTGTATTATGTGTGTGTGTGTGAGCTTATTTTTTCGTTCTCTATTTTTCTGCATAATTTCCATTCACATGCATGCACTAATTACAGTTAAATCTATAGAGCTTGAAGTTTAAATAAACTTTAATATTGTATAATTTTCATATTTTTGATATAATATTATCAGATATTTTGTGACGAAATCTCCAGTGGAATATCCATGAAAATTTACATATCATTTGGTATTAGAGAATTTGTATTTAGCTATTTTGTGGAGTTTGCAGGGGATCTAGGTCAGCGGGGTTGAAAATCCTAAAATCCTAATCACGGTCGACAAATTTGTAAAAGAACCTCATGATCCTGCATAGGTGAGGTTTACGTAGCTGGAACAATAAGTCGCATATATCAACCTCAATGTAAACCTTCTCATGGAAGCCTTGAATAACAAGTTGGGGATATTAGGAGAAGATGGGGGTTCAAATGCATAGGACAAATCAGAACAAAGATCAGAAGATCAAGGAGAAACAAAGAACTAGTCAAAGAAAGAACCTGGAAAATATCAACCCAATTTGAGTGCCATGAACCAATCACAGTCCCTGTTTAAAAATGGAAGAAAAGGTAGATATAAAGCCGTACAATGGTGAGATCGTCGCTATGAATTTGAACCTCTGGTTGCAACAACTGGAAGTTTATTTCAGTGTCCATCACATCAAGGAAGGGAAAAATATCTCATTTGCACAATTGAAATTAGAGGGACATGCACTGAATTTGTGGGAGAGCCACACGAAAACCCTCAGGTTGGAGGGAGAACTTCCACTAACTAAATGGGAGGATTTTAAAACCCTCATTAATTCACAGTTTTATCCCATTAGGTACATGGAAGACCGGCGGATTCGATGGCATTACTTCAGGAAAAAATCGAGCGAAAGCGTGCAAGATTACACCACATAATTTATAAAAATGGCTATAATGTTGGGTCTCTCTCCAAATAACCAAGATGTACTCCTCAAGTATTTGGGGGGTCTACACTGCCATCTGTGTGAGTAAGTTATGTTATTCAAGCCCAAATCGATGGACGAGGCTTGTGTATAGACAAAATACCTAGAGAACATAGGCTTGAAGAGAGTGCAATCAAGTGGATCAAAACGTAAGGAGATGCTTCTAAGGAGGGAAAGAAGAATAAAAAAGCGGGAAAAGATATTAAAAAAAAAAAAAAAATACAACCAAAACACACCAATGCAAAGATCCTAGCAACCACTGCAACATTGATGGCCATACAAAGGAGAAGTTCTAGAAGTTGCATCTAGAGCTAAACCCAAAGAAAAAGAAGAAAGATAATAAGAAGAATAATATCATGAACATTGATTCGAGCAACCAAGTTTATAGTAACTCAGACATGGATGAGAATATAATTTGTACATCAGTGCAGAAGGAGGTGAATCTCAGTAGCCTTCATCAATAGGAAGAGAAAGAAATGACCAAACTCTTCCATATAAAGATAAAGGTCAAGAAGACAAAGATTGATGCTATGTTTGACTCAGGATCACAGGAGAATCTCATTGCAGTAGAGCTGGTCAAGGTTTGGGCTTGGAAGTTTGTGATCATCTAAACCCATATCCAATGGGATGGGTAAATAATGATGCAGCGCTAAAGGTAAATAAACAATGTAAAATTAGATTTTCTATCAATGTTGATTGTATTGATGAAGTATATCTAGATGTGGTTCCCCTTGATGTATGTGGAGTCGTGTTTGGGAGTTCATACATGTACATGCGTGATGAAATATTAATGAGGTTCTTAAAGGATGGAAAATTATTCATCTTCAACACCCACAAAAGGAAGTCGAAAATTTCACTGGTAAGTGCCAACCAAGCCAATAATTTGATGAGTTCCAATAAGAAGTATGCTTTATTATTTTCAAGAGAAAGTCAGTCTCTAGAGGAGTCAATAAGAGGAAATACATCCTTGGAGGGGTGTACTAAGAAATTAAAACAACAACTGGAGTAGTTGCTACAAGAATACCAGGATGTGTTCTTAGAGCCTAAAGGACTACCACCTAAGAGGGAAGTGGAACATGAGATCCAACTATTATTAGACTCCCCTTGCTGAATATTGGGCTATGCAGATAGTCAGTTATAGAAACAAGTGAGGTGAAGAAATGGTTGCAACAACTACTGGAACATGGTTTCATTCAATCGAGTACGTCACCATGTGGGTCACCCATCATAATTCTGCCAAAGAATGATGGGACTTGGCAGATGTGTATAAATCACATGGAATTGAACAAAAGCACACTCAAGAACATATAACCCCTGCCCAGGATAGATGATTTGTTGGATCAGTTATAACAAGAAAAATACTTCACGAAGATGAACTTGAAGTTTGAATATCACCTCATTCGATTCAAAGAAGAATATACTTGCAAGAGCGCCTTCTAAACCAGTCAAGGTTTGTATGAGTGGTTAGTCACGCCATTTGGCCTATGTAATGCACCAGCTACATTTATCAAATTAATGAATGATATACTGTGCCATTTTATAGATTTATTTGTTATTGTATATTTGGATAATATACTAGTATATAGTGCTACCTAGGAGGAGCATATTTCACATTTGATGTAGGTTCTGGAAACATTGAAGAAGCATCGACTGCTAGAAAATATCAAGAAGTGTGAGTATGTGTAGCAGTATTTGGTGTATCTAGGGTATGTGATTGGTGGAGGAGAGCTGATGATATATTCTTCCAAGATAGAGGCCATCATGAAATGGTCATTTCCTACTAATGTTTCTAAGGTCAGGAGTTTCATTAGGGAAACTGATCAGGTGATCAAGTCCTTAATGGAAAAATGCTCAAAAAATTATTTGCTCATAATTGGTTCAAACCAATACGACAGGAAATATCTCGCCAAAACGATCCTGCAGCCATTAACGACACTCAAATCCGTTACCGTATGAAGAAGATATTGCATTTTGAAATCGCTCAATAACCTTCAATTTTGAAAGGAAATTTTTTTAATATTATGTGTTGGAATAATTTTATTTTTTATTAAGGTTTAATTAATTAATTAAAATATATAATTATTGATATTTATATGATTTTTATTAATCATATATTATATTCCTAATTATATGTTTTAATTAATTATTAAAAAAATAAAAATTAAACCTTATTAAAATTTAAATATTAAACCACATAAATATTAAAACAAATTTTAAATATGAAATATGGTAACAAAACCCAAATGTATGTTACGTAATGTTCAAGTTAACGATTAAAGGTTTGAATACGTGGAATAACGTAATGGATGTCACATGCTTGGTTACGTTAAGGTGGAGCGGCGGTTAAACATTAAACGTTTAACATTTAAGTTGTAGTGGTGTTCATAATGAACGGCGACAGTTACGAAAACAGTGTATTGTTCTGGATAAGTTCACATATGGCCACGTTTTAAAACAGTAAATGCTAGCAGTAAACGGTTCCGTCTACTTTGGAGTAGTCCGCCCAAAAATGGCGCCAGTGCCAAAATAACTGGAGCTATCTGCAGTGAGTCCACAATTAGTGGGATTTTTGCCTAACATTGGGCAAAAACTTCAGTTGGACATAACTTTGGCTAGGAAAGTCCAAATTGAGCGATTTTTTTTTTGATTTTGGGGATTTGGAACATTTTGAAGCTGTTGGAATAGGTTTTAGAGCCATCAGGGCACTCTTTCAGAGCTTTTATCAGCGAAATTTCTTGTGGAGCCACTAGGGCTATAGGAATGATCCGCTGTATTGGGCTATGTTCATCTGTTTGAGGTGAATGAATAGTCAATTTTTACTTTTTCCAGCACTTTGATTCTGATTTTGCGGCTATTTCAGCCTTTTGAGGCTTTCTTCATGGTGTAAAACTTTTTTTGAGCATTAATAGAAGAGGGAAAAGCCCATTTGGAGGCTTTTGGACCCAGTAGATGTAGCCCAAGAGAGGGGTGAACTGCTTTATCAAATGCTTGTTATTATGCTGTGAATGCTTGCTACTTATTTCCAGAGTTTGATACATTAAACAATGAATTTAAATAATTCCTCTTAACACAAAGACTTATACAATGATCAAAACTGATTTGTTCCATTCCAAACCACATTACTTTCATTGCAGAACACCTTAACTTGCTTGTTCACACATAATATTGGTTAATGAATACTTTGCAATCAAAAAACAAATACTTTCATTACCAGATCGTTTTTGTGTTTACTTCATATTTCTTTAGGCAGAGCCAGTAAGAGGGCCAGAAGCTTTTGGTTTCATCCTTTCTAGTAAAGGTGAAATAATCAGTAAAAGCCCCTACTGTCTATCTCTGTATAAGAAATATTTTGTTCACACATTTCAGATCAGAAACACAATACCTGAGGAAATTCATAGCCTCATTTTCAGTGGTAGCAACACCACTCCATGCCATAATAGAAAGTGGTAAGAGTTTCTAGTGGGGAAAATGTTAGTAGATGGATTTCAAGGAGCTAAAGAAGAACAAGCAACGTTCTAGCATTACCAAACTTGCGACGGTCCTTTGAATTGGATACAGATGCGGGTGGGTATGCTATGGGAGTTGTCTTGATCCATGGAGGAATGCTTGTTTGCTACCATTCTGAAGTTTTTCATGTGGCAGTTCTTAACTACTCTACCTACGATAAGGAGCTCTATGACATGGTGCAAGCTGTGAAGAAGTGGAATTAATATCTGATGGGAAAGGAGACAACGATCCACACAGATCACCATCAGTTACAGTACTTGGAGGCCCGGAGTAAGCTACAACAGACCGAGCATTACAGTTGTAATTCTTTCAATGCATCCCGGATTGAATATTATAGTTTTGGGGACTCTTATGCACATGGATCCATTCACCCATGATGCATACATGGAGGCATATTTAGAGGATGAGGTCTTCAAGGAGGTGTATCAATAGTTGCAGAGTCAGGGTCATGTGCACGATGGTGACAACACCATTGACTACCATCTCTAGGATGGGTTACTCTACATGATGGATAAGCTATGTGTTTCTAAAGGTGAGCGATTGTAGCTAATTAGATAGGTTCACACCTCCAAAATTGCAGGGCACTTTGGTGTAGGGAAGACCATGGCTAACTTACGGAGGTATGTGTATTGGCCCAATATTCAAGAGCATATAGCTAGGTTCATAAGAGGATTCATGCTTTGTTGTACCAGCAAGCCTAGTAACATGAAAAATGCTTTATATCATCACTTACATGTACCTACTCGTCCTTGGGAAAGAATTGCCATGGAATTTGTGGGAGGTTTAGCAGAAAACGGGAAGGAACGTGACTACCTTTTCGTGGTAATTGACGGGTTCAACAAGATATGTCTTATGATGCCCTGTAAAAATACCATCAAAGGGCAAGAAGCAACAACTTGTTCTTTGGACAGATCTGGGTGCACTTTGGGATACCAAGGAGCATCATTTCAGACAGGGATACAAGATTTCTTAGTGCATTATGGACTACATTTTGGGAGAATATTGACACGAAATTGAAGAGATTTACAACATTCCATCCACAAACAAATGGGCAGACAGAAGTAGTCAACAAGACTTTGGTGCAACTTTTGAGGGGATATAACCAGAATCATTCGAAGACCTAGGATGAAAATCTGGTCTATATATACAACATTCTTACAATAGAGCGGTCCACACTTCTACAAGGAAGTCCCCCTTTGATACTTGTTTTGGATATTTTTCCGCCTTCACCTTTGGATATTGCATATGGACAACAAGGAAGAGTGAGGGAAGATCTTATAGGGGATGCTTTAAGAGCTGAAAATTTTTATATAGAAAATTAGGAAGATCCATTTACAAGTACAATAAACATTGCAAAAGTCACATGAGAAGTATAAGGCCAGGCATGATCAACACAAAACATAGAAATCATTCAAGGTGGGAGACATCATATGGATATTGTTGAATAAGGGGTGGCTACATGGACCTGGTAAGAAAATAAAGGCTCTGAGTTATGGTCCCTTTGAGATACTAGAAAATGTGGGTGATAATGCCTATCGACTCAGTTCACCACCATATATGAGCATTTACTCAGTTTTGAATTTAGATAATTTGAAACTCTACGAGCCTTCCATGCTAGACCAGGAAGAGGAACATGCCCTACCTTCTGTGGAGGACTTGGAACCAGATGTTCAAGAAAAGCTGATAGAAGATATTGTTTTGCAGAAGAGTTCCATAACTACAAGATAGGGTCAGCATGACCTTTGACATATTGGGTTAAAGGGACAACTTCCAGGCAAAGCTAAATGTTATACCAGAGAGAAGGCGGAGGAAAAATTTTCTCACCTCATTTAGTAGAAGATTTTTGGGACTTAAAATCCTCCCAAAATGGGGAGGTCTGATCCAGATTGGATCATTATATTTTTTTGCATCCATCTCGATGCATTTAGAGTGGAAAAAGTGGAGGAATCATCTCACGAGACTATTCTAGTTTGGAGAAACGAGGTCTGAAACCTTCCGAGAGCGTTTTAAGGCACCAAACAACGTTTTTTAGGGGTGAAACTTTGCCTCTTTATCCTAACACCTTTTCATGTTATTAAAACACAAATATCTTTCCAACGACACAAGAAGCACGCCAATCAAAGTTCATATGCTAAAGTTATGCCACTCATAAGTTTACCTTCCTGTTTTCACACCTATAATTTGGGAGGATGGCATCAACCCCCATTATTCATGGAAAAGGGGATAACCACGTGTTTGTTATGTAAAATACTCTATAAGAGTCTATATTGTAACCCTAGTTAAAAGTTGATGGTTAAACTTAACCACTAATAGGCGCTATCGGGCTATGTTATAACCATGCCACTAAGGGGAAGAGCCATTCCATTCTTTCGAGAGAATTTTGTTCCATATTTGAGCATAGATAGCCAAGAGGGATAAGAGGTAGAGCACACATGGAGGATTTGTGCACTGTAGCATCCCACGGGCCACAAGCCTTTCTTCTTTGTACCTGCAACCATATTTACAGACATAAAAAGAGAGCAAAGTGACCTCACCTTCCAGCGGGGTTTTCTCCCGAAAGGGTTTCCCAGAGCATATTTTGTGTCTTATGTGTGAGTGTAAGCTTATTTTTTTGTACTCTATTTTCATTCATAATTTTCATTCGCATGCATGCACTAACTACAATTAAATCTACATATATTGAATTTTAAATAAACTGTAATAGTGTATAATTTTCATATTTATAATATAATATTATTATATCTACTGTGACAAAATGTCGAGTGGAATATCCACGACATTTTACAGATCAAAACCCTAAAAGGGTATAGAGCCAAATATCTAAAACAACCCACCCCCCAAAAAATAAATAAGGGTAAGGTTCACAAATCAAAGGAGGGAGATTCAAATTTTTTGGTGGGTGATTCGGTGACATTGGATAAGGTAATGGACACATCATAGAAAGTCATATTCAATCGTGTACGAGGTATAAAATACCCTCAGGATTTCTTACAAGAGTGGGAGATGACAACTTGGAAAGAACTAGTTGCAATCCTCTAAAGGTAACGTGTCTCACCCATGGTTGGTTTATGACAGAGTTCCTGTCAGATGAAGAGGTCCATAAAAATTTAAGCCGAAACGAGTGCATAAAAACCACTCTAGCTATCCTTAAGTGGCGGCATCCCCTCTTCCATGCCATTCATGAAAATTTAGACTTTTTTCTTGTCTGGGTCAGAATATTGGCCCTCCTGCCACAATTATTGATTCCTGAGATGTTTAAGTGCATTAGAGATAAGTTGGGGACCTTTCTTGAAACATATATGTCTTATTGATAAACAAACAAGAAAACTATTGTCTGTATCCTACTAAGTCTAAACCCTCGTGAAGGATTATTGAAGAACTGAATATTTTTTTAGAGGATATAATTTCACACAAACCCTTGATTATGAAGGGTTCCCCTTTCATTGTCATCGTTTTCATAAGATGGGGCATTTGATAAGAGATTTACCAATCCATTACTATGGAAAATGGGGTCACAGGAGTTAAGGTGTTAAGGAGGTTTCGAGTCCAGACAATGGATGAAAAATGGAATAATCCTTCACTAAAGATAAGGGGGAAGCTTGTGAACCCATGGTTAAGAGATTCATTATTAGTCATGGCTTCTCTAGAATAGATTGAAGGCCCAATTGAAGACCAGATGTACATGGACGATCCGGCACAGGATCATGGGAAAAGAGCCCTCGAGGGAGCAGCTACATTGGCCTCTTATCCAGGTAACTACTCTTCCCCTCTTATGGTGAAAAATTTAATCAACTCTATGTATTCGCTTTATATGAGTTTCTCTTCCTCTATGCATGTTTGTGAAAACCATACGATCCCCTCTCCTATTCCTTCAACCTTTGATCCCCCTTTCCCATACTCCTCGGCTCCTACATGTTCCCCTTTGTTAAAAATGACCCTTGTTGGGGATCTGTTGCACCAGCCGACAACTAAAGAACCGTAAAATATCCGACCCAGGACTGGTAACCAGGGTACCCTAAAATTTTTGGGGGATTTGGGAAATTTATCTCTTGTCAAACTTAGAGGCAAATCCAGGGGTAGAAAATCATACATGACTAGGGATAAACACCTAGAGAATATGAAAATTATGAAAGGTAAGCATAAATATCTTAATGGGGTCCTTAGAGCTCGGAACTACCCTAGCCTGATTCCATGATGGTTTTATCCTTCAAATGCAGGGGCCTAGTTATCCCCTTTTAAAATGTGGACTTGAAAATCTTAGTGCACTCAATTAAGGTGGATGCCATACTTATGCAAGAAACTTTGGGGGAGAGAGATATGATAAAAAAACCATTGAAACCTTGCTCTCAGGATGGTGGTTCACTGCCTCAGATGCTAGAGGAGGATCCGAGGGTCTGGCCTTGGGTATCAATCCAAAATACGTAAAAATAGTGGGGGTATGGGGTGCCAACATGATATTGGGAGTGGATATACTTTCTCTAGACTTGAATATGGAGCTAAAAATTGTGAATATTTATGTGAATTTTCAGGACAAAGCCACATTCTCGAAATATTTGATGTCCAAATATTTTATGAAGGTTGAAAACCTAGTGATTGGAGGTGAGGTATATTTCACATTGGGTGCATCGGAAGTATGGGGCTCGTGCTCCCACCCTGATACCCTGGCCGACTCCTTCTAACAACTTCTAAACTCTAATAAGCTTGGAGTCGTTGAGCTGGTGAAAATGTGCCCCACCTGGAGGAACAAGCATGCTAGATATAATATTGTCACCCGGTGCATTGATCATTTCTTGATTTCAGAGTCCCTCCTGGAGAAAATCTCCCTCTATAGACAATGGGTGGGATCCAGTGGAGAATATGGCCACCACCCCATAATTCTAGATATTCGTGGATATTTCAACAAGCCTAATAGCCCCTTCAAATTATGCTCTTCATGGCTTAATGACCAATCCTACAGAGACCTGATATATGAAAATTGGATAGATTTTGACCCAAATCAAGGAATCTTGAGGGCGGATCAGTTTGTCGCAAACCTGTAAAAAATAAAGAAATATTCCATTCAATGGGTGGCCTAGAATAAATAAAATGATGATGCAGCCCTAAAAAATGTGGAGAGAGAGCTAAATATATTGGAAGATGTCGATGGAGGTGGTTACGATTTTGAGAAAGCCAAACAAAGAATTTTTAACTTGGAAAAGGAGAAAAAGTGAATTTTGAATGAACGAGAAGAATTGTGGAGGCTTAAAAATAGAACTACCAAGCTACAAAGTGGTACAACACCAAGTTTTCCTAGAATTTTGCAAAGGGGTGGAAAATCCAAAATACCATTTGGGAATTGGAAAATCCAAAAGGCAGAAGGGTCACTGCTTTTCAGGATATAGCCAGGCTGGGGGTGGATCATTTTGGCAATCTTTTTCAAGCACAATAGGAAGTATCAATTATAGAAATCATCCAAACCACCCAGGCCTTCCCTCACTTTATGGACCCTAAGGCAAACAAGGAATTGTTGGAACCTGTATCGAAATTGGAATTGCAAAAATCCCTTCATGGGTTTTAGAAACACAAAAAATCTAGGCCTAATGGCTAGATGATGGAGTTATTCCTGGTGTTTTACAAGCTCTTGAAGGATGACCTTTTGAGGATGGTGGAAGAGTCTTGTTATATTAGGATCATCCTCCCTTATTTTAATTCCACATTCATCGCCTTGATTCCTAAAACTAACAACCGCCACTCCTTTGATGACTTAGGCCCATTTCGCTCTACAATTGCATTTACAAAATAACAACCAAAATAACTGATAATAGGATAAATCCAACCCTCTCCAGCAACATCTCCAACGAAAAATTTGTTTTCTTGATGATAGACATATCCATGAGGCTATAAGGGTTTACTAGGAGATTATGCATAGCCTTAAGTCTTGGACGAAAAAAGGTATGATCATTAATATTTATTTATATAAAAATTTTGATCGTGTGAATGATCTTATATCATATTATTGCTAATGCACTTGGGATTCAAAGTTCCATTTATCATTTGGATAATGAGTTTCGTGACATCCGTGTATTTTTTTTTTTTGTAATCTTGGAAGGACTACATCTTCATCATGTCCAATATATCATCCCGATCGAGGTGGGGAATTGAACTAGTGACTTCACATCAAGGAGTGCCTTAACAGAGCTCCCTATCACCATTTATTCAAGACCTCATTGACGTATTTTACAGTTCTTATTAATGGTGCGACATCAATTTTTATTCAAGCTCAGAGAGGTGTAAGGCATGTATAGCCCCTCTCACCCCTCCTTTTTCTACTTATTGATGAGGGCTTGAGCATGATTTTAAAGGAAGACAAATAAAGAGGTGATATTCGTGGAGTTTGGGTGACAAAAAATGTGACTGCTACTCAATTTCTCTTTGTTTACGATGTATTATTTGATGGGAAAATTGCTGAGAGGGGGGGGGGTGGGGTGAATTAGTATTTACAAGAATCACAACATTTTACTTTTCTTTTACTAATTTCTATACGCGACTTTGATTAGCCCAACTAGCGTATGTACGCGAATATCCTAAAAGAAACTTGCATATACCCAAATAAATTTACTATTTAGATAAATATTCAGAGACATTACTTAGCACAGATCATCAGTTATGCATCATATAGTTAAGTAGTAAACATGTGCAGTAATAACATAATAAATCATCAAATAAGAGCATCACACATGAACACCAAGATTTAAGGTGGAAACCCAAGTCGAGAGAAAACCACCATTGCTGTCGTCTCTGTCTTCAATATTTATTATATAGAAAACTGCTTACAATGTTGTACTAATGCAGACTCATATCAGTACGCAAGCACCCACTTGAAAAAGGCTAGAACCTTCTCTCGTTCTCCATATACTACTGGAAGGGAGCTCCAACCCCCTAATATCGTTTACCAGCCACTACTGGAAGGGAGCTCCAACCCCCTAATATCATTTACCAGCCACTACTGGAAGGGAGTTACAACCCCCTGATCATAACACCAACTTCTACTGGAAGGAAGCTTTTACTTCCACACTGAAGGCTTCAACCCTCAGACCCACTGTAGACCACGTTTCATAAATTTTCATACTGGATCCAACAACTTCAACATAACTCAATATGTAGATCAACACCAATAGCCATAACCCAAACTTTAAACAGAACAGTGAGATCACTGTAACTAGAACATAGTAATAAACCCAGACTTCTAAACTAACATGTAGAACCAATTTCAACCTTGATCATTCATAGAATCAAATGTATACACTACTTCACTTACTGCAACCTGCATATATACGCACTTTCCTGCACGCCAACTTGCGTATAGATCTTTGTATACTGAATTTTAAGAATTTGATCAGAATCAGAACAGTTCTGAGGCATTCAGTCATACATTGTCAGATTTACAGAACCCTTATTCAATCAAAAACATCCATCATATTCAATCACTTAGTCATTGATGATATTTGTACATAATCAACTAGCAGCATATACAGTATTCAAACAACCCAAATCTACATGAAAATGTCATTGATAGACATCAGAAATATAGAAGAAATAATCAGACAACCTCTTCAGCAAGCTTCAAAAAACCCTAACTTCCATATGCGCTTTTGCTAAAACAAACCTGCGTGTACATGCGCTTTCACCGTGACGAACCAACATATAGATATGTAAATATTCATAGTTGCGTAACATTTCAGATCAATAGACTTACTTAGATCATACCCTCCTTTTCAACAAACATGCGCTAGATCATAGATCTAGACATCTCACAAACAGATCATGCAAATACAAATTCATTTAAGGTCTAGAGATACCGATCCATCATTGTTTCCATAGGTGCATCATTATTTCAGATCTATTCATAAATTGTAACCCATTCCATGTAGATATACTTCAGAGCGAAGTATTCAATTAAAACCCATACACTTGCCTACCTTGCACTATGATATTCTTCTCCTTATATAGTTTGAGTCTTTCCCAATACCATGAGCAAAAACCACACTAGTGCCGATGGTATTCTTGGACGAAATCAAATAGACGACACAATGCTCAATAATGTGGGCTAAAACCATGGTAAGGACCCTTGGTATCATAAAATGAGTGTGTAAGTACATATGCGACTTGACTTCTTCGTACTCGCGTGTATACACGACTTCTCTTCATCAAAACTACGTATACACTAATTCTGCATGTATACGCAGGTTGCCTTCATCAAACCTGTGGGCACACTCGGGTTGCCTTCATCAAACCTGCGTATACGTTGTGAAATATTACCTTTATCACTTCTCTGTCACTGATTGGAATTCCTTTTTCTGTCACATCTAAACTGACTTGTAGATACATCATTTTTACATCTTTAACAAATAAGTTGTTATCAAAGGGAAACTCATCAAGTAGGTTGCCATCAAGGACAAAATATCAACATACTACATCATAATGCCAACACTTTTATTCAGTGATGGCTCTCGTCAGGACTTCATCACTATCAAGGATGTACTAAACATGTTTAAAAGATCCACTGGGTGAATGAATATAATTCATCACTATCACAAATTGTCCTATCTAGGGAGGAAGATGCCTATGCCCAAAGCCTCTTTCCTTTCCAGCCCCTGGACTTTGATAAAAGATTTAAATACCCATGCTTTCACCTAAATCCTAATGACTACAAGAAGGATGTTTGGAAATGGCTTGTCGCCGGGATTGAGAAGAGAAACAACTCTTGGAGTTTTAGATGGCTCTCTAGAGTTGGAAGGCTTGTACTTATCAAAATTGTCCTCGAATCAATTCCGATTTTTGGGATGTTGCTGGCCTAGATTCCCACAGGGATCCTTAACAATATTCATAAGCTATGTAATAGATTTCTATGGCTAGGAAAAAAAGAGAGTAGAATCTTCTGTTGGGTTCATTAGGATAAGGTCTCTATGCCAAAATCCCGAGGCAGGTGGGGCTTAAAGAACCTACATTATTTTTTGAAGACCTTAGTTGCAAAATTTGTCTAGAGTTTGCTTTCAAATAGTCTGTGGACCACTATCCCATCTTGGAAATGCATCTTCCCATCCTCTCTCGAAGACTGGTTGCGATCCCCAAATAAGAAGAGACCTAAATTGTCCATCACTTGGAAGGAAATTCTCGCCTCCTTTTTTATGGTTGAAGAAGGGTTAACATGGAAAGCAGGAAATGGGAAAAAAGTTAAGTTTGGTAGAGACCCTTGGGTGGGATGTGGGGAAGACTTTGTCCTTCCTCCGAAAATGATTCAGTTCTTAAATAATCAAGGAAAATACACCCTCAATCATGTTGCTGACCTAAAAAAATCCTCAATATTGACTCAAGGATGGGTTTCACACCAAAATCTCAACTTTCCCACTGATTATCATATGCACTGGAACAACTTCAAGTTGGCCCTCAATACCTCCTATCTCAAAACAAGGGAGGATTAGGTAGACTCCTTGTTCTGGATCCACTCTGCTTGGAGTATCTACTTTATGAAAGAAGGCTACACACACATTTGTAGGAATGTGTATCCTATTGAAGAAACCTGGCAGTGGAAGAAAATATGGAAGCTTAAATGCCCCCCAAATTGTGCATATTTTCGTCGTGCCTACTCAAAAATAAGATCCCATCCTCAGATCACCTTCAACATCGTAATTGGAAGAGGATATGATGGTGTGATTTGTGCAAGAATGCAATTGAAACTATTAATCATTTTTTTATTTCCTGCCATTTTTCTGTGGCCGTTTGGTAGAATGATAAAGACAAGGTTGGAGGTTTGATGGATTGGTCAGGAGAATCATTTAAATAAGCTTGTAGGAGCTGATGACATCACATCAATCTAAAATAACTGAGGAATTTAGCTCCTCTTTTTTGCCGGGGATCTGGATTGCTTGAAACAGAGTTATCCTCAAGGACAAATCCTCAATTCTTGATCTTGCGGCAACAAACTCCGTGGCATATTTTGACCTCCTCCCCTCTAATGAAGAGGCCCAAGTTCCCCAAATTATTTTAGCTGAAAAATTTGATAGATCCACCCCTTGGGCCTTCTTTGATAGAGCATCTTAGAAAACTAGATCCTATGGGGGTGGGGCAATTCTCTATCTCAACAAAAATCTTTCTTCAAATTGCAAAGTGGCCAGGGAAGGAGAGCAAACAATTATGCGAAGCTCCTCAGCCTTAGAATATTACTTCTTTTTCCATTGAAAAACATGCCCTTTCCTTGCAAATATTTGGAGACTCAATGTTTTTTATGAATTGGTTCAACAAATTTCAGAGATGTCATATTCACACCTTGTGCCCTATTCTTGAAGAATTTTTGCAGTTTAAGCAGGTTTTTAACCATATTTCTTGTCAACACGTTTACAGGGATCAAAATCAATTTGCAGATCAACTTTCTAAAGTATGTGTTTCTCATGTCTTATGGATATGGCAAATCGTTGAATAGTTAAATCAAGATATATCAGTTTACTTCCACAAGACTTTCATCGAAGGTATTTAGCTTGGGGATCCTGGAGTGTAATCTCTGGGTGTTTTTTATTTATGACTCATGCAAAATTATACCAACTATATATTATCAAATTTTAACATCTCTTTTTGTTGTATCTATAATACTTCTAAACTGGTGGCCATGGGATTTTTTTATACTAGTTGGAAAATAATGATCCAGATTTTCCACAGTGTTATAAGAAATCTGTCAACTTTTCGAATCCTAACGGGAACCATCTTCAAGACTATATTCGAATGAATGATTGAAAGAAGGTGCAGACGAGGGATAAATAGTCATAGGGTTGGGGAGAGAAAAGAGAGCCCACAAAAAACTGAACCTATTTTTTTTAATTCATACATTATTTTTTTTATATAATTCATTATTATTTATTTAAGGAAGTAAATTTTTAACAATAATTATTAATAATAATAAATAATAATAATAATAATTGTTATTATTCAGTTACTAATTAATTTTTATAGAGATGTTAAATAATAATCATATAAATTGTTTTAATAATAACTAAAATAAATATAATTAATTATTTATATATCAATTAACTTATTAAAATTCATATTATTGTGATGAATTATTAATATTAATTATTATTGTTGTTATATTTTTTTTTTTTCTAAATAGGACTAATTCTATTAATTATGAAAATACTGGTACAAAACTGCCAGGACTGCTGCTGTGAGAGCCAGACAGTCTGGGTTGATTAACTTTGCTATCCTTAAGAAGTCGGGGCCGCCCAGAGTGGGAAACCGACCCATTAAACATCAGTAGTTGGGCCGCCCAAAGAAGGGAAACCGGCCATAGACTTATACAAAACATGTAAATAACTTTAAAAACACAGCAAGATGCATCATTATGCTCAACAAGTGAGCAACTAAAACAGTAAATCATGATAAAACCAGCTATGAGTGAGCCCAAGGAGTCAGCTCTTGTCCTCAGAAGACAGCGGTTCCTCTTCCACCCTGCATGCATATTCAGTTCCTGTGCTGCTGTCTTCCTTTCCTTCCTGACTGTCAGAATTCATGTTCTGGCGCTGAGCTTCAGTGCTGTCCTCTGCTTGAGGAGAAGGAATGGAGCGAGGGTCAAGAGTCGGGGGGAGGCCAGCAGAGAGGGGAATTTCCTCACGAAGGGAAACGGTGATGAGGGCAGTGATGATGGAGTCAAAAGAAGTACAGTGGAAGCGAAGTTCCGCATTCTGAGTGGTCTGCCGGATGGTGGAGCCACGGAGCCTGTTGATGGTAGGAGAGGGCTGACCGGGATAGGCGATAGCAGCTGAGGGAAGGGGATGACAGGGAGGATTAGGAATATTCGGAGGAGAGGAAAGACCGGGAGGCTCAGAATGAGCAACAGGATTGTCAGAAGCATCTCTGATGATTTGCGCCCGTCCACGTCCTCTGCCAACAAGGCTACCCCTACCCCGGCCTCTATGCCTGCCTCCACGTGAAGAAAGCGGGGGAGTGGGGTCATCTCCGTCCGAGGAGGAGCTGAGATCAGAGAGGGGCAGAGGAGGAGTGCCAGAAGTGCGCCCTCGACTCACTCCACGACGAGGCCTCATTCTTTGACGTAATCGGGGCATGGCTAACAACAAATGACGCAAACGAGGCCTGCCAGAAGGGGGTTCAGGAGAAGGGGAGAGGGCGAGGGCACAACCAGGGTGGTTCCGCCTGTGCAGGAAGGCAGAAGATCTGAAAGGGCAGTCACCAGAGGAGCGAAGATCCTGAGAATTCAAATTGAGATTGGAGAAAGACGGAGTACCTGTGAAGGTGACGCTCGAATAACCAGAAGAGGCACAAGCTCCGCAGCAAGGGCCGTTGGAGAAGTGAGCGCCCGGCACCGTTTCCAGACAAGCCCAAACACTGCAACGACGCCCCGTATTCGTCTTGCAGCTGGAAATTGCCGCACCAGGTGGGCAAGCGCTTCTGAACGGGGGCAGAATTTTGAAATGGCTTCCGTCTCTCTGCCCCTCTTCCATCGTGAAAGCAAAAACCAAATACATCGCCATAAAACTGAGATTGAAGGAGCAGTTAATACCATTGTGATTCTTCCAAGGCGTATTAATGTCGCGAGGACGGTGAACACGCGAGGCCATGTGGGCAGGGCACGCATACAGCCTTGGGAGCTGCGTGGGTGCCGGAGGCCCGTTATTACACTCATTCAGCCGCATCCGGCGATTATTGTTGTTATATTATTTGTAAGACCATAATTTTTTTTTAATTAACGAATTATTTAAATTAATTAGGTCTTTTTATTGTTTAATAATAATTCTTAATTTATTAATATTAATTATTATTATATTTGTTGTATTATTTCATTTCTCTATTAATACACCTTAATTTTTTATTATTATTAATTAATGAATTAATTTTTAATTTAATTAGGTATTTTTCAATATTATTATTGATACTAGTTTTTGACAGACTCATTGCACACATGTTTTATACTTTGGTATGCCTCCAGATATAGGGAGAGTTGTTTTTTATCACCTATAGTGACTTATGCTTTTGAGTGCTTATAAGCACATGTAAATTTGTAATTTTATTTTCCTTAATAAAATTATAATTTTTTCTTTGAAAAAGAAAAAAAGAAGAAGGAAATCGAGTGTTGGTTAATTCGCAAAACATCATGAGATGAAAGAGTTTGTCACCTTTGGGACACTAAGAGGGTCAAAGATGAAATCACCTTCTCTTAATATGTCCATCTTATACTTACATTCAGTTGCTAAAATTAGAACAAATTCCCCTGAACTTCACAATGAAACTCAATGTTAGTCAATTCCCAAAATAACATGGGATGAAAGTATTTGTCGCATTTGTGACACTAAGAGGATGGAAGATGAAAATCACTTTCTCTTAAATTGTCTGTGTTATATTCACATTCAAATTAATTTTCAAAATATTTGTCATACTACTAGCCTTCTCGACCTTTTAAGTCAACAAAGCTATTATGATGATCTTTGAATGCTTCTCTTAATATTTTTTAGGCATATAGATAAAATGTTAAAGAACTTTGAGTAATTTCTTACCTTTTTAAGTTCCAATAAATCATATCTGTCATTGTAGACGCCAATCATCATCACCATAAAATAAAAATCTAAATAATTCGGAGTAATATCTTACCTTCTTAAGGTCCAATAAACTATATCAACCTTTGCACATGTCAATCATCATTGTCACTATATATATATCCTTTTCCTATGTGGTTCACACACCTTGGAGATCAATGACCGCTACGTCCATAGAATATTTGTACCAGAGAGATACACCTGAAGGGATAACTTCTTGTTGGCTCAACCACAGAGCCTGCCCCAAAAATATAGAGAGAATTGAATCTGTGACCTCTTAATAGCAAAGGTACTTTAGCAATCTATACTCGATCAATTGAACTAACCCTTGGGATTGTCATTATCATTTGCCAAAGCCAAGTTATATTGTTTTCATTTATGATAAAAAAAACTTTAACTCTTAATTAATTTGTAAATTTTTAAAAACAATTTACAAAATTCACCTAAATTTTTATAAAATTAAATATTGAATTTATTATTTTGAAAATAAAAAATTATTTTTTGATTTTTTAAAATTTATTTATTTTTTTCAATGGATATACATGAAAGGGCTGATTTTATGTGCATTTAAATCAATTGGTCACAAATAAAAATTGTTTTAAAAAAAAAATTCTCTCACCATTAAGTGTCCAAAAAAATAAATAAGCAACAATTTTTTAATACTTTATATGCATTTTTTTAATGGTCTTGATTTGACAGTTGCACAAATTATTTACTTGAAGGGCCTCCAATCCAATTATTTATTTTTGTTTACGAAATGCTATGCCTCATTTGATGAGTTATGAAAAAAGAATGCCACGCTATGCCTGGTATTTTATTTTCGTTTATGAAATGCCATGCCTCATGTATATTGTTTTTTATTTTTTAAAGATCAAGGTGACACCTTAGTTATCCATGTAAAGAAACATTTTATAAATCAATGATTTAATTGTAAACTCATGAATGGGTATAATTTGTACCATAAAGTGTTATATACATGTTGGAGTACTTATGTTTGTTGGTTGTTTAACGTGTCATACACATAGTGCATTATTTATGTTTGTTGTTATCTAGTTCACTTAGTGTAAATAGAAAAAAAAATAAAAATTTAAACATGTTAAAAATTATTTACTAAGTTAAAATATCTTATGTGTTAAGCTACATATTCTATGTGTTTAATTATTATATTAGTAAATTTCATTTTAAATTTATAAATATATATATATTTTTAATATAAAATATATAAATACATAGATATTTATAAACCTTTAATTTAATGTTAATAATATAAGGTATAATTCTTTAATAAACTAAAATAAATTTATTTTAATTTTAATTTTTAAAATAAAAAATATTTCTTTTAAACAATAAAATTTAAATAATATTTATAATCTAATTTTAAATAAGTTATATTATATTAAATTTAATATTAAATGAATGAGTAATGATATCAAAGTAATATTTTTATTAATTGTTTTATGCATAATATATCAATAATACTTTTTACCAATAATATGTTTTTTTATGAAATATTATATTTATTTAAAATTAATATTTAAATAATTTTAATTGATATATATTTTTAAAATAATAATATTAATATTTTTTTTTCCACAGAAAAAATCGGTAACCTTTTATTTATAAAAATGAAAAGTTACACATAGCATATGCATTGAAGCATTTTCAGAAATTGCCCATTGGGCTCATGTGCTTTTGCACACAATGTAGCGTAGCAGGGCTACTGTGCATTCAGAAAGAATGAAAGAAAAAAGAAAAAAGAGAAGGGAAGGGAGGAAAGGACAGTAGAAACTGGTTCCAGAGAGTGAGTAAAAGACTCACACCTCATGTTTTCCTCCCCTTCTTCTTCTCGACCTTGCGCCACTCTCCCTGGGAGGGCTCAATTGTTGCTAGAACTAACTGTTGTTCTGTTTTCTGGGAGCCTGTATCCTTATCTGAGTCTGAAGTATCTGAGGGGTGATGCCGTTTGATCCCTCCAATACTTAGGTCCTCACTAGTCTTTTCTGCCTGGTTTGAATGAAAATGCGAAACCTTGTTGGCTGATATGTTTTCCTTTTGGGTCCCTTTACCTTGGGAAGGCTCAGTCTCCTCTATGGGAGTAACTTCCTCCTCTGCTTCTGATTCTTCTTCCTCTGAGTCAGGAGGGGGGTATTGCCACCCTTTTCTCTGCTTCCCTTTCTGTTTCTTTTTATTGTTTGCTTTCTTGGCTTCTGGACATGTACTTTGCAAGTGTCCTGTCAGCCTACAGATTCTGCATCTGAAGGCAGTGTTTTCGTAGTCTAGTCCTTGCAGCCAATTATGTTGCTTGTATACCAGCTTTATATTTTCCGGCAATCCTTTACTTAAGTCAACTTCCACGCAAATGCGTGCAAATGTGTAGATCCTTTCTTCAATCCTCTCTAGATCTGTTTTGATGTATTTCCCTATGCTGTTCCCAATTCCTTCCAATACTTGTTCACTCCAAAAGTGAAGAGGAAGGTTATATAGGCGGACCCAGACCGGCATTCTGGAGACAGTCATTGTGTTTGGGTCAAAATCTGGAAACCATGGGGTCATAAAAAGACCCGTTGTTCCCCAAAACCAAGGCCCTGCACTGATGACTGTATCTCTGGCTTCCGTAGATGCAAACTTTACAATGAAAAACCCCTTGGAGCACAGATGTATATCACATTCGATGGTCCAATGGGTGTAGATCCAGTGAAATAGATCCATGGGCTTTGGCCAAAAACAGTTAAAACGACAGATTAGAGCCTGTGTTTCATATGACTTAACGTAATCATCTAATCCTGTAGAGTCAATATTGAGGGCTGGGGTTTGCCCAAGCTGATCTACTATATATGGCCTAGGTGAATGCCCGCCTTGGTCTGGAGAGGACCCTGCATCTCTGTTACTCTGTAAGATGTTTTTATAAGAGAGACCTCTTTGGGATGTTGCTGAGATGTTGTCCTTTTCCCTTTATCTCCTCCTGTGGAGCTTGGGTGTCCCTGGGGCACAGCACCCCCTCTCAGCCTAAGATTTAGAGCAATGGTTGTTTCTGGGCTGATATCATAGTTCTTCAGGGTTCTGTTGTCCTGAAAGGAGTATCTCCCACTGACCAAGTGTTGGATCTGAACAGGGTATCCCATAAATACCCAGATTTGCTGTTTCAACTGCAAAATGGAGCTTTCTGCATGTACCCACACTAGACTAGATTTCCCCACAGGGGGTTTAATAAAAATATGAAAGCTGGTTGATGTTACCTGTTGCCTGTGTGATTTAATTGTTGGTTGCTGGGAATGGACAGGGCGACGTCCCAAAAGCCCAGATCTGATGCCGCAAATAGATTCATCGCCAGCGACTCCCATGTTCATAGGCCCTTGTATTTTCTTGTTATTTCCGATGAGCTTGCTTCCCCAAACTGCGCTGATCTCCTTGCCTTCATTTTAATGACCCTGGATCCGACCCTTCTCAACTTCTTTGCCGCCATGGAGAGACAGATCGGATTGATTCATCGCCATGCAAGTCTCCTTCTTGCACGCCTCCATCTTGCCAGTGCCCGCCATAGTGACTGCTCCGCGATAGCCATTGCCAGCGGCTTGAACATTCCTCTGCTCTTGGGAAAAAAAGCAGAGCCTGGTACCCTTATCAAACAAGGAATCCAGGCGCCGCAATCCAGCAAACTTAGATCGAACCGACGATGATGCGTTGGAGACAAAAACAGATTCTTGCAACGAATGTGGGCAGTCGCAGAGCTGGAGCTGATTGTCATGGCCGTCGTTATTCAGATCCTCCGCTCTCTCGTCAGATGCATGCCTGTGTGAGGCAGCCGTGATGTTACCGGGTAGCCCTGAACTACGAACCCTAATGCCTTTGCTCTCCATCGCGCCTCCAACTATCTTATCAACTTGTCCACAATAATATTAATATTAAGAAGATGTAGATAATAATTATTTAGTTTAATTCTATTATTATTATTATTATTATTATTATTTGGCATATTTTTGGTGAATTTTTTTACATAGTAATAGTTTTTTTTAATCCTAATTATAATAATTTTGCTATCAATTATTTTTAGCATAAGAGACAGGTACTAAGGACAGGAGTTTGTTGCTAGGGATGGAAGCGATGGGATCTAAGTCTCGCGCAGGCAGTTTTCCATTGCGGTTCTACGTCAGGGATTCCTGATGCATGGTTTCTTTGAAAGGGAAGGATGTTTTCATCTATAGTATCTGCCACATGGATGAGGTGGAGGAGGATGTTGACATTACCCTCAGGAGGATGTGCGTCGTGGAGCCCTAGCAGTTGGTGGCGCTTGAGTGCCAAAACATTAAGAGGGATTTGGCAGAGTTTAGGTGTAAAGGGTTTGTTTTCCTCAGAGGGTTTATGAATGTTAGGGGGGTTTTTTATTGTCGGGGTTTGAAGATCGAGTTTGATGAGATACACTCCAATTTTGGGACTTGCTATGAGATTGAATGCGAGAGTGACGATCCCGAGAGAGTGAAGAAAATTCTCAAAGTTTTTCTTAGTGGAAATGGCGTGTCCTTCTCGCATTTTATGAAATTGAAGTTTTCCATTTTCAGGTTGTGGTTCCTTTATGAGCTAATGGACCAGGGATTTGTTGATCCAACGGGGGTTTTTGGTTCAATTCCTAGAGCGGGTCATTTAAATGGTACTTTGTAGCCTTTGGCTGGGCGGGGCAGTGGTAATTATGCGGCTAACGCACCTAGTGGCTTCATGCATGGAGGTTCTAGTGGTATAATAGGTTTTGCATGTCCCACAGACAAGGATGGTTTTGGCAGTCCTTTGATGCATTGCATTAAAGGAGGAGGATGGGGGGCACACACGATCGAGGGTTTGTTGGTCTAGCGGGGGTTTCCGATTTGAATCCTGGAGCGGGTCGTTTTGGTGGTACTTTATTGCCTTTGGCTGGGTGGGGCTCCGCATGTTGTCGTGATAATGATGGCTTTATCTAGCTATGGAGGAGGGAGCTATGACGCTGCAAAGTGACTGAGCCAGAGAGTTCCAGAGTTGATAACTTCATAACCTGCTTGGTTGTGATGGCCCTGTTGGAGCAGCTCTAGGCTATTTGCTGGTCAGAGTATCTTCCGACTTTGTTGTTTTCTTTGCCGATCAAAGTATATTTCGATTTTTTTTCTTGCTAATAAGAGTATCTTCCGATATTGACATTGTAATGAGTGTTTTCCCATTGTCAGATGTATTTGGTGCTCCCTTCAGGGTTCTTAGACGAGCCTGCGCACCTTTTTTCTTATCTTTTTTACACAGTGTTAGGTGCCCTTTGACTTGTTCTTGGGTTTTTCTATCTGATGCTGAATATCAGTCACATGTTATATGAGAATATACTAGCACATATGCTATATGCATGTTACATGTAAACATTATTTTATTTAATAGAAAGCTATTCATTTTTTTTTCTTAAAAAAAATATAGCTACTAAGCAACAATGCTACATATTACACTTGTTACTTACCATTTAAGATATGTATGCTTCAACATATCACTTATGAAAAATCAAAAAATAATAATAATGAGGGGGCTTCACTATGGAAGCAATACTATAACACGAGGGCTTTAATACAGAAGCAATACTATAACACGTGGGTTCATATTGGGGGATATATACTGAGAAAAAAATGACATAATAGATTGGGGTATATTTAGGGGGAAAAGGGTTTTTATATTGGCAGGTATAAAAGATGGAGCTCAATGTTAATGAAAAAATATAGAGAGGTATAAAAAATGTTAATGAAAAAATGGATACCTACAATATATAGTGAAAGTAGGGGTTTTTAAATTGGGAAGGTGTATTGGGTTTATATTGGTAGGGGGTTAAATAATGTGAATTTTAGAGGCATTTTCCAATATGTACTCAAATTAAGAGTATTGTTTAATATGCTATGATCACACGTGATGTGTTTGAAGATCATTGAGTGAAGGCCCCATGGCATTGTACAAGAATGAAATTGAAACTATTAATCGTTTGTTCATTTCTTGCCTTTTTTCCATGGTTGTTTGACAAGGTGGGAGGTTTGATTGATTGGTCAAGAGAATCATTTAAAGAGGCTTGGAAGAGCCGATGATATCACATTAATCTAAAATAACAGAGTAATTCACCTCCTCTTATCTGCTGGGGAATCTAGATTGTTCAAAACAGAGTTATCTTCAAGGACAAAGGCTCAATTCATGATCCTGTAGAAACAAAATCTGTGGCAGATTTCGACCTCCTCCCCTCTAACGAAGAGGCCCAAGTTCCCCAAATTATTGTAGCTGAACAGATTGATAGATCCACCCCTTGGGCCTTCTTTGACAGAGCATCTTCAGAAACTAGATCCTATGGGGGAGGGACAATTCTCTATCTCAACAAAAATAATCTCTTCAAACTCCAAAGTGGCCTGGGAAGGGGAGAAAACAATTATGCGAAGATCCTCAACCTTAAAATCTTACCTCTTTTTTCCATTGAAAAACATGTGCTTTCCTTGCAAATATTTGGAGACTCAATGATTTTTGTGAATTGGTTCAACAAAGTTCAAAGATGTCATATTCGTACCTTGTACCCTCTTCTTGGAGAAGTTTTGCAGCTTTAGCAGGTTTTTAACCATATTTCTTATCAACACGTTTACATGGATCGACATGAATCTACAGATCAACTTTCTAAAGTATGTGTTTCTCATGTCTTAGGGATATGGCAAATCGTCGAATAGTTAAATCAAGATATATCAATTTAGTTCCACGGGCCTTTCATCGAAGGTATTTAGCTAGGGGATCCTGGAGTGTAATCTCTGGGTGTTTTTTATTTGTGACTCATGCAAACTTATACCAACTATATGTTATCAACTTTTAACATCTCTTTTTTTTTGTAGCTACAATACTTCTAAACTAGTGGCCATGGGCTCTTTTTTATACTAGTTTTTGACAGACTCATTGCACACATGTTTTATACTATGGTATGCCTCCAAATATAGGGAGGCCTATCTTTGATCACCTGTAATGACTTATGATTTTGTATGCTTATAAGCTCATGCAAACTTGCAATTTTATTTTCCTTAATAAAGTTGCAATTTTTTCCTTGAAAAAGAAAGAAAGAAAGAAATCGAGTGTTGGCTAATTCCCAAAACATCATGAGATGAAAGAGTTTGTGACCTTTGGGACACTAAGAGGGTCAAAGATGAAATCACTTTCTCTTAAATTTTCCATCTTATACTTACATTCAATTGCTAAAATTAGAACAAATTCCCCTGAACTTCACAATGAAACTCAACATTAGTCAATTCCCAAAATAACATGGGATGAAAGCATTTGTCACATTTGTGACACTAAGAGGATGGAGGATGAAAATCACTCTCTTAAATTGTCCATCTTATATTCACATTCAATTTAATTTTCAAAATATTTGTCATACTACTAGCCTTCTTGACCTTTTAAGTCAACAAAGCTATTATGATGATCTTTGAACGCTTCTCTTAATGTTTTTTAAGCATATAGATAAAATGCTAAATAATTTTGAGCAATCTCTTACCTTTTTAAGTTCCAATAAATCATATGTCATTGTAGATGTCAATCATCATCACCATCAAATAAAATGCTAAATAATTCGGAGTAATATCTTACCTTCTTAAGGTCCATATATATATATATATTATTTTTATTTTTTCATTTCCTTATGTGGTTCACATACCTTAGAGATCAATGGCCGCTACATCCATGGAATATTTGTACCAGAGACATATACACCTAAAGAGATCACTTCTTGTTGGCTCAACCACAGAGCCTGACCCTAAGAGTATCGAGAGAATTGAACATGTGATCTCTTAATAGCAAAGGTACTTCAGCAATCAATACTCGATCAATTGAGCTAACCCTCAGGATTGCCATCATCATTTTATTATACATGCCAAAGCCATGTTATATTGTTTTCATTTATAATAAAAAAAACTTCGACTTTTAAATAATTTGTAAATTTTTAAAAACAATTTATAAAGTCTAAAATTAAATATTAAATTTATTAGTTTGAAAATTAAAAATTATTTTTAAAATTTTTATTTTTATTTTTTGATCGATGAATATATATAGATGTACATAAATAAACTAATTTTATATGGATTTAAATCAATTTATCACAAAATAAAAATTGTTAAAAAACATAAATACAAACCACTAAGTGTAAAAAATAATTATCCAACAATTATTTAATTGTTTATATATATATTTTTAAATGTTTTGATTTGACATGTGCACAAAATATCTACTTAAATCACCTCCACTTGATCCAATTATTTATCTTTCCTTACAAAATGCTATGCCTCTACACTATGCCTCATACTTTGATGAATTATGATAAAAGAATGCCATACTATATCTGTTATGAAAAAAGAATGCCATACTATATCCGGTACTATATTTTTGTTTATGAAATGCCATGTCTCATATATATTGTTTTATCTTTTAAAGATCACACCTTAATGAAACATTTTATAAATCAATGATTCAATTGTAAATTCATGTAAATTCATAAGTGGGTACAATTTGTACCATAAAGGCTCATATGTACATGTTGCAGTACTTATGTTTGTTGTTATTTAACGTGTCATACACATTACATTACTTAAGCTAGTTCACTTTAGTGTATATAGAAAAAAAAAATTAAACATATTAAAAATTATTTACTAAATTAAAATATAAAGCTATATATTATATTTGGTTTAATTAATATATTAGTAAATTGCATTATATAGATAGATAAATATTTATCAAACTTTTAATTTAATGTTAGTAATATAAGTTAAAATTCTTTAATAAATAAAAAAAAAATATATATATATATATATATAACAAAATTTAAATAATATTTATAATCTAATTTTAAATAAGTTTATTACATCACATTTAATAAATTAAAATATAAAATATAAAGCTTTATGTTATATTTTGTTTAATTAATATATTAGTAAATTGCACTATATAGATAGATAGATATTTATCAAACCTTTGATTTAATGTTAATTTTAATTTAATGTTAGTAATATAAGTTATAATTGTTTAATAAATCAAAATAAATCTATTTTTATTTTTTTAAAACAGCAAAATTTAAATAATATTTATAATTTAATTTCAAATAAGTTTATTGCATTACATTTAATATCAAATGAATGAGTAATGATATCAAATGTTTAATATATAAATAATTTGATTTACATCAAAATATTATATTTATTTAAAATTAATATTTAAATAATTTTAATTGATAGATATTTTTAAAATAATAATATTAATATTAAGAAGATGTCAATAATAATTATTTAGTTTAATTCTATCATTCAAAGGTTGGGTGGGAAAGTGGTAATTATGTGCTTGACACCCTTGGTGGCTTCATGCATGGAGGTTCTCGCAGTGTAGCAGGTTTTGCATGTCCAAGAGATAATGATGGTTTTGGCAGTCCTTTGATGCACTGCATTAAAGGAGGAGGATGGGGGGCACACACAATCGAGGGTTTGGTGGTCTAACAGGGGTTTCCTATTTGAATCCCACAGCTGGTCATTTTGGTGGTACTTTGCTGCCTTTGGCTAGGCGGGGCTCCACATGTTGTCGTGATAATGATGGCTTTGTATAGCTATGAAGGAGGGAGCTATGGCACTGCAGGGCGACTAGGCCAGAGAGGTCCAAAGCCGATAACTTCTTAACCTACTTGGTTGTGATGGGCCTGTTGGAGTAGCTCCAAGCTCAGCTCTTTGCTAGTCAAAGTATCTTCCGACTTTGTTGTTTTCATTGTCGGTCAAAGTATCTTTCGATTTGTTTCTCATTGGTTAGAGTATCTTCAGACATTGACATTGTAATTAGTATTTGCTCATTGTCAGATATATTTGGTGCTTCCTTTTAGAGTTCTTAGAAGGGCCCGTGTCTGTTTCTTATCTTTTTTACATTATAATGAGTGTTTGCCCATTGTCAAATATATTTGGTGCTCCCTTTAGGTTTCTTAGACAGACCTACGTGCCACTTTCTTATCTTTTTTACACAATATTAAATGCTCTTGGACTTGTTCTTAAATTTTTATAATGTTGAATATCAATTACATATTATATAATAATATACTAACACATATGCTATATGCATGTTAACATATTTTTATTTAATAAAAAACTACTCAAATTTTATTTCTTGAAACTAAGCCATAACATTACATATTATACACTTGTTACTTAATTACATATTATACTTGTTACTTACCATTTAAGATATATATGCTTCAACATATCTCTTATGTGAAATCAAAGAAAAATAATAATCATTATCATAATCATTTAAATTACCCAATTAATTCGATAAAAAATATTATATATTTTCGATTCCTAATTATTCTTTCAAAAATCAAATATAAAATTGGAAACTTTTAGTATACTTCACGGTATTACATTGCGGCCCATATTCCTTCGGAAGCAAATCTCCTCTAAAGATTTTGCCACTTACAAAAACGGAATGAAATAAATTTCATCATAGCCATATACACGAGAGGTGGAGGCGGGGATTCGACCTCGTGACTCCGCGGGCCCATTATGGACTGGCGTTGGAGGATGCGTGAACTGAAAGCGAAAACGACAGCCCCGGGGTCGGCCACCCGTGGCTGGGTAGACATCATAAGGAACGTTGCGATGGATCAAACGTAATGTAGCAGCTGGTCTCTGGTTCGGCTCTCATGGGCTCTACTATCTGAACGTTCCAGTGGTTTCAAACCCCAATAATTGGGTCGTTCCTGTACTTCATTATTAATTGGATAGTTTCTTTAATTTGTAATTAATTGTGGTTTTTACCCAATAATGTCTGCTCCCGGCGGCAGGGTGGCGGCACTGGCAACCCTGGCGGAAGGACCAGCGGAGGAATTGGAGGAAGAGGAGAAGCGGTGGAAATGGAATGCTGCTTCCAAGTGTTCGTTGGTGCCGTCGTCCTTATTGTTGATTTTGAGACAACAACATAATAATTGTCATAATAATGGCACATTCTCAGTCAACTCGCGGCTTCTGCTGGGCGTTATGGCATGCCCTCTTTGCCCCGTGTCCGTCTCTTCTTGCTCCCCTACTCACGATGATGACTCCTTTCCTCCTCGCATTTCATTGACAGGCCACATCCCAATTGTGAGTTCCCGATACTCCTCTGCCCCTCTGCTTTTCAGCTTGATATTCCTCTGTTTTGCCTGATTTTCAGATCGTCTGATTCTCTGTTTGCTTTTTCGTTTGGTTATAAGGGTTAGTCTGCGATGGTCCATAAATTGCAAGATTTTATCATCTTTATGTTAATTGGGTAAACTTACTTGCAGGGTCAGTATGAATGCCTGTTAAGTTTATTACTCTTATTCCGATGTGAAACCAGACCATAAAATCTATCCCCTGTATGAAAAAGTTACCCTGCATATTGAATACCGAAATCAAGCAGTGATTTAGCTTAGTTGAGTTAGACAGCGGCCGCTGCTTATATTTTTATTTTAAACCTTTTAAATATCCCTACATGCAATAGTATAATACTGTTATACTGATTCATCTACGTTTCAGTGTATATTTTAGTAGCTTAGGTCAGTTAGAGGGTTGCTTCTGTCTCTTATTTTTTTTTATATGTCTAGTATAATATTGTTTTTTTAGATAGGAAACAGCAATTTTTCAGGGTATATGTAGCAGTCGGTAAGTCATATGACTTTCGTAAGGACCGAAGCATTTAGTATTGGGGGTGTCTATTTTTCTAGTTTGGTCATGACGAGCAATAGACAACCCTACTTCTCACTGGTTTTGAACCTGTGACCTCCCAAGAAAAATCACACTGTTATATGTATTATTATTATCTAATTTTAAGGTCACAGCTAAGCCAGACACTAAATTGGTGTATGAGACCTTTTTGTTTGTAGGACAAGGGATCGCGATTTGACTGCTAAGTCTACAAAGACATACATACTCTACCTCTTCTGATTTTGAACCTATAATTTCTTAAAAAGAAATACATACTCTTAATCATTAAACTCACTCAAACTATATATACTACTATTATACATCCACGTCTAGATATATATTTAAATAACTTAAGTTAATTAAAATTTAAAAGAGGGCTTCTCCTTTATTTTTTATTTTTTTTCATATGCCTGAACTTAGTATAATATTTTATACATCCAAGTGTAGATTTAAGTCTTCAGGGGAGAATCATAATTTATATTTCTACCTTTTGTTTTTTAGTGTCCAGTCATTGACTGATCTAGACGCGATTCGAATCTTTGTTATGTATTAAAGACATCGAAAACATATTATTTGGCAGAAATTTACCTTTAGCTGCTTTTATTTTGATATTCGTAAATGCGGGACTACAATAGTTTTATCCATCCAAGATTCACGGTTTATTTAGAGTTTTCATCGGAGCTTTATAATTTATGTTTCTACATTTTGTTTTGAGTGTCCAGTCATTGGCTGGTTTATCCATCCAAGGTTGATGGTTTATTTAGAGTTTTCATCGGAGCATTATAATTTATGTTCTGCATTTTGTTTTTTTAGTGTCCAGTCATTGGCTGGTTTAGACGTGATGCAGATCTTTGTTAGGCATGAAAGAAAGATAGAAGTAATTCACAAAGCCAAAAATTTCGATGGGTTTTCTGTATGCACCTATCCATCCGGCCATGATTTGCTCGAGTCAAGTATCTTATATTTATAAAATGCTCAGTTTGTTAGTTTTCTATCTATCTATTTATCATGAATCAATAACACATTAGAGTAATATGGGTGAGGTTTATGGTGAACCAATAACACATTAAAGTAATGTGGGTGAGGTTTAGGGTTAAATTTTCACGTTGTTATTATAATACTAGAGTATATTTAACAATCGGTAAGTCATATTTATTAGTAACTTATAACTTAATAATTATATATATGGTAAGTCATATTTATTAGTAATTTATGATTTAGCAAGAGCTCGGACGTTAAGTGGGTAGGGGTATTTACTCTTCAAATCTTCTTTCAATTGGTCAAACATGTTCTTTGGAATTGAATTTGGATAAATGAGAGAACAAATAGTTAATAACATTATTTATAATTTTTACACAATCCTATATATTAAAAAGTTTGTACAAATATTTTATATTAAAAAGGCCGCAGTTTAATGAGCCACAATTTTGTCCGGAAAACAATGGAAATTTTGGCAGGATTTTGAAAATATCTGGCAGAAATTTTTGGAAATCCTGGTTACAGCTGTCAAGCTTCAGGATTTTGGGTACCTTAGCGATTCTTGATGGTCCTGAATCCATTTCCACCATAAAAAACGATTCAAACACTCCCAGCATTGGATTTCTTGAAATTTTTTTCACCAAATTTTGTAAAAATTTTGAGCAAAATTGTGGCCGCTATTAAAAAAAAAAGCTTATATAAAGCTTATAAATATAGGGTTAGTACAAGCAATATATGTTAAAAGTTCAGTAAATATGAAAATATATATCGCCTACGATACAAATAATTTAGAGGATTCCAAACTGGAAGTGATAATAATTAGTTGAGATGTTACTATATGTGATGGAGCACCTTCTTTTTTATAAGGTAACATTTTTGTAACGCTTATATATGGTGTACGTCACAGTCATAAGATTCCTTGAAATCCATACCCACTGTTCCGGCGTTTTAGGGACTTGAGAATCTTAGGAAATGTCTCCAAACCGCGAACTTTTTGGCTGTTCTGAAGATGTTCTGACAGATTTCAGGGATGTTTTGGGAAGATTTTAGAGATTTTCTGCACAGATTTTAGGGATATTTCAGGTATATATTTTCATTTTTGAAAATAAACATTGATGATTGGACAACATAATCATTTTTCTCATCCTTTTTCTGTATTACACTGAAACTAGATCTGTTGTACAAGATGCAGCTGAAAACACGGGTTTTGGTATGATGGGCTTAGATTTGGGTTTCTGATGATTTAACTATTGTCTTTTCAGAACAACATTACAACAAGCAAAGCCTCCATATCAAATAACTAGGAAATGCAACAATTTCAAAGAGCTGATCTCTGTGGTTAGTGCTCTTGTTCTTCCCATGTACGAAGTCGTATCAGCTTTTACATAGTCATGGGTTTCTAGGAGTCATTCAAGTCCAGTTTTTCCACCATCCTAACCTCAAGCATTGTGAAAGCAATCAGATAATTGTGATTCATATTAGGTACTAAATGTTTGAATAAATTCCTATACAATCACTTTCTTAATCTGAAATATGAATCTATTCTCTTGACAGAACCAAAGTGTTTTGTAGTGGTTTTCAATACAATTATAAAATTATACAGCAAAACCTATTGAGAAGGGAATGCCTTTTAAGTTTTAACATAATCATTATTAATAAAAAAATATGAGAAATCAAAACTACCATACAAATAGTTCTTTGTCTCAAAGACACTTCATGGACCTTATTGCAAATTGCAAGTTACACTTGAGTTTCCTAAAACTAACTTGTGTTTTGCTCTTGTTTGTTTTTGGGCTGATAATGGAATGTTACTTGACCCTTTTTCAATTGGCTCAAGCCTTTTTTTAGAACTGAAAAGTGTAAAAATTGTGCATAAAACACTATATAGCCTATCCTATTATGCTTACAAGCAATTACAAATGCATATATATATATATATATCACCAAACTGCTGTACCCTGAAAAATTTGGAGATGTGCTCTGGCTGTCCCTGGGATGCATCTCCTTGTCCCGAAAAGCAGTGCAACATAGCTTATTAATGGTTGGAACTCAAATATATTCTTAATCAAAATACACAAATTTTAATGTATATCCAAATGGTTAGTGATGATTTTTACTTGGACATCACCATGAGTAATGGACGGCTTTTCTTCTAGCACAACACTTTTGTAACTCCTATATCAGGTGTTCTTCACATTTTTAAGATTATTTGTAACTCATCATTCATGAGATTCTTTGGAACTACATCTACTTTAGTCTTTAATATTTCAGACTCGTAAGTATTTATTGAGGATTTTAATTCCTCTATATCTAAATTACTCTAAAATTTACAACTTGTATATATCGCTGTCTCATTCTTACATTTCCATGAAAGATAATAGAATATAGGAATACAAATATTGTTGTGTTGTAGATCCTTTATTCATTTTAAAATTTTTTTCCCATGTATGATTCTCTTTATATAACATCACTTCAACATGAACATTGAGCCAGACTATCGTCAATTGGCCATTCTTATAATACACCATAGGTCCACAATCAAGTAAAACTTGTAATCATATAAAATAACTACTGCACAACCAATAGATCAAGAAGATCCTTTTTTTATCACATCTCGGTAACTTCAACTTTAAGTAATATTGTTAAAGGGGCCTACAACTCATGAACATGAGCAATGCCTCATTGCTGGCTCGATTTGTTTGACTCTGATAATGATGTTGTGATAAATATCATTTCTAAATTTGGCAAATGAGCATTATATCCCATACCGCAGATTTGATTGACTCAATATGTGTTATTTCACATAATCAACACAACTTAAGTGGATGCAAGTCTCCATTTCATGGAGCAATTAAATTAACTCTCACACACATAATTGTACAAAATGAGGTGTTGAATTTCCTTGAAATTCTGCAACTACTTAGATGATTTCTGAAAACTGAACTAGTTAACTTATCACCAAGACACAGAACTTCTCAACAACAAAAGCAGCGGAATTAAATACAAAGATAAAGGCACAATTACACAAGAGACACGATAATTTTCTATGGAACCCAACTGGGAAAGCCCTCTTCTTTGCTGTAGTATTCTTTATTGATAGAGACTAAGCAATCTGATTTGTTACAAAGCAAACAGTGACCCAGAGAACACACTTGTCCTCACTATACTAGCTGGACACACCCTACAAACTATCAGCTTCTTCACACTTTCTTCCTTGCGCTGAGATAGGCCCAATTTCCTTGTGCACAGGCTGCCTATTTCTTAGCGCAGGAGGCTCCCTATTACTTAGGACTAGACTCCTATTTCCTAGCACAAACCTGCAGCAAGGAAGCTCTTTACAATACTGCACACCAGCTCCTCTAATGCGCACTCACAACAAGGAACTCTGCTCACACACAAACTTGTGCAAGACGATAATGAATCAAGGATGTGCCTTCGTCCTCCCTTTATGCTATTTGATCATGCTATAATTGGAAAAATTATAATTAGACAATTACAAATTTGGAACTGCAGCTGTGATTGAGTTGGTTAATTGAGTTCGAGTTGAACTCTCTCCAATCATGACTTGGAGTTTATAACTCGTCCTTGCCCCAATCTAAACTGAAGCTCTCAACTCGTCTTATCCAAATTCGAATTGCCACTTGGAGACCTAGTTAACTGACCCTCCAACTCCATGCATGAATTTGCAAACTCGTTCATCTTCATGAACTCGTTCTTGACAAAAGGAAGACACCTCATGGTCTTTCTTCATAAGGCACAAGTCAAGAAGGACCTTCTCTCACTACTATTTTCAATGAGGTGCAATTATATATTGGTAATAAGAGTAAGAGTCAAGACAAAGGGAAGGCCTTGCATAAGATTGACCCCAGACTATAGTGCCAACCTTAACCACTAATGAGCCACATAGATCCCCATATTATTGAATTAAATAAATTTGGACACCCCTTTTTAATGTTTAATTTGACTCATAAACAAAATCCTAGTTCCTCCTTAAAGTTGACTTCAAAAATTGAAGCAAGACATGAAATATGGATCTCACCTTTTAAGGATGATTGAGTACCCATTTACAAGGCTTTATAATAGGATACATTTTTGCATGACAAGACATGTTGTAAGGCCTCCACCTACGAATGGTATTAGTTGCACTACCTAGGTGGGTGCAGAGGGTTGTCATAGAATGTTGTAATACAAACGTTTCCTACTTTATCAATGGATGTAATGGTGAACCATTGCATGTTGCCTTTATACGAGTTGGGCACCTTATGTAGATGAGCTAGTTGTGTGGACCCTAGGGGATGAACGTCTCTTAGCCATTGGAGTTATCTTTGGGTGCACTTGGATGCACTTGCTAGGCATGGATGGTTGGCAGACAAAGCGCCAATGGAAGCAAAGTTAATGGATGGCACATGGGTCCGCCTTAGAGTGAAGGGGCTTGCAGGTGCAAGACAAGTCTCATATAAAAGGGGGATGCCTCAAAAGTGCTAATGATTGAAGAGGAAGCATTAGTCATTCATTCTAGTGTAGATACTAGATATGTGATTTGTGCTAAGTTTAGGGTTGGCATAGTAGGGCAAATTGCTCTAGCTAAGTGCTAAGAAGAAGACAAAACATGTAGGAGGTAGGCCTACTATCGCGTTAGGGGTTGGATTGACAGTTCTTGTAGGCAATTATGCCTTGAATAATTGTAGTTCGTAAATGAGCTATGTAGAGTTGTTTGTGCTGATCCTCTATTGTGCATTGTAGCATTCTTCATATTATTAAAGCTAAGGCATCCACCTTGGGTGCCATCTATAATTGTATATTTGGTTGCTTTACTTGGATGAACGTTATGTTCCTTGCTTGGCTTTGCATTGGTGAAGTATTGAAATAATGGCTAAGTATGAGTATTGTTGGGATTTTTTAAGGCTACGGTTGGATGTGTGCCTATTGTTAGGTGAACATGGTTGTATTAGACTTAGTTGTGCGTCTAACATATTGTAGGTTAAGGTGAAGTTATGGGCAGGCCTTAAGCGAAAAAGCATAGTATGGTTCTAGTAAGTGTGGGTTGGTCAAGACACTATGGCTAAGGGAAGGTAGTGTCACACAACTAGATATGACGAAAACAATTTTTTTGGTAAGACTCTTAGTTCCTTGACAAGCAGTATTAGAGTTCAACTTCTCCAAGAAGTAGGTTTTAAAGCCTTGTTGGATGCTAAGTCACATGGTTCGGGTTTGAGTTCAAGTTCGGCATCAAGTAAGTTTGATTGGGGTTTGAATTTTTCGATAAGGTTCGACTATATAGATTTTTTGAATATATATATGTATGTAATTTAGAATGGAACATAACATAAAAAAAAATAAAAAATGAACATCAATAAACACATGTGAGTAGGAACCTTGATTAATAAATATAAAATATATTTATAACCTAATCATGATAAAATCCAATCATCAATCATCAATGTTGAGTAGGCTAGCAGGATCTTAGGCTTACAGCCTATAGGCAGTGACAAGTCACAAAACAACTCGAGCCTAGGTTTAGTGAGGGGGGATTAGGTGTACCAAATTATAACCTTCAGGTAGGTTGCACCTTAATTGGAGACAATGTGGGCCGAGTGAGGTTGAGTGGGGCTAGAATTACAGTAGATGATGGTCAATGGAGGGTCTAGTGAGGGCTAAGTGCGGTCAAGCAGGGCGTGGATTACACAAGATGGCAAAGGGTTTAGTTTATAGTGTACACATAGTAGCTCGAGTGAATAGGTTACAAAGGTCAGACATAAAGTCACACATAGTGGCAAGGGAGGCAAGCAATGTTGTTAAATGATGCAATAATGGAGAAATTCCTTGGAGGGTGGGCAAGCTGAAGTTGGAAACAATTTTTGTGCCTGGCGGGTCCTTTTTTTATTTTTTTTGAAAGTCAAAACCCTAATTTGAACCTCAAACCGAACCTTATTTTTTTTGTGATTAAATGTCTCTAGGTTTGTGTTTGACGTTAGGTTTGGGTTCAGTTTGATTCAACATTGGGTTCACCTTTGAGGTTTGTTGAACCTTAACAAACTGTATTTTTTTTATTTTTTTAGGTTTTCTAAATTTGAAACTCGAAGGTTCAGGTTTGAAAAATCCCGTGACTTAGGTTGGATGCACTTCACCCTATTTTAGAAGGAAGTAGTAGGTTGGGAGGGTGGTCTGACTAGTTTGAGAGAGATTTTCATTCATCTTTCGATAAGGAAGTTGCTTTGGAGGCTTGGGTGTAAATTGAGGAAGCGTCTAGCAACACGTGTTGGAGTGACCCCTATTGCAATATTTGTACAAAATAGTGTCAACAATTGTTGGAGACCAAATGAAGGTAGAGGATGATATTGAGTTGTTGCTATAGGTTGCAGTTAGTCTAGGAGTGGCTTGCTTAGTGTCCCATTGCAAGGTAGAGTGCATTTTAGACAAGTTAAGAGGCATGTAGTAGTCATATAAGGCACATTTTAGATTGTCTTGGGCTGAAGTGAAGTTGCGCCTAGGCATTCACCCACAAGCTTTTCCATTAATAAGTATACTTGGTTGTGGAGCCCTATGAACATTGGATGATTGATGATACATGTTGATGTATGGGTCCCTTGATGGAACACCCCCATAACACTTTTGGGCTAAATTAACATTGTATTGGCATCTTCATTTGATTGGTTTCATAATGGTGTAGAGTGCTTGGTATTCTCCCCATAATATCACTCGATTTCACATTGATTTGAGTTAATTTGACATAGTTTAAGCATAATTGAAGCTTTGATACATAAATACCCTAGCTTTCATGGGCTTCTTTACATTGATATAACATCCTAACTTCATTGACATATGGTTTCAAGAGAGTTCTCTTCACTTGCTCTCTTTCCTAGGGGACCTAGCCCTTTAAATGACTAGTTTTGCATGCTTTTGACTTATTTGGAGCACTTTGTACTTGGACACCCTTGATTGGTTGGATATTCTTGGCACATAGGTTAATGACATGGACTACCATTATATGAGGAGTGCTCCCCATTAGTTTTTGTAGCATCGGATGTGATCTAGCCACGAGATTTGGCAGAGTGACTAAAATACATGTATTCTCCAATACCTAGAAATCGTTTATGGAAATTCCACCTAGAGACGAATTAATTAAATTAATTAGTCATTTTTTTTAATATTTCCTAAGTCTAAACTTAGGAAATATGATTAATTAAGTCATGGTGAGAATCTTTTAGAAAAAGACATGGGTTGATTTCTAGTTAATCTTAGCCATCAATTAAGTTTTAATCGTGGCCGTTGAAGTCTCAATGAAAGATTATAAGAATAAACTCGATGGGGCTTGGAGAACACACTTTAGTAGTTCGATTTCACTGGCAGATCGATTTCTAGAGTAGCAGCATTTTGTTGCCGGAGAGAGAGCTAGTGAGCTCGAAGCAGTGAGAGAGGAGAAGAGATAGTAAGGCCGGAGGAAGATTTTCTAGTTCCGGTGAGTGCATTACAAAGCTTCAGTGGGTGATTTTGTTTTGCTGGGGAGCAGGAGATTTTTTGAGCTAGAAGCTGTGCAGAGAGTTTAGAGGTGAAGTAGATCAGTGTTCCAGATAGCAACTACAGAGACAACAAGAAGAAACGCAACTTCGAGCTTGTGGGACGCAATACTGTGTAGGCTGACGTAGTGACTGCACAGAAGGAGAAAGGAGCAACTCAAATTGAGTTGAGGTCATTGTCGGATTGCCTGTGGAAGTGAGAAAATTTCTCACTAGCTTTACTGCCAGTCATTTCTTTTTTGGATTGCTAGATTGAGCATCCATAGTTTTGAACTTAGATTTACTACTGCATAATAATCAAACGTTCAACCGCTGCACCGGTATTCCCGATTTGGGTTTTTCCGGGGACTTAGTTCAAAAATAATGGTACCATATTATGTGTGTGCATATATTTCTTCCAGCGTTTTTATTTCTTCTGCAATATTTGTTTTGTGAAGGCTACAATGTATATGTTTCGATATTTGCTGTAGGAAACTACAAATAATTTGTTTAATTAATTTAACAAATAGAAGAAATATTATTAGTTGTTGTAGTAAGATTCAGGATTCTCGAATTTTCACATGGTATCTGAGTGCAGATAGAAAGCCAAAGAGCTCAGTTGTAGAAAGGAAGAGGAGTTTCGTAGCTCTGCGTAAGCAACTACTCGAAACCCCAGAGGCAACGCAGTCCCTTTGGCCAGGAGGGTCAATTTTTGAGGAAAAATTAATTTTCCTGAGAGAGCGACAGAGAAATCAGATTTTCCAGATTGAATATTACTAGAGGCAGACGAAGCAACATTATTTTTCCTTGCAGAGGCAAATCTTCAGCTAGACGTAGTATTTTGCAGTAGTTGCTAGTGCAAAATAACGTCAGGAGGTAGAAATAACACACACTGAGGGAAATCTTTCCTCAGGGAACTTCTAGTTCATAAGTTCGATTTCTCACTACAGAGCAACAGTCGTTGTGAGCAGATTTTCCCACTCCAACAGGAAGTGTGTAGAGCCTAGAAACAACTGCGCAGAGGAGAAGAGGAGGTTTTTGACTTATTTGCAGAGATGGAATCAACAGGGCTGAGAGATCAGGATCAGTTGGATAGAGCATCCAACTATGTGATCTGGAAGGCTAGGATTACGTGCCTTCAAGATGAATATGATCTGAAGGCTTACATTGATAACGTGGTGGATGTACACAAGAATCTAGATTAGCTGAAGGCCTACAAGGAGACGAAAAAGGCGAAGAGATTGATTCTCGATGGGGTTCGAGATCATGTAGTATCACACATAGCTAGTAAGGACACTGCCAAGTAGATGTGGGATGCTCTCGCCACGCTGTACCATGGATCTTCCGAGCAGCAGAAGATGTATCTTGAGGAGAAGCTGAGATGTACCCGTATGCACAAGGGGGAGCGCATAGACCCCTTTCTCACTAGGCTTCAGGTTGTCTGAGACTAACTGTTAGCTGTAGGGTTAGCGCCCCAACCTACAGAATTGGTGCAGTTAGCTCTCAATAATGTTTCCGAAGATTGGTAGGTCTTTATTCAGAGTATTTTGGGTAGAGACAAGTTGGCAGAGTGGGACAGGGTGTGGGATGATCTGCAACAGGAGGAGATGAGGCGAGATTTGGTGAAGAGCACCATCAGTGGCAGCAACAACAACAGTGGGACGAAGTAAGTGAAGGAGGAGGAGAATGTGGCCCTCGCATCAAAGGGGCAACAAGAGCAGTGCATGAAGAAGGAGTACCTTTCAACAGTCAAGTGCTTCAGGTGAGGCGAGCTAGGCCACTACAACACTCAGTGTCCTCTAAGAAAGAAGGACAAAGAGGAGAAGCAGGACCAACAGGCTACATCCGCGGAGATTGATAGGCTTTCCTCCAGATTGGAGGAAGATTTTGCCATGATCGCCGATATACCTCCAAGAGTGAGGTGGGGTGACTTGGTTTTGTAGCCCCAAAGTGCTACAGGATGGGCAGGATTCTTGAGGAGGTTCGCCTCTGGAATCAATTCCTTGCTATGGGAGCCCACAATCAGCAGTAGCAGGATGGACCAGTGGCAGTTGATGCAGTCAGATGCTAGAGCGACAAGTGCAATAGCTAGTAGTGATCAGAGACTAGGCAACGAAATGTAGAGTTGGAATCAGTGCAGTTGGAACATTTGCAGAGTCAGCAACAACGCAAAGGCTTCAACCACAGCGCAAAGACTAGTAGCAGCCAGAACTCGGGTGACAGATGCATCACACTCACCAGAGTTGGTTCAGTAAGTTGGATAGTTCTCAGCTGCAGATGTTGCAGTTGTAGCAAGAGCAGATGAGAGGGAGTTACAAATATTGCAATAGCAGCAACAACAAAGTTGTTGTGCAGATGCAGTAGTTGGTAGCAGTAAAGCAGGGTTGGCAGCAGTACAGATGCAACGCATATCAGAGTTGCGCAGTAGTTGGTGGGCAGCAGTATCCAGACATCAACAGCGTAGCAGGAGATGATGCAGAGGCAGTGTATTGTAGCAGCAATTGCAGTACTAGAACACTTTCCTCACTAAGAGGGAGTGTTAATTTTTGTAGCATTGAATGTGTTCTAGCCACGAGATTTGGCAGAGTGACTAGAATACATGTATTATCCAATACCCAGAAATTGTTTCTGGAAATTCCACCTAGAGATGACTTAATTAAATTAATTAGTCAGTTTTTTTAATATTTCCTAAGTCTAAACTTAGGAAATATCATTAATTAAAAGGAATTTTTTAAGTCACGGTGATAATCTTCTAGAAAAAGACATGGATCGATTTATAGTTAATCTTAGCTATCGTTTAAGTCTTAATCGTGACCGTAAAAGTCTCAATGAAAGATTATAAGAAGAAACTCGATGGGGCTTGGAGAACACACTTCAGCAGTTAGATTTCACTAGCAGATCGATTTATAGTAGTAATGTTTTGTTGGCGGAGAAAGAGCTAGTGAGCTCGAAGTAGTGAGAGAGGGGCATAGATAGTAAGGTCAGAGGAAGCTTTTCCAGTTTCGGTGAGTGCATTGCAAAGAGGCAGTTAGTGCCATAGAGAGGAAGCGTAGAGCTTCAGTGGGTGATTTCGTTTTTGTTGGGGAGCAGGAGATTTTCTGAGCTGGGCAGAGGGTCTAGAGGTGAAGGAGATCAGTCTTCCAGACAACAACTACAGAGGGGCAGCAAGAGGAAAAGCAGTTCCGAGCTTGTGGGACGCAGTACTGCGTAGGTTGGCGCAATGACAGTGCAGAGGGAGCAAGGAGCAACTCAAATCGAGCTGAAGATAGTGTCAGATCGCCTGTGGAAGTGAGAAAATTTCTCACTAGCTTTATTGCTAGTCATTTCTCTGTTTGGATTGCTAGATTAAGCATCCATAGTTTTGTACTCAAATTTACTACTGCATAATAATCAAACCCTCAGCTGCTACACCGATTTCACCGAGTTGGGTTTTTTCGGGGACTTAGTCCAAAAATAACGGTGTCATATTGTGTGTGTGCATCTATTTCTTCCAGCGTTTTTATTTTTTCCGCAACATTTGTTTTGTGAAGGTTGCAATGTATATGTTTCGATATTTTCCGTAGGAAACTGCAAATAATTTGTTTAATTAATTTAACAAAGAGAAGAAATATTATCAGTTGCTGCTGTAGGATTTGGGATTCCCGAATTTTCACACTCCCTTTATTTCATTCTTGATGGCACATATGTGAAGGCATATACACACTTGACATCATCACATTGTGCCTTGAATGGTGAGGTCACTCCCCTTCTTCATTAGTTGATAGACCACTTGGATGATTTGGCACATATTTCTATGGATCTATCACCTTGCACACCTTATCATGCTTTATGGATGAAGATAACCCAACTTTGGAGGAGTATCTTGCACATATGTTGAGGGATGATCTTATTTTATTGGTTGATGAGGGGTTCCCCCTTTCTTCATGGAGTTAGTTGAGCATTGATGGAAGTTCACGTGTTCTTCATAGATTTGATGCCTTATTTCATGGATTCACTTGCTTGAAACCTAAATTTGAGGAAGACATCCACCATTTGAGGCCACATAGCACACTCTTCCATGCCTTATTGATGGGATATTTCTCTTGGAGATCTCACATTCTTTGGAGTGTTGACATGGTTCATGCCCTACTTTGAGGAGAGCTCCACCTCTAGAAGGTTGCTTAGATTCATGCCTATGCTATTTTGAGGAGACGTCCACGTTGAATGAGCTTTAGTACACATTTATTCATAAGTAAAATTGATTCGTAAAATGTCATGGATATTCCATTGGATAGTTCGTCACAATAGATCTAATAAATGTTTATTGAAATTTGAAATGTGTACTATGTGGGTTAATTTAACCTTAAACTTTTTGGATTTATTGAATTATTGTTTCTGCTTATGCATGCAATATATAAAATGTGGAAAATAGAGAGCAAATAGAACAATCACTCACAAAACCACAATAACGCAAGATATGACCTGGGAAACCCTTTTGGGAGAAAAATTAGCTAGAAGGCAAGGTTGCTCTACTCTCTTTTTCTTTGAATAGGAATGGTGCAAATGCAAAGGAGTGAGACCTGTGGTCCATGGGCTGCTATAGAACACAAACCCTCTCTATTCTTCCATTTCGCTATCCACTCTCAACTACTTTGCTCAACTATGGAGCAAAATGCACTAGAATACAATCAAACCCCTTTTCCTCCTAGTGGCCTAGTTATAACATAGCTCGAAAGCCTACTAGTGGTTAAGTTTGACTCCAACTTTTAACTAGAGTTACAATATTGGCCCTTATGGAGTCTTCTTCTGTAATATCCCGAAAGGGAAGTAGATAGCAATACGAGCATACGACAATACAGAAAAATGCCAGAGATAGAACATAAAGCAAATACTCATAAAAATGCCGGAAATGCTAAGCCATTTTATTAATCTGAGAAATATGATGAAATACAATAGATGATTAGAATGATAGCACCTAATCTTGCTCAAGGCAAGTGAAGAACTCTCTCAGAAAAGACAAGAAATGGCTGCTCTAAGAAATTGCGTCCCAGCTGCTGGAAAACTGCCGGAAACTGCTGCTGCTGGAATGAACTAGATGCTAGGGGCTGCTCCCCTTGCCGGAATGAGCTGAAACTCTGCAAATCACCTGTACTCGCCAACCCGGACAAAACCCAGAAACCATATCAATAATGGTCAACCTCCGAAAATCACCAAAGAAACCCTCCTCAAGGAATTACGCTGCCTCTGCAAGGCTCAACGTAGATGCCAAATGAAAATAGCTGAAACAGTGCCACAAACTCCTCAGGAATCCTCCTACTGGCAAGACTGATCCTCTACTCTGGATATCAACTGAAACTCCTGCAGAAACCCCGAACCGGAACACCTCCAAGAAGAACTGCATCCTCTCTCCTAGGGACTGCGCAGTCACAAGAAGAGCCCAGCTCCTCAGCAAAACAACCAACCAAACCTCCTGCTAAAGACTGAAGAAATAACCTTACCCGAGCAGGCACTCGAAGTATCCCGGGGCTAAGGGCGAGATCTCCGACCGGAGACACTCAACGCACGAAACAGTGCTGCAGACAGGCTAAACAGCCAGCGTGCTCAAGAAGACAAATGTCTAACTCAAATATCATCAACAACAAGAATGAATCCAAATGAGGAGGCTATCCTGTCTTTTATAACGCTGACCTCTCTCCAAAACCCTAACGTGGTCTCTCTCTCTTCCACGTGCTCCTCACCAACTGCACAGATGCTCCTAGAGGCTACGTGGGTCCTTTCCTCTGCGTGGTGTTGGACCCCCATGGCTCCCCATAAGTTATAACGTTGTGCTACTAGGGAAATGCTCTAATTTTCTTAAGTGAGTTAGACCCCTCTTCTCACTTTTAATTTATTAATAAACTATAGTCGGCAAAACTATACGAAGTTGAATATTCCAATTAGCTATCGTTAATTAGGAATATTACAGTTTCCCCTGGCAAAATGTTGCTTGCCCTCAAGAAACTGAAGTGATGGATGCTGCAAAATCTGCTCGCTCTCCCAAGTGGCATCCTCATCCAGCAAAAATTGCTTGTCCTCAAGCAACGCTTGAACAAGCCTCCTCTTTAGCTGATGCTCTCCACCGATACTGCAAAATGTGCCTGGGTCCCCACTGAAACCTCTCTGACCTCTGCATCACCCTGATACGAAGGGATATCTCAATGCCAGGATCCCAAAGTGACCTCTCACAGTACCAGCCAACCAATAATCCTCTCGGATCCCATCGCCACCGTGGCCAATAATCGCACAAGTCCCACGGCTCGGACTGTGCACTGCCTCTGGCTATGACCAATGCTCTAAGAGGTGAAGACCACCAACAAGCATTAATGCTCCCGGGCTCCTGCTGTGCTGTACCTGTAGCTGCATATGCTACCCCTCCAACTGCATACCAACTGATCACCTCTCTCCAATCCAAGTTGTGACTCAATCCCATGCTGATCTGCTCTCCTGAAATCGGGATGGAGTGCTGAAGAAATGATGTCCTGTGCCACCTTGTCAGCTGGAATCTATAACCTCTGTCATGTCCAAGGGCCCCTGCTCGACTGTGCTCCCTACAAAGATTACCGTACCATCTAGAGGGTACCAACTCATGAGCTCCCGCTAGTCCATCCTGGAAGAAGAATCTGATGTAGCAATAACAACGGCACATGGAACACACCTAAAGTGTTGCCGCCAACCCGTAATCAACTCCCATTGCTCTGCCTTGTCTGCCAATGAGAGCTGCCTGTAGAAGGAAACCCCTCTCTCTATAATGGGCCAAAGTGGGCAAGATATGTTGCAAGCTCCATCGATGTACTCCTGGAGAGTACTACTCACTGAAAGTACTGCAGCTCGACCGATTGTATGTACATATATATGTATCTCATCAATGTGTCGGCCAAAAGATGAATGCTCCACCATATCCAACAGCTCCTGCTGTCTACTAGCCCCCTGCATAACAATCCCATCAACCTCCAACATCTCTAGAGGATATGGATCTGCAACTGCCGTCATTGTACTCAGTGTCAATGCATCTGACTGCTCCTCCTCAATGGCTGACCCCTCGGTTAGCCGCATATCCATCACCAACTCGATGTGAGCCTCCATTTGGCTCTCCCCCAAAGGACTATCATGCATGATGTGCATAGCATCCTCCTCTACTGACTCAGGCTCCATCACATATAGCTCTAACTAGATCGTCACAAGTGTCTCATCGCCTAGAGCATCTCCCATAGAGTCCCCTGACTGCTCACCCTGTATACTGGAATGCAGCTCTGGTCTACTGTCTCCATCCCTGCGTGACTGCTCTTGCTCCCTAGAAGTGACCTCAACTGATCCTATGGAATCATATGAAGAAGAGTCCTCACCCTGGCATACAGGAGGAAGGCCCTCCTGTTCTTCCTCTGCCACCTCATCTGCATTGAATAGGCCATCCACCCTCTCGATGAAGTGTCGATACAATGTCTGGAGTCTAGACGCATGCTGGAATGCTACCTCTGCTGAACCCAGTATCCTCTGCTCATGCATGATCTCAACATGCCCTGAGGGAAGAATGATGCATGTCTCCCTCATGACTCGCTCCTCGGGTGTAGGCTCAGCGATGACCGATGTGCCACCCCTGTAGAGGATCATCTCATCCCTTGACCTGTGGCTGTCAACTAGCAAAACAACCCAGTGCCACTGCTGAGAGGTCTCTTGCCTAGTGTGCTGAGTGTCATCCAAATATCTTGGGTGAGCCTCGCGTACCCCCCTGCTTATGCCCAAAGTGCCAAAGGACAATAACAAAATCGACTGTGCCAGTGAGTGATGTAGAAGAGGGTCGGATACGTGAGTCCCCACTGATACCATCAAGTATCGCTCATATGTCTCCTCATCGATCCTGGGTGAACTACTCCCAAAGGTAAGCCTGGTGTCCCTATCTGTGAGTCTCCCTAGATGCAACACTCTAAAACCCTGCTGTGCAGCACCGTATGCCCTCGCATACCACTGATCATCCATGTACTCCTCGACATGCCACTGCACATTGAGGCATACCTCTGTATACTGTTGGATACCCCAAGCTACTGTTGCACCACCCTGTACTGTCTCGTGCCATGATTGTGTCCAGGCATCGGTCACTCCTCGCATGCTCTCAATGTGATGTAGGACACTCCTACTCCACAATGCAATCCCACACACTACGGTACAACACCATGCAACTCCGTGTCCACCGGAAGTCCACTGCTCAATGCTAGAGGCTCCCACACATCCCTGGATGTGGTGTCCTAGAGCTGTGCCTCTACATGTTGGACTTCCTTCGATCGGTATCATCATCTCCACCATCGCATCACTATACCCGCCGACAAATGGATCATCACTCCAAATCCTCCTCGAGGGGTCCGAGAAGTGAATCTCCCTATGTGTTAGTAGTGTTACCACCGCTGCTCGGCTCCGCTGCGTCCTCTGTGCCCCACACAAAGGTGAAGAATCCTTGGCCCCATACAAGGCGCCATCTGGTGGCCTGCCAATGCCACCTCCTCCGACAGGCTCCTGCCAAGGTATGTTGACCACCCCGTGATCCCGTGTATAAGTGTCATACCAAGACAACCTAGGAAGTCTTCCCATAAACTGGTTGGCCACTGGAGCTAACCAAAACTTCCCTAGCAAATGTGCATGCTCAACTACTAGGCCAACTGTACCCTCCAAGACATAGTCAATCGACCTGCCTAGAAAATGATAGGTGATCCCACATGGATCCCAATGCCAATCTGGGGTTCCTGTACTCCCAACACCTGGAAACTCCTGCTGAACTATACTTGGGTCCACCGGGTACCAACTCAAAATCTCTCGCCACCCAACCTCAACATGTGGATGCTGTACCCTGTGCAACTCTGGTCGTCTCATATCGCTATCCAAGTCAACATATGAGATCTGACTAGGTGGCTCCATCTCTCTCTCTCCAATGGAAAGAGGTAACCCAACAACACTGCTAGTCCCGTCCATGCATGCCTGAAGGGGAACGAACTGACGCTCCAACGTGCCCTCTGGTTGTACCATTAGGGAATCCAGTCGTTCCCCAATGCAAGCCAACTTGGCCTCCGACTTGGCACAAGCCACTCTCATGCCCTCCAACTCCTTGTCCTGCAACAAAATGGCCTCCCGTACTGACGTGGCCTTCCCTTTCAAAACTCGAAGGTCTGGCCGAAGCCGATGATACCGCTGTCTGCGACCATCATCCAATCCCTCTGTATCTCCTAGTGCCTCATCGAATGTGGATACATCTCCTGTCGCCTCACCCATCTGTTGTGTGCTACTACCACCCGAAGACTCGGACACGACTCCGGTCATCACCTTAATGGATGGCTCTACTGGTGTAGGCTCTACCTTCTCCACTACGATATCAACCGGCACGGTCAAGGAGGTCTCTAATGAGGGTGAGTCCTCTGTCACACTAGGTGTATCTTCGAACTCCCTACAATCCTGTGTGCTCTCATCCTCCAAGTGCGAGGTAACCATTTTGATGGTTTCCCTCTCCGATACTCAGTCAAGTTGGAGAGAGGTATCCAACTTCTCTACCCAAGATTTTTTCGAACGCTCGGATGACCCGTCAAATGTCGGTAGATGGAATCTACCCACTGTGCGCCACAAGCCCCCGTCATGTGACTTCCTGTTCCCTCTGTGAAAGTTGCGAGGTCTGCTATCCCGCTAGAGCTGAACAAAATCTCTGAATGGAAGGGCATCCCTGAACTCCTGCCCATATGCCTGATACTCAGCGAAATAATCACCCATGTGGCCAGGCTCTGGCTCCTGCTGTGCTCCTGCCCCTGTGTCCGCACCCAAAAAAGTGGGCATGGTAGAACGTGTGGGTGTATGTGATGCCATATGCTGAGTGGCATCATGCTCCGACAAATGGTGGGATGTGCCTGAACCTTCGCCAATCTGGAAACCCCTTGGGGTTTCACATTGTCTAGCCTCCACAGCAATGAATCTCTGTCCCATCACCTCAATCTGCCTCGACAGATCCTGTACTGATTTGAGGAGCATCTCCCCAAATCTCTTTGCACCATCATCACCTGCCATCGGCTCCTCCTGCTATGTGTCTACAAGCTCCTCATGAAATGGCACTGCTGCTCCAAAACTATACTGTGGCTTGTCTTCGGCCTCTGATTTACCCACTGAAAACTACTCAGAAAATTCTAGGAACTTGGGAAGGTGATCCTTGCCCAAAACCCAGAAAAACATCAAAAGGGTTTCTTCTAATTCCAAACTTCAAAATTTGACCCTTTGTATTTTGGCCCTTTTTCCAATTTCGTTTTTGGTATTGCAACTGCTATTGCTCTCCAAAATTCCAGCAAACCTCTGTATGATCTCTTTCCTGATGTCATAGACCACAGGCTGAGCCAGAACTATGCTTTGATACCACTGTAATATCCCGAAAGGGAAGTAGATAGCAATATGAGCATACAACAATACAGAAAAATACCAGAGATAGAACATAAAGCAAATACTCATAAAAATGCCGGAAATGCTAAGCCATTTTATTAATTTGAGAAATATGATGAAATACAATAGATGATCACAATGACAACACCTACTCTTGCTCAAGGCAAGTGAAGAACTCTCTTAGAAAAGACAGGAAATGGCTGCTATAAGAAACTGCGTCCCGCTGCTGGAAAACTGCCGGAAACTGCTGCTGCTGGAATGAACTGGAAGCTAGGGGCTGCTCCCCTTGCCGGAATGAGCTGAAACTCTGCAAATCACCTGTACTCGCCAACCCAGACAAAACCCAGAAACCATATCAATAATGGTCAGCCTCCGAAAATCACCAAAGAAACCCTCCTCAAGGAATTACGTTGCCTCTGCAAGGCTCAGCGCAGATGCCAAATGAAAATAGCTTAAACAGTGCCACAAACTCCTCAGGAACCCTCCTACTGGCAAGACTGATCCTCTACTCCGGATATCAACTGAAACTCCTGCAGAAACCCCGAACCGGAACACCTCCAAGAAGAACTGCGTCCTCTCTCCTAGGGACTGCGCAGTCACAAGAAGAGCCCAGCTCCTCAGCAAAACAACCAACCAAACCTCCTGCTAAAGACTGAAGAAATAACCTTACCCGAGCAGGCACTCGAAGTCCCCCGGGGCTAAGGGCGAGATCTCCAACCGGAGACACTCAACGCACTAAACAGTGCTGCAGACAGGCTAAACAGCCAGCGTGCTCAAGAAGACAAATGTCTAGCTCAAATATCATCAACAACAAGAATGAATCCAAATGAGGAGGCTATCCCGTCTTTTATAACGCTGACCTCTCTCCAAAACCCTAACGTGGTCTCTCTCTCTTCCACGTGCTCCTCACCAACTGCACAGATGCTCCTAGAGGCTACGTGGGTCCCTTCCTCTGCATGGTGTTGGACCCCCATGGCTCCCCATAAGTTATAACGTTGTGCTACTAGGGAAATGCTCTAATTTTCTTAAGTGAGTTAGACCCCTCTTCTCACTTTTAATTTATTAATAAACTATAGACGGCAAAACTATACGAAGTTGAATATTCCAATTAGCTATCGCTAATTAGGAATATTACATCTTCATCATGATCATGTGGCTAGCACCTTATCCATGAGTAATGGGGGCTGACATGGCATCCTCTCGAATTATGGTGGTAAAGTCATTATAGGTCAACTTTCAAGAGGCACAACCATATCATACGAGCTCCAATTGAGGTGATTCTTGTGCCATTGGAAAGGTATCAAAGTCAAATGGTCATTTAAGGCCTCAAAATGGCTCCTAAAATTTTCGCCCCCAATTTTCCAAATTGCTACCGCTAGTAAAAATGGTCTTGTGAGCTAATTCCTCCAATTTTTTCCACTTTAAAAGCATCAAGATGGATGACAAATACTATAATGATTCGATCTTGATCAGAGAGGTCTCACCTTAAAGAGACAAATATCCACCCTTGGAGGGTTTTACTTAGTGTTCCACCAAGTTTCTGGGATGTGGGGACATGGGATCGAGGAAACGCAGGAATGACATGTACAAAATCTCCCCACCAATTTTTTGGGAACGTGGGGGGACTTGGGGTTCTTTAACACAAGGGATCTTGACAAAAATAGTAAAATACTAAAAATTATAAATTATAAATATATCATTGAAATTTTATAATTTAATTGTCTTTACCATTATATATCACTTACATCATGAAGGATAAATCGATGAATCATATAACTGAAACAAATTCAAAACGAAAAGCATGATACAATCATACATGTAACTATAACATTATACAATGAAAATAAAAGTTTATACCATATTGAAGTTCCAACTGTGAATACTGAATATTGAAATAAAAGTCAAGTCTGATACATCAAGATTCAAATTTTTATAGAGTCAAGTCTAATATATCATATTTCAAGATTCAAAGCAAACTAAATTCTACAACTGAAGTCTTAAACAAAAAAGTAGATAACATAATAACATATCAAATGACAAATGAGCATAATTTGACCTCGATTTTTTTTGGAAACGCAGAAAATGTTTCCTTTTTTGGGAGGAAACACCCCCCTTTCGAGTTTCCTCGCCTTTCCTATGAACATGATCGAAGAAAAGGGATCTCTTCGTTTAGAAAGACGCATGAAGGCATATTTGTTAATTTTAGATAACCATGGTATGTTTATGCTTAATGCAGTTTTACTTCAATCTTTCTTATGGGCCCAATTCAATTTAGAAATCACATAAACATGAAAGTAAAATGCTATTAGAACATAATAATAGATCAACAGAAGACAAGCCAAATGATGTAGATCAAATTTTACAATTCTTCTTGTCTAGAAAAGATAGAGAGTGATGTGCGTTACGACAGTCAATTGGATGCATCAGCCAACAAAGTATTTCTCAACATCAGATCAACCAACCTTCCAAGTGTCACACACACTCCTCAAAGACAACTCCAAAAGTCAACACAAGTCAACAAAATAATCCCTCATCCAAATTTCCGACATCCATTTCCGGCATCATCAATATTCCGGCATCATTTGTGACATCCATATTTTCGGCATCATCCATATTTCCGACATCCATTTCTGACATCATTTCCGGCATCCATATTTCCGACATCCATATTCGGCATCATCCATATTTTCGACATTCAGATTTCCGACATCCAGATTTCCGGCATCCATATCCGATATCATCCATATTTCCAGCATTCAGATTTCCGACATCCTGTAATATTCCGAATAGAAAATACACAGCAACACAAAGCAACATAAACAAAAACTACAACTAATAGAGAAACACCATGAAAATCACTGCAAACATTTCAGAAAAGCTGAGTCATTTTATTATAAATCTGGAAATAGGGAATGAGTACAAGAAGGTGATCAGAATGATGGCACCTTGGCTTGCTCAAGGCAAGCTGAAATAAATCTCCAAACCTTGCTATAGATGGCTGCTTCTCTTCTGAATTGCTTAACTCCCTGAGCTGCTGCTGTTGCTGGAAAATGTTGCTTCTAGCTGGAATGGCGTTGCTCTTTGGGGTTGTTCCCCTTCTTAGAAAATTATGAAACTCTGGCTATGAACTCCCCTCCAAAAACTTGGAAAAACCCAGGAAGGAATTCCGGAAAGGCGGAACCCGAAATTTGACCCCTTGGGAAAATTATGCACTCTTGGTGAGTACGTTGGTCTCTGAACTGAATGTCTAGAAATGTTGGCCTCATTCTACTCCAAAAGATAACTTATGAAGGGTTGATCCCCTCACACTTCTCCTAGACTGAAACCACTGAAGATCCCTCACTCCCGAAGATGCCCTCCTCCAAAACTGCATAACCTCTGTGAGAGACTATGCTGCCTAGAGGTTGCGTAACTCCTCGATGGATAGCTCTGCGTGATCTGCTCTGAAAACTCAAGGTAAATCTCCCCACTTGAGTAGGCACTCTAAGTCCCCAGAGGCTGAGGTTGGGATCTCCGCTCGGAGACACTCATGTGCTGAACAACACTTGCAGACTTAGCTAAACAGCGTAAGCGTGCTCAATATCTGTTAGACAGAAATTCTGAAGATGCATAATAGAATGAATGAGAAGCTAGGCCCTCACTCCCTTTTATGCTTGAGACCCTAACATTCCCTTGGGCCCCACTGTGCTGCATTGTCCTCCTTTGCCACACTGCCTTGCCTACTTTGCGTTGTCCTGGCCCACGCTGCCACTAGGCTGCCTGACCCATGCTACTTCTGTGCTGTCCCTCTCCCTGCACTGTCACTTGGTCCCCCTCGGCCCCACGTCGAAATTACAATGTTGGCTAAGTGACTTTAGGGAATTCATTTCTCCTAAGTTGGGTTATGGGTCCCAGTACCCTTTTATTTATGGTCGAACATTAGAAAAGCAAAATTTGAGTAATATTTAATATTGCCAATTAGCTGCTGCTAATTGGGAATATTACAGTCCTCCCCGCCAAAATGTTGCTTGTCCTCAAGCAACTACAAAGATGGTTGCCGCAGGATCTTCTCACTCTCCCAGGGAATTCATTTCTCCTAAGTTGGGTTATGGGTCCCAATACCCTTTTATTTATGGTTGAACATTAGAAAGGCAAAATTTGAGTAATATTTAATATTGCCAATTAGTTGCTGCTAATTGGGAATATTACAGTCCTCCCCGCTAAAATGTTGCTTGTCCTCAAGCAACTGCAAAGATGGATGCTACAGGATCTTCTCACTCTCCCAAGTGGCATCCTCATCTGGAAGATTCCTCCATCTCACCAAATATTCCTTGACTGTCCTGCTCCGTAGCTGTCTCTCCCGGGTGTCTAAAATGGCTTTTGGCTATAACACGTAATGCCCTTCATCATCTGTAGGTGGAAGCTCCTTTGTTGCAGTCACCTGCTACCCCAAAGCCTTCTTCAGACATGATACATGGAAAATGTTATGTATCCTACTCCCTACTGGCAGCTCTAACTCATAAGCATCCTCTCCTACCTGACGGATCACCCTGTAAGGTCCATAGAAGTAGGGCTTAAGCTTCTCGGCCCCCTTCTGCTTCAGCGTAGACTGCCTGTAAGGTTGAAGTCGGAGGTAGACCAAGTCACCTACCTCAAACTGTCTCTCTACCTGCCCTCTATCTGCATACAACTTCTGTTGGTTCTGTGCTGTGGCTAAGTTGTCCTTAAGAGCTCGGAGTATATCTTGGCTCTCTTGGATCCAGTCCTTGGCCCTGGGGGCCATGCTAGCTCCAAACATAACATTAGCAAAAGTCAGAGCATGATATCCATACAAAGCATAAAATGGAGATATACCGATAGACATGTGGAAGGTAGTATTGTAGCAGTATTTTCCCGAGTCCCAGGTGAAGCCAATGCAGTCGTGCCTTTTGCTGCCCCGTGACATAGATCCGCAAGTAGCCTTCCAGCCACTTGTTCACTATCTCCGTTTGTCCATCTGTCTGAGGGTGATAGCTGGTACTAGGAGTTAAATCTGTATCCACCAAACAAAAGAGCTCATGCCAAAAGCCGCCCATGAAACGACTATCTCTGTCACTGACTATGGTCTTAGGAAGAGACCATGTAATCTGAAAACATCAAGGAAAAATAGCTCGGCCACCTGTGCAGCTGTGTACCGTGCTGATATGGCGAAGAAATGGGCATACTTTTTTAGTCGGTCAACATCCAGAAAGATGCAATCCTTGCCCTGCACTGCGAGCAACCCAGTAATGAAATCCATAGAGATACTTTCCCACTTTCCTTCCGGAATGGCAAGCGACTGTAGCAATTTGAATGGGTGGCTCATCTCCCCCTTGTTCCTTTGACAGACTTCAAACTCCTTGACATGCTGGAGTACGTCCTCCTTGAGGCCTCTCTAAGAGAACCTCTCTCAGATGGCGCTGTAGGTCTCTGTGAATCCTTGGTGGCCTGATAGCAGTGAATCGTGGTATGCATGCAATATCTTCTCCTTGAGCTGGGAATCCCAGTCAAGAAGAACCTGTCTCGGTAATAGATGACCTCATCCATCACCCTGTACCTGTCATCTGAAATCTGGCCGTCTAGTACCTCACAAGCAAAGCGGTCCTTGGAGTACTCCACCAACAGTTGAGCCCTCCAGTCTGCATCTAGGCTCATCAAGGACAACACTGCTGGTCTGTGTGACAAAGCATCTGCCACCACATCGTTCTTCCCTTTGACATACTCAATGTCAAAGTCGTAGGCTTGAATCTTACTGACCCACTTCTACTGCCTCTCTTGCAACTGCTTCTGCTCAAGAAAAAATCGGAGGTTGTTGTGATCAGTCCTCAACCAAAACCTGTTGCCTACTGGATACTGCCGAAACTTGGCCAATGCATGCATAATGGCCAACATCTCCTTGTCGTATATCGGATACAACCTCTCATGCGGAAGTAGCGTCCGACTCTCGAAAGCTATAGGGTGGCCCCCCTGCGTCAATAGTGCGCCTAGTCCCTCCCCCGAAGCATCACACTCTAGAATGAAGGGTTGCGTGAAGTTCGACAAAGCCAATACCGGACAGCTGCTCGTCACCTCCTTGAGCCTGTAAAAAGCCCTTTGCGCAGTATCGGTCCAGCCAAATTCCCGCTTCTTGGTGAGATCTGTGAGGGGTGCAACAAGTTGGGAAAATCCCCTGAAAAATTTCCAGTAGTAGCTGAAGATTCCTACAAATCCTCGAAGCTCTGTCCCATTCTTCGGTTCTGGCCAATCCTGGATGGCCCAGATCTTCTCCTCATGGACTCTCACTCCATCCACACCAATGATATGCCCCATGTTAAATTTAGATAACAATGGTGTTCTATGATTGATGCACTTTTACTTCAATCTTTCTTAGGCTTGATACACCTAAACATGAAAGTAAAATGCTGATAGAACACAATAATAGATCAATAGAAGACAAGCCAAATATAGATCAGATTTACAATTCCTTTTGTCCAGCAAAGATATGAGATATTATTGCGTTACGACGGTTAGCAGGATGCTTCAACCAGCAAAGCCTTTCTCGGCCAGCCAACACTTCATGTGTCACACCCACAGCTCTCAAAGACAACTCATCACAAGTCAACCCAAAAACACCGCAGAAAAGTCAACAAAGGTAGCGACAGAAAAGTCAACGCAGCAAACTAGGGCTTCGATCAAACAACACAGAATTCCTCGATTTTTGTGCCCACCTGTACGGCCTCCTAAAATCGTATTTTGTCCAGAAGATTGAGTTCAAACGACCAAGGGTTGACCACGGTCAACGTTGGTCAACGCTGTAGCAGATGGCCCCAAATAGATTAGTGCAGAAAACAACAGCTTCATTCCACACGTGTGAGGGGAAAAAGGCCTCCAAAGGCTATCGTACCAATCATATCACAATGAGAGAATGTGTGATGAGATGATGAGAAAATGACCTCCAAGTCTCTCCAATTTATATCTATCAATGAGGGTGTGTGACACATCTATCAGGCATGTGGGACAAATCTCGCTGACCTTGCACATGTGGAAAATAAATTCAAAATAAATGTTCTGCTCATCTGATCAAGATGATCTTTAGATCAATCTTGCACCTCTCCGAAAGAGAAATCCAACAAAAATATGACCATCGTCATATGAGCAGTGCAACATGGAGTTTGGACCTAGTTGCCCAAAATTAACACTCCCTCTCAACTAGGGAGAACTCTATCTGTCCACAAGTGCCATCCATCATGTACCAAACCAAACATCGTGCGTCATCCCACCGTAACTTTATTTGTTGGCTCTTTATTTCAGAACAAAAGGTGAGTTACAAAGACATAACACACAGCTGACCCGAAGTCAGCTTTAGAGGTAAAAACCTCTCTCGAACTCAAAAGAGTCTCATACTAACTCGAAGTTAGTTTAGAGGATAAAACCTCATCATACTTGATCTTAGATCAAGGTGTTGGACACGTGCCATCCTAGACATAGAGAGTACAACAATCTCCGATGCATCCATCGGTCTTGCTATGGTCTTTATCCACATTTCCCACCTCATTGGCCAAATGAGAGGTACTTCCCATGAGTCCGAAACTCCATGGGTAGGATGCATGCGGGGCACAAATCAGAGAGAGGCGAACTAGCTCAATATCACAACGGTGGGGCAGAAGCACTACAAGGTTCGGCAAGCCTCGCCTCGTATGTGCTTATAGCTCCAAGAAGCTATCCCCAAGCCCCCTGGAGCTCCCAGAGCTCATTGTCCAACTCAATCAGGACCCTTTGAATAGGGTCCTTCCACGATTCCAAGCTTCTCATGGAAGGTTAGGAACTTTACCTTCCCCAAGGGCTTTGTGGGAATATCCGCAACCTGCTCATCAGTTCCTATATGATCGAGCCTTACAACGCCTCGCTGTACCATATCCTAGATAAAGTGGTACCTGATATCAATATGCTTGGATCGATCGTGGAACACGGGATTCTCAGAAAGACAAATCCCACTCTGGTTATCACAAAGGATAACGGTGGTATCTAACACATGCCCAAACAGTTCACTGAAGATCTTTTGCAACCAAATAGCTTCACAACAGGCCATACTCGTTGCAATATATTCGTCCTTAGTAGTGCTCAAAGCCACCGACTTCTGCTTCCTGCTCATCCAATATATCGAAGCAGAACCCAAGGTGAAGCAACATCCATATGTGTTCTTGTGATCCACCACACTACCAGCCCAATCAACATCAGTATATCCATGGAGTCTCAAACTTCCGGCAGTGTATCTCAGCCCATGGTTGATTATGCCTCGAAGATATCTCAACAGATTCTTGGCACCAATCCAGTGAATATGATGAGGATCAACCATATGTTGACTCAAAGTGTTCATTGCAAAAAATACATCCGGACAGGAGTTCACTAAGAACATCAGGGCCCCTACGAGTTGTCGATACTCGGTAGGATTTGCTAGCACGAGCCCAACAACGTTTCCACTCAACTTTTTAAAGTTGAGTTCCATCGGTGTCGACACAGACTTACTGTCCACCATACCAAATCTCTCCAGCAACTTCACGACATATTTTCCTTTAGAAAGGAAAATCTTGCCTGGCCTTTGCTAGACCTCCAAGCCTAGGAAGTAGTGCATCAATCCTAGATCTTTCATCTCAAACTCGGAAGCTAGCTCCCTCTTACACTAATGAATGAGAGGGTCAGCACTTGTCAGGAAGAGATCGTCCACATAAAGAACCAATATAAGAGACCTTTCTCTATCAACCTTAAAGTAAAGGTTCAGATCAACATTACTTCGAGTGAAGCCCAACTTTATCAAGTAGCTATCTATCCTCTCATACCAAGCCCTGGGGGCTTGCTTTAACCCATAGAGGGCTTTCTTCAACCTGCATACATGGGTGTCTCTATCTCGGACTTCGAACCCCAGAGGTTGCTCCACATACACCTCTTCCTTTATAACACCATGTAGAAAAGTGGTCTTCACATCCATCTGATGTAGACTCCATTTTTGCGTAGCAGCAAGGGCAATAATAGATCGGATGGTGGTATAGCGGGCCATAGGTGCAAATATATCATCATAATCTATGCCTTCCTTTTCAGAGAAGCCTCGGGCAACAAATCTTGCCTTGTACTTCTCAGCACTTCCATCAGATCCATGCTTGATCTTATAGAGCCATTTCGAGGTGACAACAAATTTGTCCTTTGGTCTCGGGATCACTTCCCAGACATCATTTTTCATAATGGACTCATACTCCTTGTGCATAGCATCCTTCCAGACTTGATGCTTTACATTTTCTTCAAATGTTCCAGGCTCAGATTGTACTATCGTACTCGTGGCTGCTAGATACCCTTGGTATCTCTTCGGTTTCTTGCTTTCACGGAATGTCCCCCTTGGGGCAATATGTCTCTCGACATCTTCGAGAGTATCCCTAAGTCATGAGGGTCTTCTCTTATTTGAAGGAGGTGGATCAATGGGATCTATAGGTCCTTCAACATCGGGCATCAGGTCATTCTTTGACTCTTCCAACTTCCCTGCTTCTTCATCTTCTTTGTCTTCCTTGGAGATAGGAAGATTTCTTACTTTCTTGAGGCCAACATCTTCATCGAAGGTGACATCGTGGAATATCTCCATTTCTCTTTGACCAGGCACATAGATTCTATATGCCTTCGAAGTTTCACTGTAGCCCACAAACATTCCCTTCTTTCTAGAAGCATCCAACTTGCTTCTCTTTTCTTTCGGCACATGAAAGTAAACAGGGCAACCAAAAACTCTAAAATGAGAAACACCAGGTTTCTTACCAAAGAAGACTTCTTCGGGAGCTTTGGAGTCCAGAGCAGAATGCGGGAATCTATTTTGAACATACACAGAAGTGTTCACAGCTTCTCCCCATAAAAAGTTCGGAAGACCTTAGTCACATAGCATGGCGCAGGCAGCTTCCACAATGGTCTTGTTCTTTCTTTCAACAACACCATTTTGCTTAGGAGTGTACGCAGTTGTGGTCTCCCTCTTATTGCCAACTTCTCGACAAAAGTCATTAAACTCATTTGACTCATACTCGGTCCCATTGTCGGTCCTCAAAACTTTGATTTTCTTCTTGGTTTGATTTTCCACCAAGGCCTTGAAGGTACGGAACCATTTGAATGCTTCGTCCTTCTTCTTCAAAAAATATATCCAGGTCTTGCGGGAGAAGTCATTTGTAAAAGTCATGTAATAGGAACATCCTCCCAAGGATGTCACAGGCAGCATACCAGATAAGTCAGAATGTATCAACTGCAAGATATCAGTTGTCTTTGTGACATTTGAGGGGAATGGTCCCCTTCTATGCTTCCCTTCAGCACAACCCTAACATGTACCTTCATGATCATCTCTAAATTCGGGCATCCATGTCACCACCTTCCTTGCTTCGGGAAGGGCTTTGTAATAAAGGTGTGTAAACCTCCGGTGCGATAACTCTGTTTGAAGAGTTGTATCACATGTCATAGCCCCCAATGGGCTTCCTCCAACCTGGTAGAGTGTATCAACTCTAAAACCAATAGAAAAAGCTTCCTTGAAGTTCTTCCTCTAGATAAGTACCTTTCCATCAACGAATGCCACCTTGAACCCTTTGTCTTCCATTGCCGAAATGGACACAAGGTTCTTCTTCAAATCAGGTACATACAACACATATTGTAATCGGATGACTTGACCTTGAGATAAATGGAGGGTCACAGTCCTTGTCCCTTTCACAAGATAGGTGGCATTATCTCCTAGGATAATTTCCAGATCAGTATCCTTCTCAACCAAATTAGAAAGGGCTTCTTTATAACCAGTGAGGTGCCTTGAAGAACCACTATCAATCAACTAGACATCCAGGGTGTCGGGTGGAGATGCAGCAGAGAGGGCAGATACAAGAATAAATTCATTTCTCTTATTATCAACAACATTAAACTTATCGTACCTGGAATATCTTGACTTCTTGAAAGATTGCCCATTTCCACTACGATAAGAGGGAGCCTTTCTTTTTCCTTGGAACCTATTTTTCCTGCCATTTCTTCTCGAGTTGTTGTTGTCATCATCCCTGGGAGAGTCCCTTCTACTAGGGCACTCTCTTGCATAGTGACCAGTCTTGTTACAAGTGTAACATCTTCCCTTTCTTCCTTCGGGCCCCGCTCTACCATGGTTTTGATTTCTCGAGCCACCATGGTTCTGAATATTTGCATGAGGGGTGAAGGCAGTAGGGTCACTTCCATTACCATTAGAGGCATACTCCATCATTCTTGTTTCCTCTTGAGTGCATCTCGTCAATATTTCATCAAAATCAGGAATCACATTATTATTGAGAATAGTGGTATTGAATACATGCCAATCACGGGGGAGACCTCCAAATGCAATAAGAACCATCTCTCAATTAGATATTTCTTTCCCAATAGCTAGGAGGTTATTCATGATTTTAGTGAGCCTCACAAAATAGGCTTGAATAGATTCATCCTTACCCTTCTTGATATTCTTCAATTGATTCTTGAAGAAAAGGATTTGATTAGCGTTGCTAGCCCTGAACATGCTCACCAACTTATCATACATCTGCTTAGATGTCTTCAACTCAGAAATGTAAGCAACCAAGTGCTTATGAATAGAATCCCAGATAATCATCTTTGCTTTGATTTCCCCTTTTCTATACTTCGTCTTCGTGGCAGCAGCTGCATTTGATGGAGGCTCTTCAATCTTCCCCTGTACATAGTCCATGACATCCTGATTTTCTAGAGCCAAATCCAAGGACATCTTCCATGCATGATTGTTAGACTTATCAGTGAATTTATCATCAGCCTTGAAACCCTTGTAGGTTGAGGAGGCCATTTGTCCTTGATAGGATTTCTTCCTTTAGAGATAGCTTCTAACACTAACTTGGACTCTTGGTCTTCGTCTTCACCTCAGCTCTGATTCCATGTTAAATTAGATAACAATGGTGTTGTATGCTTGATGCACTTTTACTTCAATCTTTCTTAGGCCTGATACACCTAAACATGGAAGTAAAATGTTGATAGAACACAATAATAGATCAATAGAAGACAAGCCAAATATAGATCAGATTTAATTCCTTTTGTCCAATAAAGATATGAGATATTGTTGCGTTACGATGGTTAGCAAGATGCTTCAACCAACAAAGTCTTTCTCGGTCAGCCAACACTTCATGTGTCAAACCTACAGCCCTCAAAGACAGCTCATCACAAGTCAACGCAAGTCAACCCAAGAACAACGCAGAAAATTCAACGCAAGCAGCAACAGAAAAGTCAACGCAGCAAACTAGGGCTTCGGTCAAACAACCCAAAATTCCTCGATTTTAGTGCCCACCTGTACGACCTCCTAAAATCAGATTTTCTCCAGAAGATTGAGGTCAAACGAACAAGGGTTGACCACGATCAACATGGTCAACGCTGCAACAGAAAGCCCTAAACAGATTAGCGCAGAAAACAATAGCTTCACTCCACACGTGTGAGGGGAAAAAGGCCTCCAAAGGCTATTGAACCAATCATATCACAATGAGAGAATGTGTGATGAGATGATGAGAAAATGACCTCCAAGTCTCTCCAATTTATATCCATCAATTAGGGTGTGTGACACATCTATTAGGCACGTGGGACAAATCTGGCTGACCTTGCACATGTGGAAAATAAATTCAAAATAAATGTTCTGCTCATCCGATCAAGATGATATTTAGATCAATCTTGCATCTCTCCGAAAGAGGAATCCAACAAAAATATGACCATCGTCTTATGAGCAGTGCAACACGGAGTTTGGACCTAGTTGCCCAAAATTAACACCCCAAGTAGAGCATCTCTGTCAACCCAAACTCGTACTTGGAGAGCTTAGCATAGAATTGCTGCTCCTCCAAAATACGCAATACAACTTCAATGTGCTGTAAGTGCTCCTCCCAAGTGCAGCTGTATATGAGGATATCATCAAAGAACAACAGCACAAACTTCCTCAACTGACCATGAAAGATGTGGTTCATGCAAGACTTAAAGGTGACCAGTGCATTGGTTAGCCTGAAGGGCATCACCAAAAACTCAAAGTGGCCATAGTGGCACCTGAATGCAGTCTTGGGGACATCATGGTCCCTCACCTTCATTTGATGGTACCTCGACCTTAGATCAATCTTGGAGAAGAACTTTGATCCCCTCAGCTCATCCATCAACTCCTCAATCTCGGGGATGGGGTATTAGTTCTTCATGGTCTTTTTGTTGAGTGCCCTGTAGTCGATGCACATCCGCAATGTGCCATCCTTCTTCTTCATTAGAACAACAGAAGAAGCAAACGGGCTAGTACTGGGTCGGATGTATCCCAGTGCTAAGAGCTCATGGATAGCTCTCTCAATCTCATCCCTGTAGGCCTTAGGGTGCCTATAGGGGGTGGTGATCACTGCCTGGATCCCCTGCTCCAACTCGATAGTATGCTCAAATCCCCGGTCCGGCGGCTGCCCCGGTGGTATGTCGCCAAAAATCGTGGAGTATCTGTCCAATATCGACTTCACATCAGGGTGTACTGACTGCTCTGTGGCTCCTACCCCTCTGAAATACGCAGTTCTACTGCCCACTCTATGTCCCCCTTCCAGAAGTCTGCCTCCATCCGGTGTGCTGAGACTGTCTGCAGAAGGTATGTGTGCATGCCTCTGATCATCACATGCTTCCCACTCTTCTTGTCTATCCACTCCATCTCCAGTGTCTCCCAATCTATGGCGACCTTACCCAACGTAATCAACCACTGCACTCCCAATACCACATTGGTATCTAGGATCTCAACCACAAAGAAGTGGTTTGTCATCGTGTATGCCCCCATGGTCACTACAAATGCTGGACCATACCTCATACACTGTATGGTTTTGGCGCCCGTAACCAACACCGAGAAGCCATAAAAACTCTCTGTTGGTATGCCCCTCCTCTCTACTAGCTGGGCATCAATGAAGTTATGAGTGGCCCTACTATCTACAAGAACTGAAACACGCTGTCCCTGGACGGTGCCTCGGACATGCAGTGTCAAATACTTCGGAACTCCTCGCAGAGATGCAAGGACTCCTCCCATGGGTGCAAACGCTACCCCTCCCGCTTCTGGGGGAGGTGGTGGTGGATGATCTCCTCTCTGTGCCTCAGCGCTGGCCTCTCCCTCTATCTTCTCATAAGCATATTCTTCTCCCTCACTATCGGAGAAGACCTTGATGTAATGTGTCTTCCCTGCGGCACATCGATGACCCGATGCCCATGGATCCTGGCATGTGAAGCATAACTTCCTCCGTCTCAAGTCTCTCCGGGTGTCATCATCCAAAGGCCCTTGGCCCTGGTTCCCCTTCGGCTGAAATGTTGGTCTCAGGGGAAAAGGAGCTCTAGTCCTGGGCAAAGCATTCTGCAAGTCCCTTGTCCTCCCGACTGCGTCCTGAAGTGTAGCAGGCCTAGTGGACTTGACTAACCCACATAGAGGTTCTGCCAACCCATCAATAAACATGTAAATCCTCCTGGCTGCAGACAAGTCTGGCACCATCACTGAAAGTGCCAAGAACTCAGAAATGTAAGTTTCTGGGTTCGCGGTCTGTTTGAGCTTGGTCAGCTTGACAAAATGCTCTTTCGGATCCTTCTAGTCAAACCTCTCCACCAATCTCCGGGTGAACTCTGCATACGCTGTCACTGTTGAGTGACCCAGTGTGTCCATCCCATGGAACCACCAGTCATGGGCTTCCCCCTCAAGGTGCAGTGCTGGCACCTTGATGGCCTCCACCTCCACCATCTGGTTCAGCTGAAAATAAATGTCCAGCTTTTCTACCCAAGCTTTTACTGAACATTTCGATGACCCATCATATGTTGGCTGGAAAAATCTGCCCTTAGTACGTTACAACTCAACTCCCTGCGTGTACCCACCTCCTTTGTTCTGGTTGTGGGGTCTATTGTTGTTCTTTAGCTCGCAGAAATCGTGGAAAGAGAGAGCTTCACCAAACTCTCGCCCGTATGGCTGATACTCTGCAAAATAATCCCCGTAATGAGCCACCTCTGGCTCCTGGGGTCCTCTCGTTCCCGTTCCTGCAGTCAAGAATGTGGGCATAGTGGAACATGGGGGAGTGCGTAGCACCACTTGTTGCACTGTGTTCTGCTCCTGTGTGTGATGAGAAGTGTCAGACCCTTCTCCGATGTGAAATCCCCTTGGGGTTTCACGCTTTCTGTTCTCCCTAACAATTTTTGACCCATCTCCTCTATTTTCCTGGAGAGTTCCCATACAGACTTCAAGAGGAGATTTCCAAACTCTTCCTCGTCATCTTACTTCTTCTGCCATAGGTGCTTCCTCCTCTGCGTCCTCTACTAGAACGTAGTACCCCTCACGAAATGTGGGCTCGAGCCTTCGCTCTCTGCTCCTGTACTGCTGCTTCCAGTAGGTGATGTATTCTTTGTCTCCGAGTGTCACAGACTAATCTGCTCCACAGGCTGAGCCAAGTTTATGAGCTCTGATACCACTGTAATATTCCGAATAGGAAATAAACATCAATAGAAAGCAACATAAACAAAAACTGCAGCTAATACAAAGACACCATGAAAATCACTACAAACATTTCAGAAAAGTTGAGCCATTTTATTATAAATCTGGAAATAGGGAATGAGTACAAGAAGGTGATCAGAATGATGGCACCTTCGCTTGCTCAAGGCAAGCTGAAATAACTCTCCAAACCCTGCTATAGATGGTTGCTTCTCCCATGGACTGCGTAACTCCTTGAGCTGCTGTTGCTGCTGGAAAATGCTACTTCTGGTTAGAATGGAGCTGCTCTTTGGGGCTGTTCCCCTGCTCTGAAAATTATGAAATTTCGGCTATGAACTCCCCTCCAAAAACCTAGAAAAACCTAGGAAGGAATTCTGGAAACGCTGACCTCGAAATCTGATCCCCTTGGGAAAATTACACACTCCTGGTCAGTACGCTGGCCTCTGAACTGAATGGTTGGAAATTATGGCCTCAATCTGCTCCAAAAGATAACTTATGAAGGGCTGATCCCCTCACACTTGTCTCGAACTGAAACTACTGAAGATCCCTCACTCCCGTAGCTGCCCTCCTCCCAAACTGCGTAACGTCTGTGAGAGACTATGCTGCTTAGAGACTGCATAACTCCTCGATGGATAGCTTTGCGTGATCTGCTCTGAAAACTCAAGGTAAAGCTCCTCACCTAAGCAGGCACTCAAAATCCCCCGTGGCTGAGGTTGGGATCTTCGCTCGAAGACACCTGTGTGCTGAACAACACTTGCAGAGTTAGCTAAACAGCATAAGCGTGCTCAATATTTGTTAGACATAAATTCATAATAGAATGAATGAGAAGCTAGGCCCTCACTCCCTTTTATGCTTGAGACCTTAACATTCCCTTGGGCCCCACTGTGCTGTGTTCTCCTACTTTGCCACGCTGCCCTGCCTACTCTGCGCTGTCCTGGCCCATGTTGCCACTAGGCTGCTTGGCCCATGCTGTCTCTGCGCTGTCCCTCTCCCCGCGCTGTCAATTGGTCCCCCTGGGCCCCACGCTGAAATTACAATGTTGGCTAAGTGACTTTAGGTAGTTTATTTCTCCTAAGTTGGGTTATGGGTCCCGACTCCCAACACCCTTTTATTTATGGCTGAACATTAGAAAAGAAAAATCTTAGCAAAATTTAATATTGCCAATTAGATGCTTCTAATTGGGAATATTACACATCCATTTTCGGCATCCATATTCACAAGTGGGAGAGAGAGAAGCCTCTTCAAGGTTGCACGAACCAATCAGATCATGAGGAATGTGTGTGATGAGATGATGATGAAATGGACATCATCTCTTTCCAATTTATATCAGTTAGTGAGGGTGTGTGACACATCTATTAGGCTTGTGAGCCTACATTACAAATTTGGCCGACCTTGCACGTGTGGAAAATAAAATAAAAATATATGTTCTGCTCATCCAAACAAGATGATCTTTAGATCAATCTTGCACCTCTCCAAAAGAGAAATCCAACAAAAATATAATCATCAGCATATGAGCAGTGCAACCTGGAGTTTGGACTTAGTTGCCCAAAATTAACACTCCCTCTCAACTAGGGAGAACTCCATATATCCACTTGTGCCATCCAGAGATCAGTACCATCGTTTACTCTCATATATCATCGTGCGTCATCCTACCGTAACTTGCATTGCTGGCTCTTCTTCACAAATAGAACAAAAAGGTGTGTCACAAAGACATCACACTCTACTGACCCGATGTTAGCTTAGAGGTTAAAACCTCTCTTGGACTCAAATAGAGTCTCATACTAACCCAAAGTTAGTTTACTGACCTGAAGTCATTTTAGAGGTAAGAACCTTATTAGACTTGATCCTAGATCAAGGTGTTGGACACGTGCCATCCTAGACATAGAGAGTACGACAATCTTCGATGCGTCCATCGGTCTTGCTACTGGTCTCTATCCACATTTCCCACCTCATTGGCCAAATGAGAGTACTTCCCATGCGTCTAAAACTCCATGGGTAGGATGCGTGCGGGGCATAGATCAAAGAGAGGTGAACCAACCCAATATCATAACGGTGGGGCAGAAGCACAACAATGTTCGGCAAGCCTAGCCCCGTGTATGCTTATAGCTCCAAGAAGCTATCCCCAAGCCCCCTGGAGCTCCTAGAGCTCATAGTCCAACTCAAGCAGGACCCTCACAATAGGGTCTTTCCACGATTCCAAGCTTCTCACGGAAGGTTAGGAACATGACCTTCCCCATGGGCTTCGTGAGAATATCTGCGACCCACTCATCAGTTCCTATGTGATTGAGCCTTACGGCGCCTCGTTGTACCATGTTCTGAACAAAGTGGTACTTAATATCAATATTCTTGGATAAACGTGGAACACAGGATTCTCAGAAAGACGAATCCCACTCTGGTTATCACAAAGGACAACGGTGGTATCTAGCACATGTTCGAACAACTCACTGAAGAGCTTTCTCAACCAAACAACTTCACAACAGGCCATACTTGCTGCAATGTATTCGACCTCAATCTCAAAGCCACCGACTTCTGCTTCCTGCTCATCCAAGATATTGAAGCAGAACCCAAGGGAAGCAACATCTAGATATGCTCTTGCGATCCACGACACTGCCAGCCCAATCGGCATTAGTATATCCATGGAGTCTAAACTCTCGACAGTGTATCTCAGCCCATGGTTGATTGTGCCCCGAAGATATCTCAATAGATTCTTGGCACCAATCTAGTGAATGTGATGAGGCTCAACCATATGTTGTCTCAAAGTGTTCACTACAAAACATACGTTCGGATGGGAGTTCACTAAGAACATTAGGGCTCGCACGAGTTGTCGATACTCGGTGGGATTTCCCAGGTCGAGCCCAACAACGTTTCCACACAACTTCTTAAAGTTGAGTTCCATCGGTGTCGACACAGGGTTATAGTCCACCATACCAAATCTCTCCAGCAGCTTCAAGGCATATTTTCCTTGAGAAAGGAAAATCTTGCCTGGCCTTTGTTAGACCTCCAAATCTAGGAAGTAATGCATCAAACCTAGGTCTTTCATCTCAAACTCGGAAGCTAGCTCCCTCTTACATTAATGAATGATAGGGTGAGCACCTGTTAGGAAGAGATTCGTCCACATAAAGAACTAGAATGAGAGGCCTTTCTCTATCAACCTTAAAATAAAGGTTTGGATCGACATTACTTCGAGTGAAGCCCAACTTCATCAAGTAACTATCTATCCTCTCATAACAAGCCTTGGGGGCTTGCTTCAACCCATAAAGGGCTTTCTTCAACCTGCATACATAGGTGTCTCTATCTTGGACTTCGAACCCCAGAGGTTGCTCCACATAAACCTCTTCCTTTATTGAACCATGCAGAAAGGCAGTCTTCACATCCATCTGATGGAGACTCCATCCTTGTGTTGCAATAAGGGAAATGATAGATCAGATGGTGGTATAGCGGGCGACAGGTGCAAATATATCATCATAATGTATGCATTCTTTTTGAGAGAAGCCTCAGGCAAAAAATCTTGCCTTTTACTTTTCAGCACTACCACAAGATCCATGCTTGATCATAGAGCCATTTCGAGGTGACAACAAATTTGTGCTCCAGTCTCGGGACCACTTCCCAGACATCATTTTTCATAATGGACTCATATTCTTCATGCATAACATCCTTCCAAACTTGATGCTTTACGTCTTCTTCAAATGATTTAGGCTCAGATTGTACAATTGTACTCATGGCTGCTAGATACCATGGTATCTATTCGACTTCTTGCTTTCACGGAATGTCCCCCTTGGGGCAATATGTCTCTCGGCATCTTCGAGAGTATCCCTAATCCATGAGGGTCTTCTCTTATATGAAGGAGGTGGATTAATAGGATCCATAGGTCTTTCAACATCGGGCATCGGTTCATCCTTCGGTTCTTCCTGCTTCCCTGCTTCTTCATCTTCTTTATCTTCCTTGGAGCTAGGAAGATTTCTTACTTTCTTGAGGGTAACATCTTCATCGAATGTGACAACGTGGCATATATCCACTTCTCTTTGACGAGGCACATAGATTTTATATGCCTTCGAAATTTCACTGTAGCCCACAAACATTCCCTTCTTTCCAGAAGCATCCAACTTGTTTCTTTTTTCTTTCGGCAAATGAAAGTAAACAGGACAACCAAAAACTCTAAAGTGAGAAACATCAGGTTTCTTACCAGAGAAGACTTCTTCGGGAGTCTTGGAGTCCAGAGCATAATGTGGGCATCTATTTTGAACGTACACAACAATGTTCGTTGCTTCTCCCCATAGAAACTTCGGAAGACCTTGGTCACATAGCATGGCGCGGACAGCTTCCACAATGGTCCTGTTCTTTCTTTCAGCAACACCATTTTGCTCAGGAGTATGCATAATTGTGGTCTCCCTCTTAATGCCAGCTTCACTGCCAAAGTCATTGAATTCATTTGACCCATACTCCGACCCATTGTCGGTCCTCAAAACTTTGATTCTCTTCTCGGTTTGATTTTCCACCAAGGCCTTGAAGGTACGAAACCATTTGAATGCTCTGTCCTTCTTCTTCAAGAAATATATCCAGGTCTTGCGAGAGAAGTCATCTGTAAAAGTCATGTAATAGGAACATCCTCCCAAGGATGTCACGAGCAACATGCTAGATAAATCAGAATGTATCAACTGCAAGATATCAGTTGTCTTTGTGACACTTGAGGGGAATGGTCTCCTTGTATGCTTCCCTTCGGCACAACTCTAACATATACCTTCATGATCATCTTTAAATTCGGGCATCCCTGTCACTACCTTCCTTGCTTCGGGAAAGGCTTTGCAATGAAGGTGTGCAAACCTCCGGTGCGATAACTCTGTTTGAAGAGTTGTATCACATGACATAGCTCCCAATGGACTTCCTCAAACCTGGTAGAGTGTATCAACTCTAAGACCAATAGTAAGAGCTTCTTTGAAGTTCTTCTTCTAGATGTGCACCTTTCCATCAACAAATGCCACCTTGAACCCTTTCTCTTCCATTGCCAAAATAGACACAAGGTTCTTATTCAAATCAAGTACGTACAACACATCTTGTAAACGAAGGACTTGACCTTGAGATAGATGAAGGGTCACAGTCCCTGTCCCTTTCACGGGATATTGGTATTATCTCCAAGGATAATTTCTAAATTAGTATCCTTCTCAATCAAATCAGAGAGGGCTTCTTTATAACCAGTGAGGTGCCTTGAAGCACCACTATCAATCAACCAGACATGCAGGGTTTCGAGAGGAGATGCAGCAGAGAGGGCAGATACAAGAATATATTCATTTTTCTTATTATCAACAACATTAGACTCACCGTACCTGGAATTTCTTGACCTCTTGAAAGGTTGCCCATTTCCACTATGATCAGAGGGAGCCTTCCTTTTTCCTTTGAACCTTTTGTTCCTTTGATTGCCATTCCCCTTGAAGTTGTTGTTGTCATCATCCTTGGGAGAGTCCCTTCTATTGGGGCACTCTCTTGCATAGTGACCAGACTTGTTACAAGTGTAACATCTTCTCTTCCTTCCTTTGGGCCCCGCTCTACCATGGTTTTAATTTCTCGGGCCACCATGGTTCTTCTTCTTTGCATGAGCAGCGAAGGCAGTAGGGTCACTTCTATTTCCATTAGAGGGGTGATCTCTCTCCATCATTCTTGTCTCCTCTTGAGTGCATCTAGTCAACAATTCATCAAAATCAGGAATCATATTATTATTAAGAATCGTAGTATTAAATACATACCAGTCTCGGGGAAGTCCTCCAAGAGCAATGAGGACGAGCTCTCGATCAACTACTTCTTCTCCTATGGCAAGGAGATCATTCCTGATTTTTGTAAGCCTCATAAAATATGATGGAGGCTCATGAATCTTCCCCTGCACATAGTCCATGACATCTTGATCTTCTAATGCCAAATCCAAGGACATCTTCCATGCATGATAATCAGACTTGTTAGTCAAATTATCATCAAACCATTGGTCCTTGACAAAACTTCTTCTTCGGTGATTGCTTTTCACACTATCTTGGGCTTTGTCTTCACCTCAGCTCTGAAACCATGTTAATTTTAGATAACCATGGTATGTTCTATGCTTAATGTAGTTTTACTTCAATCTTTCTTATGGGCCCAATTCAATATAGAAATCACATAAACATGAAAGTAAAATGTTGATAGAACATAATAATAGATCAACAGAACACAAGCCAAATAATGTAGATAAGATTTTACAATTCTTCTTGTCCAGCAAAGATAGAGAGTGATGTGCATTACGACAGTCAACAGAATGCATCAGCCAACAAAGTCTTTCTCAACATTAGATCAGCCAACCTTCCAAGTGTCACACACACCCCTCAAAGACAGCTCCAAAAGTCAACGCAAGTCAACAAAAGAATCCCTCATCAAGATTTCCGGCATCCATTTCCGGCATCATCCATATTTCAGGCATCCATTTCCGGCGTCCAAATTTTCGGCATCCAGATTTCCGACATCCATTTCCGGCATCCAAATTTCCGGCATCCATTTCCGGCATCCATTTCCGGCATCATCCAAAATTCGGAGTCATCCATATTTCCGACATCATTTCCGGCATCCATATTTCTGGAATCCAGATTTCCGGCATCCATATTCACACGTGGGAGAGAGAGAAGCCTCTTCTAGGCTGTACAAACCAATTAGATCATGAGGAATGTGTGTGATGAGATGATGATGAAATGGACATCATCTCTCTCCAATTTATATGAGTCAGTGAGGGTGTGTGACACATCTATTAGGCTTGTGAGCCTACATTACAAATCTGGCTGACCTTGCACGTGTGGAAAATAAAATCAAAATATATGTTCTGCTCATCCACACAAGATGATCTTTAGATCAATCTTGCACCTCTCCGAAAGAGGAATCCAACAAAAATATAATCATCATCATACGAGTAGTGCAACTTGGAGTTTGGACCTAGTTGCCCAAAATTAACAATATATCACATATTGACAAAATGAAATCAACATAATATGTCCTCATATGGAATATGAGGTGGTTGACAAAAATGAAGGAACAATGAATGGAAGTTCCTGGGGAGAAATATGTGAAGAAAGAAAGAAGAGGCTGTGAAAGATGCAACTATAGTCACGTAAGAAAAGATAAGAAATCAACATCCGATGACTACAGTAATTGGCTATGACATCTCCTTTGTGTTACCGCTCAAACTAGCAGGGGTCCTAGGAGGGGGTCCTATAGAGAAACTACTAGGTCAAGGGGCAACAATGGAGCGATAGCCCACTGTCACCTCAACTAAGGCTCCCTATTCTTTACAGACTTTCACCGATGGGAGGATAGTTAGTAGGAGGATCCACGATGACGAATATGTCACCAGAAAGGTAAAAGGGTGATTCCAAAGGCCTATTCACAAGAGAGGCTCAAATCTATAGCTTTATTGCTTGAAAAGCAAGGTGATGGGCTCTCTAGGAAGGGCTAAGAGGGCTTTTGAGGTTAGGGATTGAGAGAATGTCTTACCAAGGAAGCCCCTAGACTCAAAATGCCTTACGAATGTTTGGCTTCTAAGTGATCTTTGTGGAATTGGAGTCAACAAGTTGCTTGACCATAAAGGGCCAAGTGGACCCAAAAATAGGTCAAGGATATGGAGTTAATCAACCAAGGATGTACTTGAACTAATTAGGGAAGGGAAGAGGATCAAAGAAAGAATCTTCTTTTGATGATTTGATGCTATGATTCTAATCGGACTCTCAACGTTAAGTACTTGGGAATTTTTCGCAAAGATGCAAGGACCACTCCGGTGGGTCCAAACACTGCTCCTGCTGCTGCTGGGGGAGGTGGTGGTGGATGATCCCCTCCTGGTGCGCCAGTGCTGGCATCTCCCTCCAACTCCTCATATGCCTCCTCTTCCCCTTCACAGTCGGAGAAGACCTCAATGTAATGTGCCTTCCCTCCGGCACATCGATGACCCAGTGCCCATGGCTCTTGGAAAGTGAAGCAAAGCTTTCTTCGTCTCAAGTCTCTCCGGGTGTCATCATCCAAAGGCCCTCGGCCCTGGTTCCCTCTCAGGGGTGGAGCTCTCATGTGATTCCCCTTCTGCTGGAACGCTGGTCTGTGGGGAAAAGGAGCCCTCGTCCTCGACATAGTGTCCTGCAAGTCCCTAGTCCTCCTTACTGCATCCTACAACATAGTAGGCCTAGTAGATCTGACTAGCCCACGCAAAGGTTCAACCAGTCTGTCAATAAACATGTACACTCTCCTAGGCACGGACAAGTCTGGAACCATCACTGAGAGCTTCAAGAACTTAGAAATGTAAGTTTTTGGGTTCCCTGTCTGTTTGAGCTTGGTCAGCTCGACAAAATGTTCCTCCAGGTCCTTCCGATCAAATCTCTGTATCAACCTCTGGGTGAACTTAGCATACGCTGTCACTCCTACGTGACCCAACGTAGACATCCCATGGAACCACCAATCATGGGCTTCTCCCTCAAGGTGCAATGCTGCCACCTTGATGGCCTCCACCTCTGCCATTTGGTTCAGCTGAAAGTAAATGTCCAACTTCTCCACCCAAAATTTTTCCGAACACTTCGATGACCCATCGAAGGTAGGCAAGAAAAATCTACCCACGGTACGTTGCAGGTCATTACCCTGCGTGTACCCTCCTCGGTTCTGGCTGCATGGTCTGCTATTGTTCTTCAACTGGGATAATTCATTGAAAGTGAGGGCATCTTCGAACTCTGGCCCATAAGACTAGTATTCTGCGAAGTACTCTACGTAGTGAGCCACCTCCGGCTCTTGTGGTCCTCCTGCTCCTACCCCTGAAGTCAAGAATGTGGGCACGGTAGAGCGTGGTGAGGTGCGTGGCACTACCTACTGCGCAATGTTATGTTCAAGTAAATGGTGAGAGGTACCGGATCCTTCTCCATTTTGGAATTCCCTTGGAATTTCCCTTTGCTTGTTCTCTCCGACAAATTTTTGTCCCATCTCCTCTATCTTCTTGGAAAGTTCCTGCATTGATTTTAGGAGGAGGTTACCAAACTCCTTCCCCTCATCTCTTTCTTCTGCCATTGGTTCCTTCCCCTTGCCTTCCTCCACTAGGACGTTGTCTTCTTGATCAGGTGTGATTTCAAGCCTATGCTCTCTGCTTCTATACCGCTGCTTTCGGTATGTAATGTACTCTCTATCTTTTGGTGTCATAGACCAAATGCTCCACAGGTTGAGCCAAGTCTATGAGCTCTGATACCACTATAATATCCCAAATTGGGAACAAACAGTAATACAAAGCATACAAAGACTAAATCTACAACAAATAGAAATATGCATAAAAAAACACCATGAATTGAGCCAAAACTGCTGAGCCATTTTATTAATGTTTTTAAATGGGAAAGGTACAAATGGTGCTTAGGAAGATGGAAGATTACACTTTGGCCTGCACAAGGCAGGCTGATATACTCCTCAATCCCTGCTCAGAAACCTTTTTGCTTGCTACTCTGCGTGGCTCCTCCTCTACATTGCCCAGTTTGGAAAATGTTGCTTTTCGCTGGAAATGGACTGCGTATTGGGGTTGATCTACTGCTCAGAAAATTCCGGAATTTGGACACCAGACTCTCCTAAAAAAACCCAGAAAAACCCACAAAGGGTTTTCTGAAATGCTGACCCCGGAAATTCACCCTCTTGAGCTGGGTACGCAATTCCGCTGGGCAGACAGGGCTCTGAATTGATTTGCTGGAAATAGCTGTTGGAAACTGCCCAAAAACTCTGCTAAGGAAGGGCTGATCCCCTCACAAAACTCCTGGCTTAAATATCTCAGTATTTCTCCTTCCCTAGACCTGCTCCACTGCTGGATTGCGTAACTCCCTAGTTGACTACGCTGTCCTGGAAGGGACTGCGTACTTTTGAACTGAACCTGTGAAATCTCTCCTCCAAAATTGACTGAACTCCTCTTATGAGCAGGCACTCGAAATCCACTGAGGATGAGTTTGAGATCTTCGCTAGGAAATCTCTGTGCTAAACAACACTTGCAGACTGGACTAAACAGCTCAAGCATGCTTCTGGTTTACCAGACAAAAAATTAGCTGATGATTGAATGAATGAGGAATGAGCTGCTCTAATACTCTTTTACCTAGCTGAGCCCCCAACGTTCCCTTGGGCCCCACTGGACTACGCTGCCACCTCTGCCAGCCAACCACTGCGCAACTGCTGTCCCCTTATTGTCCCCACGCTGCCCCTGCGCTGCCTCTCCTGCGTTGCCACTAGGCTGATGTCTACTATGTGTAGCTGGCCCCACGGGTCCCACTCCAGCTCTAATGTGTGCCTTAATGACTTTAGGAAAGTGATTTAATCTTTAGATTTATTTGTGGGTCACCTTTATCCACTTTATTTTTCTGCTAACATTAGAAAAAGACAAAATTGACAAAATTAATATTCCAATTAGCTGACTGCTAATTTGGAATATTACAGTATACGCCTAAACCTTGTCACTATGATCCATCAAGTCGGCTACAATATATGATGATAAGTCTCCTTGATCATGTCGACCTATACACAGATAGACATGTTGGCCTAAAAGGAGGGAGACAGTCCCTATATATAGAAGGATCGTGGCTCCATTTGAAGCAGGTATCTCGGACAAGTCTGTGATAGGAGAGCGAAGGTTGGGTATGCAATTGGAGCGAAGAAAGAGGTTAGTCAACGAAGGAAGAAAGACATACATATATACTTCTGTTTAGGGTACATCATACCTCACATATCCAAGAAGGGCGAGACCTATTATAGTGAAGGAGAAGTTTGCTATCTAGTGCGTAATACAGTGTTGAAAGAGAAGAAGATATATCGAAGAAGAGGACTATTGTTAGATCAAGAAAAGAGGTATACTATCTCTGTGTTTGGACAATGAATATATCTAGCATATCTCTGAAAAGCGCTGAAGTTGTCTACAACACAAAGGAAGGGTCACTACAACGTGAAAGAGATCTCAGACTTGGGCATGAAGGATGTAATAAGAAGACCGAGGAGCAGTTCCTAGAAGGAGGCTAGATCGAAGGAAGACAAAGGAGAAACACATTATTTGTGTAATATCCCAAAATAGGAAAAGATAGTAATACAAAACACAATAACTGGAACTACAACAATGTACAAATAAACTGTAAACACCATAGAAATAGACAAAATAGTTGAGCCATTTTATTGTTTAGGAGGTGGAATACAATATACAACAGTGCTAAAAAATAGAAACACAAGCCAACAGAGAAGGATAGAGTGACCCTAAAGTCCTCTCACTAAAGGCAATGTGTAATTGTTGATCTGCTAGAGGCCATACTGTGCTGTCCGTTTTGCAAATGCTAGAAATATAACTGCTAGCTAAAAATGGATGCGTAGATCAGGCTGTTCCGGAGCTCAGATGATGTCGAGATTTCAGAGCCGGGCTCTATGATGAAAACCCAAAATAACCCAGAAAAGGTTTCCAGATTGGACAACCTTGGAAAATAGCCCTCCTAGGCCTTGCAATATATGGCTGTTGGGTGTGCAAATCTATGGCATGAAATGAAAATAAGATGGCTGCAATGATATACAATCAGCTCAATGCTTGAAGGGCTAATCCCTTCTCTTGATCTCCAAGCTAGAAGCTTGAGATCTAGCTCCTCCTTCCACCTCTCAAGTTGCAGCTGCTGATGCACAACTGCTGTAATGGACTACGTTGTGAGGGAGGATGAAACTATAGCCTGCTGCTAGATGATGCAATTCAACTCAAGACTGATGGAAAGAATCTCTCCAAAGTGAGGGGATGGTCCCTCACAGGATTCCAAGTTGAAATAATTGGAACTTCCTTCCTCCACTGGATCTACAAGACTGGATCATGGAGGTGTAGACTGATGGCCTGATGTCAGATGTCACAATGATGCTCCAGGAAGACTGAAATGGAAACACAAGGTGAAAGGATGAACCCTCCATCAATTTCCTAGTTGAAATGCTAGAAACTACCTTCCTCCTCTCAAACCCTTGAGCAGGAATGCATAATTCCTGAATCTGAATGTGCTGTAGAGAGGGGCTGAATGTGGCACCAATGCCTGATGATGAATGGCTTCTTAAAGGAACCTTCCTAGAGTAGGCACTCGAAATCCCCCATGGGTAAGGGTGGGATTCCTGCTCGGGAACACCCATATGCTAAACAACACTGCAACTTAGCTAAGCATTTGAAGCGTGAAATAAATGTCAAATGACAACCTATTATCAAAATCTAAATCATGAATACTATGGATGCCTTAACCTTCCTTTTATGCTTTGTGAGCCTCCCCTAGCTTTGGCCCACGTCATTGTTGCGTTGCACATGTGGCCACTAGCCTCCATGAAGAATGCGTTGTCTCTCCATGATCTCCATCATCTCTGCATTTACTTATCACTCTCTCCATCATGTGTGCATTTAATGCACCACTTCCTCTACCATTTCATAATTAGTGTTCTATGATCTTACTTTTATTCCTCCATGATCTTACTTTGACTCCTCCACTATCTCCATGATCTTCCTCATTAATGATCCATGACCTCCACTCTTCCTTCATTAATAAGCTTCTTCACTACTCCATAATGCTGATATACTATCTAATAACCCACATTCACACAACAAAAAGTGGATTTTATTCATATATGGGATTTATGGGTCCCTCCACCCTTTTATTTACTTAATTAATTAAGAAAAGTAAGGACTCTAATAATCCAATAATCTGATGGAAAATTTGGAATATTACAATCCTCCCCGCCAAAATGTTGCTTGTCCTCAAGCAATTGCAAAAGTAGATGCTGCAGACATCCATCTCCCTCCAAATGGCATCCTCATATGGAAGGTCTGCCCATCTGCTCCAATGTGCTATGTATTCCCAACTCCAAAGCTGCCTCTCTAGAATGTCTAGATTGGCCTCCAACTGTGTAGTTAGATGCCTCTTCTCATCAATAAGTCCCCAAGTGGCAACCATCTGTTGTACCAGAGCCTTCTCTCTGCATGAGACATATGAAGTGAAGTGGTTCCTTCCCCAAGTGGAAAGCCCCAAATCATGAACTATCTCTCCAACCCATGCTACATGGAGTAGATTGTGTCTCTCCAGGCTTCCATCCTTGGCCTTGTTAGACCTGCTTACTCCAAGCATCATCTTAACACTGTGCAAAATAGGAAATAGACATATGGGTTGACATGTAAAATGTCAGACCATACTCTCACAATAACAACCAATGCAACATTGCCTCCTGCTGCCATATCACATCATCATCATACCAAGTATGGTAGCCATACTCTCTCAAGAGAAGCCACTGCAGCAATGCCTCTTGCTGCCACACCACCTCATCATCATACCAATTATGATGGCCATATTCTCCTAATAGAAGCCAACGCAACAAGGCCTCCTGTTGCCATCCTACATCATCATCATGCAAGGTAGGGGAGAATGTCAGTCCATACTCTCCCAAGAGTAACCAAAGCAACAATGACTCTTTCTGCCACCTCACATTATCATAATGCAAGTCATGGAGCAACAACATACTGATTGACATGTAGAATGTCATATCAGACCAACATAACCAAGCTCCCCTCTGCCACATCATGTGAGTGCCATGCAATGTCCCAAACAACAACACACCCATTGACATAGGATATGTCATGTGATGGCCAAACTCTCTCAACAATAACTAGTGCAGCCATGCCTCCTGTTGCTGCATCACACCAGTGTTATGCAAGGCATGGATCATACAAATGTGAAATGTTGGGTAGTAACCATACTCACCCAAAAGCAACCAACGCAACCATGCTTCTTGCTGCCCTGTATCATATATCTGCAAGTAGCCTTTCGACCACTTTCTCATCATCCTCACCCATCCATCCAACTGTGGATGATGACTCCTCTCATGCTCCAACTTGGTATCCACCCAATGGAGAATACCATCATTCTCAATCTGATGATAATCTTTGCACTCCATGATAAGTTGAAGTGCAACCACCTGGAGGTCTCTCCATGAGATCCTCTCATCGATGGCCCGATAGAAAACCATGAGGTTCTGAACAAGCTGTAGGTAGAAACTTCTCTTTGAGCTGTGAGATGCTAATCGAGAAGGCTCCATCCCGATAATGGAAAATGCTATCCATCACAAGAAGTCTACCATCTATCATTTGCCCCTCCAATGCTTCATGAGTGAAGTAGTCATCGGAATGCTCCAAGAATAATTGGGCCCCCAACTCATCACTGCTGCTCAGTGACAACGCTGTTGATCTCCATGATGGTGCATCTGTTGCCTCATGGCCATACACAATGCTGAACTCATAGTTCTGCATTGGGCTTTGTAATATTCCCAAATGGGAAATGCAGCAATATAATGCAGAATAAGAGATAAATAACGCAGATCATCTTAGAAATAGCAAGAGGCCAATATGGAGACCTTTCATTTGTTATTACAACAACAAAATGTATGTAAAAATTAGCCCATAAGATGTGTTGTACCTTAAGAGACAATCCCTTAGCTGTGATAAGGAATTAGTGCTTAAGACATTTATATGATTATGTCACGAAAATATTTGTCTCTATTTTAATCACCTTCAAGTATTTACTATTAAACCCTTAGATATCAAACACAATGAATGTCTGACAATGCTACCATTTGCTGATGTTGAATGAAATGACCAGAAGAAAATGAAAGAAAGAAGCCCAAACTGATATGTTGTCACACAGAATATATCATCTCAAACTTCTGAAGAATTTATTAAGGAAATAGTTAAAACAAAGGAGCGCCAATTAAGGATTTTAACTCTTGCTTACATAGGTAAAAGAGACCTGTTGCTCATCACTTTGTCTTATTCAAAGAAAGAAAACACAGAATGTAAACTTAGATACATATCAACATAAACAGATGCCAAAAACTCAGTTACTCATTCATTAATCATTGAAATCTCCGAGTACAAAATAATAGTCTGAAGGTCCTAAACTCGGAACCTTTCTTCCCCTTGAAAATTACATTAAATACAGTAAAAAATAGTTTGGAACCGCTGTAACCAATCCTAACTACCACAACTACTTAGGACTTCGGAGGCTGTCTATTACATGCCTTGAAATGTCTTATTACAATTACATTGTCTTTGAAAAAGTAATATAATGTAAAAATATATATCCTAATCTATAGGAATTGCTGATAATGCTGCTGCATTTCCTTGGTCAGCTGATTTGTCTTTCTTTAATGCTAAAAACCCTTTTGGCAAGTCTATTGTCCAGGTTCTGCACTTTTTCCATATCTCTACCTTTGTCTTGGGCGAATGTGTTAGATTGTGATACTCCAATTTGAATGCAGTAATTCGACTATAGGATGGTGCTTCTGTGAAAAGAGTTTTTACCAACCACAGTAACTGAAAATGTTTCTGCAAAAAGTTGACCATTGTTTCCCCTTTAAGCACTTGAGTTTTTTCATGCCTGTTATCAACTTTACTTTTTGTCATAACTAGAAAATTCTCATAAGAATCCCATGGCAAAAGATTTCCTTCATCTCCCCAACATGATGGCAGACCTATTCTTGTTAATTTGTCAAATAACTTATCAAACTGACTTATTGCTTCTTTAATTTCCACCTGTTTCTTTTCTGTGGCCTTTTTGTGGTCATTTCTGACAATCATCTTATTGATCTCTACTGCATATAAGGTTCTGTCTTTAATGTCATTCTCTTCTAATTCCTGATCTGTTTTAGAATTAATAAAGTCAATGAACCTTCTAGCCCAAATAGCTCTATTAATTGCCTTATGTTTTTCTGTCATGATTGGTTCTTCACATTCCCTGATAAGACTTTTCTCCTCTGCAACTATCATCAAACAACGCCAAATTGATTTCATTTCTGAAATGATATCATTCCAAATGATATCTTTGGCTTGTATCAGTGAAATGTTTCCTTTCAGTCTCTCTTTGAGATTTTTAATCTCAGTATTGGCATTCTGAAAATTCATTTTGTACTTGTCAACTTCATTCCCTATGGCTTGAATAAGCTTTGTTGTAGTCTCTAGATCTGCTTGAGCCTTTTCCGATCTCTTTCAGCGATCTGCAACTCAGTATTCAACTGAACAATCTGTGCTTGTGGATCTTTGTTACCTGTAGAAAAAACAAAAGCACAATTATGGTTATCAATATGATTTTGTAGTGATATTGCAGTTTGCTTTATTTTGGAAATTTCTTCATCTTTTTGCATGAGTTGTTGTAAAAGATTTTTATTTTCCTTCACCACCTCTGCAACTTCTGCAGCCATAGAATGTTCTCCTGTAGGCAATTTTAGCTTTTTCCTCAATGTAAATATTTCTGCGTCAGCGCTTTGCATAAATTTCTGTACAGCAGTCTTGTCACTAGGGTCCACTCCAATCTTTACAATGATTTTCTTTAGCTCATCATTCTGAACTGTTAAAGCTCTTGAGTTAGCTTTCTCTAACTTTAATTGCTTAAGTACCTTTCCCAACATATTTTCTGCCTTCATTGCCATTGCATTGGTCTTCGTCAGGTTATTCACAATCAACTGACCAGTTTGCATAAGTAAATTCATCTTATCCATCAAGGGAATCTTCTTCACATCTACAGTCACATTTACATTATTGAAATTGTTAGAAGAACCTATTGACATGTCTGTAGGATGTGACAGGGCAATCTTGAATTGATCTTTCTCAAGATCCATGACAGTCAAAAGTCTTGTTTGATCTGGAGCAACTTGATATGCAGCTTGGGCCTCCATGCTAGCCTTCATCTTCTGATTCCTTTCTTCAATTTGAGTAAACATTTGTTTGATCAGAAGTACTTGTTCATGAGAGATTTCATGACTCCTGGGTGAAGCAGGAACATTTTGTTCTTCTCCCAAATGTAAAGAAAAACTAGGTGGGTTAGATGTAGATTCTTCAGTGAACTTTGTCCTCTTCTCAGCGCCCTGCTCCTCATCATCTAAATCAATCACTGCTTCCTTGCTTCTTTTGTTTGATTTCTCTGATATGATAGGACTCTGAATGTTTGCCCCTGCTGAACTCATCACACCTTTACTTGCTATCTTCTCCAAATCTGGCCTACTTTCATGAATGAAAGCTGAATACCCATTCTCAATTCTTCTATTCGAAATTACATTGTGAGGGTCATAAGCCCAACTTTCCCCTAATAGCATATGCATCTCATCTAACATTATAGTAACCTCCTCAAATGCCTGTCTCATATTGACTATGAAAGGGCCTACAATGATGGGTAGTTTGTACATGTGCCTCTTTTTCATGGGCATAAAGTGAACCTGATCAACATTTAGGCTTTGTCGAATAAATTCCAAGGCAAATAGCGTCATAGGCACAAACGTTGGAAGTCTATAAGGCTCAACACTTGCTCCATATAGCCTAATTTCAAAGTAATCCTCAAAAACAAACCAATCCCCAAATTTGCAATTTACTCCTAAATGCAAACATTCCCGAGCTTTAGGTAGAAAATAGGGAGGAGGAACTCCATTCAAGATTTTATATGCAACTTACATGAAATAACTGGCAAAATCAAACAATCCAGCTTCATTTTGCTCTCTTCTTACTACATCAGTCCAGAACACTACTGATTGCCTTTTCTTGTTTATATCCATAATATTCAGACCTAGATGCATAAACTCTTCCACATTTTGATATCAAAACAAGTAGACAATCAATGAAGGAAATTTAAAAGAACCTGTTAATGAAAGGCTCATTAGCTGTGAATTAACTGCTTCCTGCCAATATGATGGAATATCCAGCACTATTCTTGGTTTCGTCATCATGGCAAACATCCCCAAGACTGATTTATCCACGGTATTGTCATCATTTTTGCCCAGAATTTTCGTTATGCTACTTAATATTGTTCGAATTTCAGCATCAAAAATCTCCATAGCAAACTCCTTGCTGTTCGACTGAAATTGCTTCGTGTTTGGCTTCAAAAAGTATATGAACTGATTAAACTCTTCACCTACAAGATTGTCATAATAGGTTATCAGAGAATTCATAACAAAACATTTCCCAGGATACATGACTGACACCAACCAATAGATAAATTCAGGAAAAAGGTGAGTCTTTGGGATACATGCAGATAGCACTCCAGACTTGACCATGGCAATATAAACACGGGAGGCTTTGTCATTCAGGATGACTTGTTGATAAAACGGACGATGAATTATAGAACAAAAGATATCTTGAATATTCCCCTTAGTGTCCATGAGAGGGATATGACTAGCAGAACCTGACAAGGATGAACGCTTAGCCATGACTGAAAATTATCGTAGAGAACAATTATAGGGTGGTCAATTTTACTAGGGTGAAAGAAAACTAAAACAGGACGCAGCATAAACTAATCACAAATGATTTGAAAAACAATGCGAATTTTGTTTAAGTAGGTGGCGCAGCGTTAAATTTTAATGCTGACATGACGTGCCAACGAGCCGTTGATTTCACCCGACGTGGAAGACCGCTGTGAACAACTCAGCACCCTACGTCACTGCAAGGGGTCTCGAGGTACGGAGGAAAATTTTGGCTGGTGCCCCCGCACTCAATCTCCACTGTTCATCTCTGTTGTCCTCGCAGTCAACCCAGTGAACTGCGGAGGCACTCATCTTATTATCTCGTGCGCTGGTTGTGCCCGCGGGTTGGGCCTTTTGATAAGAATTAAAACCATCAACGCTTTCCGCCCAGCAAATTGATCGATCTTTAAACATAAATGCATAACCCACTTTCATAAAGTTTAAAGTGTTTAAACTTTTAACTCCAATATATCAACATAAATGTTTTTTTATGCTAAAGTAGAAGATTTTTAATACTTTAACATATTTTCAACCATTTTCTAATTTTTTTTTTTTTTTTTTATATTTTCAAGAATTGAAAATAAAAGGATATGCAAATGATCCACAACATCTGGTTCCACCTGGGGATAGTGTTTTTACCACGAAACACTAAGAACCTGCAGATCAGTGTCTTCACTTCGGGCATGGAGTCAAAAATTGCCTGATGAGAAATATACAATGTGGGAAAACCGAATATGTACAATGATGAACTGGCTGTTTTCAGTGCTGGAAATAATGTTTCAAACACTGCCCGTTCACAAGCTATTCTACTGCTTCCCCATCAAGATTTTCCAGCATAAAAGTGTTATTTGATCTAACTTCAGTGATTTTATAAGGACCATACCATAGAGGATCAAATTTACCATGTTTTCCCTTCTCTTCTCTCCTGGTATCCCACCTTAGTACCAGATCTCCATTTTGTAACATAATCTCCTTTGCCTTTCTGTCAAAAATGGACTTCATCTTCTCTTGATATGCGACCAAATTGTCTCTGACTTTATTTCTGCTTTCACTCAATTCTATTACCTTATTCAACCTTCTTATCAATGCATTAGGTTCTTCTTGTGCTTCGTGAAGAAAGGAAATTACTGGTTTTGCTAACTGAGTGGGAAACAAAGCTTGAGTACCATATACTAACTCATAAGGGGACTTACTAGTGGATCTTCTAGTAGTCATTCTTACTGCCCAGAGAGCAAATATCAGCTTTGAATCCCAATTTTTCAAGTTCTCATTAATTGTTTTCTTCAGGATCTTGACCAATGTCTTGTTTGATGACTCTGCTAAACCATTCCCTTGTGGATGATATGCTGTGGAATGAGATAATATCACATTATAAGTTTGACAGAAATTGATAAATCTTACTGAGTTGAATACTTAGCATTGTCTGTGATGATTTTCACTAGACACCCAAACCTGCTAAAAATATTCTCTTCCAAAAACTTCATTACTACCAAATCATTTGCTTTCCTGGTAGGAATTGCCTCTACCCATTTTGTAAAATAATCAGTGGCAGTCAGAATCCACTTAAACTGCCCACTTGATGGTGGATTAATTTCTCCAATAAAATCTAATCCCCATTGTTTGAAGGGTTCTTCAATAAAAATAGGAAGAAGAGGTAAAGGAGCTAACCTTTTCTTTTTTGCAAATAATTGGCATTTCTGACAACTTCTAACAACTTTGTATACATCAGCAAATAAAGAAGGCCAGTAGAACCCTGATTTAAGAATCTTATGAGCGATTACTTTCCAACTGTAATGTCCTCCACACAAACATTCATGATACTCCTTGATCACTTCCATTGATTCTCCTTCTATCAAACAAAGCAACAAGACACCAACAGGGTTTTTCGAATATAATTTAGCATCAATTATAACATAAGGTTGAGCTTTGAGTTTTAGGGCTCTGTATTTTGATCTATTGATTGAGGGAGGGCAAGAGAAAAAACACAAATGATGAATAATATCTTTATACCAATCTGAGCAGAGAAATTTGCATTTGATTGTTGACTTAGTTGTAATTTGATTGGTCTCCTCAACCACTTCATCTAATGGTGCAAGCAAATTAATTCCCATAGTTTGGAAATTAGATTCTGTTAACAACTTAGCTAATCCCTGTCCTTTGACTAACTTAGTAGGTTTAATGTCCAAATCATATTCTTGGATTTTTGCAATCCATTTTCCTCTTTTTCCCTATACATCACTTTGAATCAGCACATCTTTTACAGCAGAATTAGGTATATATGCTACTATTTGAGAATGAAGTACATATGTCCTAAAAGATTTTAATGACTTTACTAAGGCATATACCTGCTTTTCCAAGATGTTATATTTGAGCTCTGCATCTCTAAGGACTTTACTGAAAAATGCCATTCGCTGCTCTTTTCCTTCTTTGTTCTTCTGTAACAACACAACAGCGATAGTGGAAGGTGATGCGAATGAAAAAAATTGAAAAGGTTTCAAATAATCTGGACTAATGAAAACTGGAGCTTCTTGAAGAGCCTCTTTAGTTCTGGCAAAGGATTCTCTTGCATCTTTGTCCCACTTTATTTCAGCATTTTTCTTCAAAATATCTGTTATTTTCCTGACAATCTCAGCATAATTTAGAACAGATCTTCTTAAAAAATTTATTTTCCCTAGGAATCTTTGAATATCTTTCTTACTTCTAGGTAAAGGAATTGTTTGTATAGCCTCAACCCTTGCTGGATCAATTTTCACACTTTGGTTTGAAACTATATGTCCCAACAACTTACCTTCCTCTAGAGCAAATAGGGATTTCTTAGGATTCAATGATAACCCAAATTTCTGCACTTCAAGAAAGCTTTCTGCAGGTGCTCCAAATGTTCATCATCAGACCCTGAAAAAATAGTCACATCATCCAAATATATGATTACAAATTTATCACCTACAAAAGCTATATCCATTGCCCTCTAGAAAGTAGCCCCTACATTCATGAGACCAAATGGCATCTTGGCATACATGAATGTTCCCCAAGGTGTGGTGAAAGCAATTTTCTTTTGATCTTCCTTCTCCACAGCTACTTGATTATATCCAGAAAAACCATCAACCATGGACAACCTGTAAATTCCAGTCACTTTTTGCAGAACAAACTCCATCTTCGGCAAAGGATAATTATCCTTTAGGGAAGCTCTGTTCAAATTTCTGAAATCCACACATAATCTTATCTCTCCATTTTTCTTCCTGACTGGTACCAGATTGGAACCCAATCTGAATATCTGAGTGGAACTATGATTTTTGCTTGCAAAAGTTTCTTAACTTATTTTTCAATTGGGGCAAGTAACAGTGGGTTAATTTGTCTGAGCTTCTGTCTGTGTGGCTTAACCCCATCTTTTAGTGGTATTTTGTGCTGAATAATATCTAGATCATAAGTCTTTAAATCTTTATATGACCATGCAAACACATCCATGAATTGTTTAAAAAGATCTACATACTTTTCTTTATATTCCTTAGGAACTCCTTTAAACAACTTGACCATTTTGGGCTCATGCTGAATTCCTAAATTACATTCCTCCATTTCTCCATCCTAAGATACCTTTTTCTGATTCACTGCCACATCATTAGCATCAAACAATCTCTCAAGAGGTACCAAACCTCTGGGAAAAATATTATCCTTCAATTGAATTATCTTCTGATCACCAATTGTCTGCTTCAGGTTTTTAGACATATTACTTTGATCACTTTCATCAACTTCTAAATCAATTTGACTATCTTCAAAATTTCCAATCATTGTTAAAAATTGATTAATCTGTTCATCATCCTCAAAAACCTACCAATGCTTTACATTATCAGGGATTGAAGGCCTGTGTCTCAATTCAATTTCATATCTCAACCTTGGATTAATTGGTGGTTTAAATGCACTGGCTGCAACTGCCAATGAATCTGCCATTCTATTCTCTTCTCTTGGAATAAACTGAAGATTAAAGGCTTCAAAATAATTTTCAATAGATCCCACACCTCATTTCTATAGGACCTCAATCTAGGATGCTTAGTTTGACACCAATTCTTAATTTGTCTTATTATTAATTCAGAATCACCAAAAACATAAATACACTGAATCCCCATTTGTTTCGCTGTTTGCAGGCTTAAAATCAATGTTTTGTACTCAGCCACATTATTAGTAGATTCAAATTCCAGTTTAAAGGAAAAAAGTGAAAGGTTACCTTGAGGAGATATAAATATGAATCCAGCTCCGGTGCCCTCTTTAAAAAATGCACCATCGAAATAACACTTCCAAATTTTATTTGAATGCAGCTCTTTATGTACATTGGCTGAAGAGAGTTGTTCCTTTGAGTCTTCAACAAATTCTGCATCTTCATGCAGCATGAAACAAGAGAGATCCTCCTTCTTTTGGCCATAAATGGGAGAATTCCCTGCATCTTTCTTGGTAGTAGTTTTTAGAAATTTGGTTTCTCTGTATAACCTCCTTTCCTCCCCATTAAAAACAGGAATGATGGCATATGTGAAATCCAATTTCAAGACACCTCCAAGCTTTGCTCCCCAGGATCTAGACAACAACATACCAAATCTAGCCGGAATATCTGCTATTACAACATCCATCATAATACTCTTGGCTGGAATTTGAGTAAGGAAACAACCATGTCTTTGATAAGACCTACACACTTCACTCTTTTTGAATCAAAGGAATAGAGGTCTCTATATGGCTTAGTGATTTGTAAATTTAGCTCATTCATCACAGACAGTGGCATAAGATTATGTGATGCACCAGAATCTAGCATACAATTATGTAAAATGAAATCATGCAACAAAACTGATATATAAAAAGGTGGAACAGAAGAATTTACCTCTTCAACATGAGGCCCAAAAGTAACCATTGGCTTCTCTTCTTGAAAATTAACAATATCGCCCACCTCATCAGACTGAGATAGATTAATAAACTTTGGAATTTCTTTCTTATAACCAGGTGCTTTAGCCAACTCAAGAAGAAGTACTTGTATTTTAACTTTTTCTAACTCTTTCGACAAACTGAAAGTTTGATTTTGTTTTGTCAACTTTTCAGGTTCTTCTTGATTTTTGTTTGGATTTGCATGTTGCTCAGGAGCAGTAACAATCTTCTCCAAAATGTTAGAATCATTAGACTTGATTTGGGAAGCCTCAACTTGCTGCTTCTCCTTTTTTTTTACTGGATTCATGGGCTGCTTCCCCTTGTCTGATTGTTTTATTGATTTTTTCTGTAGTGGAGTTGCCATTAGGGATGGTACCGACTCTGATTCTTTCTCTTCATTATCTTGAGTTCTCAACCTCTTCTTTGATCTGAAGTCATACTTTTTATGCAATTCTTCTTGGATAAAATCAGTAAATTGTTTGCAGTAACCATCCATTTCTTCTTGATCAAATGAAACATTAGCTTCTTTACATTCTTCTGCACATTCCTTTTCACATTCTTCTTCTGTTTCACCATCTTCCATATATACAACAGAAATTTGATCTTCATCTTCTTTCTGATCATCATCAGCAGACTGTGATGGTGTTGCTTCTATATATAAGGGTGCTTGAACTTGATCCTGATCTCTTCTTTCCCTTTGCAGAATCTGCAGGGGCTGCTTTCTGAATTGGGGATTAAAAACCCCTCTGTTTTGTTGTACAGGTTTCTTGTTATCCATTTCCATCTTTACTAATTTGTTTGACAAATTTTTAATGACCGTAGTCATGTCATCAATCCTTTGATCTTGTGATGACTCCTCTTTAGCTTTTCCTTTATCTTGAATTGATTGTTTTTCTTGTACTTTTCCAGCAGTAGTCATATTTGCCTCAATCTCTAAGGCATCAGTTTGAATTTGTTCAAGAGTGGGTGATCTTCTTTCTCTCAATGTAAAACTGAAATTTGATATAAATGCCCCAGCAAAAACAACCCTTGCTCCAATAGGAGGAGGTTTCATTTCCACAGGAAAACTATTGTACAATTTATTAAATCTTTTGATGAAATCACTCATGTTTTCATCTGATTTTTTTTTTTATAGCATTAAATTCTGTTAAGGAATAACCATGATCTCTCTTTTCACCCCATCTTTGGATGAAATGTCTTTCTAATTCATCCCAATCATTGATTGAGCCATTTGGTAATCCTTTGAACCATTTTCTTGCCTCTCTCCATTTAGAGACTGCACAAAAAGTCTCATTACAACATCAAGATGTTCTACATTGAAATTTTCGGCAAAGATGCAAAACAAGGCAAGTGTTGTTCTACTGTTATTTCATCTTCACCAGTAAATCTAGGAAGCAACTTAAGATACTCCTGGGGAATTGCATTCATTGGTTGGGGAAGATTTGATGGTGCATATCTATTCATCAATAAAGCAGGTACTGCCATGTTTATGTCCTGATTGACTTCGCCTTGAGTAGTAGGAATCTGTGTACTAGTTGTAGGTGTGGATGAATGAGGTGAAACAACTGATAAAGGAAGGGGTTGATAAACTAAAGCAGAAGAACTAGCAACTGTATTAGGCTGAGTTTCTGTAAATGTGAAAGATACAAGATCGAAAGATTGCTCTTCTAACCTTGGTTCTTGGAAGTGAATGGATGAAGACAAGGATTCTTGTTTCGACAAAGTGAGTTTCCGGGAAATATCCTTGGATGAAAGAATATGTGAACTGCTGCCAGGTGCAAGCAGTGTGGCATCAAGTGTAGAAAAGGTTTTTGATTTCTGGCTCTTTTTTGAAACCAACTTTTCTGGATTTGAACGGGTAGGAACCTTCTACTGAGAGGTATCAGACCTCGTATGTGGCCTCTTATAAGCCAGAATGAGAAAATGAAACACAACTTTTAATATTTCCTCCTCTCTGAACAACCAAAGGAAATACAAATAAAACCCAGGGAAAAGACTTCGTTTCTTTGATTCCTCGGCAACGACGCTAATTAATGTTGTTCCTTAAGAGATAATCCCTTAGCTGTGATAAGGAATTAGTGCTTAAGACATTTATATGATTATGTCACGAAAATATCTGTCTCTGTTTTAATCACCTTCAAGTATTTACTATTAAACCCTTAGATATCAAACATAATGAATGTCTCACAATGCTACCATTTGCTGATGTTGAATGAAATGACCAGAAGAAAATGAAAGAAAGAAGCCCAAACTAATATGTTGTCACACAGAATATATCATCTCAAACTTCTGAAGAATTTATTAAGGAAATAGTTAAAACAAAGGAGCGCCAATTAAAGATTTTAACTCTTGCTTACATAGGTAAAAGAGACCTGTTGCTCATTACTTTGTCTTATTCAAAGAAAGAACACACAGAATGTAAACTTAGATACATATCAACATAAACAGATGCCAGAAACTTGCTTACTCATTCATTAATAATTGAAATCTCTGAGTACAAAATAATAGTCTGAAGGTCTTAAACTCAGAACCTTTCTTCCCCTTGAAAATTACATTAAATACAGTAAAAAAGAGTTTGGAACTATTGTAACCAATCCTAACTACCACAACCACTTAGGACTTAGGAGGTTGTCTATTACATGCCTTGAAAATGTCTTATTACAATTACATTGTCTTTGAAAAAGTAATATAATGTAAAAATATATATCCTAATCTATAGGAATTGCTGATGATGCTGCTACATTTCCTTGGTCCGCTGATTTGTCTTTCTTTAATGCTGAAAACCCTTTTGGCAAGTCTATTGTCCAGGGTCTGCACTTTTTCCATATCTCTACCTTTGTCCTGGGCGAATGTGTTAGATTGTGATACTCCAATCTGAATGCAGTAATTCGACTATAGGATGGTGCTTCTGTGAAAAGAGTTTTTACCAACCACAGTGGCTGAAAATGTTTTTGCAGAAAGTTGACCATTGTTTCCCCTTTAAGCACTTGAGTTTTTTCATGCCTGTTATCAACTTTACTTTTTGTCATAACTAGAAAATTCTCATAAGAATGCCATGGCAAAATATTTCCTTCATCTCCCCAACATGATGGCAGACCTATTCTTGTTAATTTGTCAAATAACTTATCAAACTGACTTACTGCTTCTTTAATTTCCATCAGTTTCTTTTTTGTGGCCTTTCTGTGGTCATTTCTGACAATCATCTTATTGATCTCTACTGCATATAAGGTCCTGTCTTTAATGTCATTCTCTTCTAATTTCTGATCTGTTTTAGAATTAATAAAGTCAATGAACCTTCTAGCCCGAATAGCTCTATTAATTGCCTTCTGTTTATCTGTCATGATTGGTTCTTCACATTCCCTGATAAGACTTTTGTCCTCTGTAGCTATCATCAAACAACTCCAAATTGATTTCATTTCTGAAATGATATCATTCCAAATGATATCTTTGGCTTGTATCAATGAAATGTTTCCTTTCAGTCTCTCTTTGAGATTTTTAATCTCAGTATTGGCATTCTGAATATCCATTTTGTACTTGTCAGCTTCATTCCCTATGGCTTGAATAAGCTTTGTTGTAGTCTCTAGATCTGCTTGAGCCTTTTTCCGATCTCTTTCAGCCATTTGCAACTCAGTATTCAACTAAACAATCTGTGCTTGTGGATCTTTGTTACCTGTAGGAAAAACAAAAGTACAATTATGGTTATCAATATGATTTTGCAGTGATATTGCAGTTTGCTTTATTTTGGAAATTTCTTCATCTTTTTGCATGAGTTGCTGTAAAAGCTTTTCCTTTTCCTTCTCCACCTCTGCAACTTCTGTAGCCATAGAATGTTCTCCTGTAGGCAATTTTAGCTTTTTCCTCAATGTAAATATTTCTGCCTCAGCACTTTGCATAAATTTCTGTACAGCAGTCTTGTCACTAGGGTCCACTCCAATCTTTACAATGATTTTCTTTAGCTCATCATTCTGAACTGTTAAAGCTCTTGAGTTAGCTTTCTCTAACTTTAATTGCTTAAGTACCTTTCCCAACATATTTTCTTCTTTCATTGCCATTGCATTGGTCTTCGTCAGGTCATTCACAATCAATTGACCAATTTGCATATGTAAATTCATCTTATCCATCAGGGGAATCTTCTTCACATCTACAGTCACATTTACAGTATTGAAATTGTTAGAAGAACCTATTGACATGTCTGTAGGATGTGACAGGGCAATCCTGAATTGATCTTTCTCAAGATCCATGATAGTCAAAAGTCTTGTTTGATCTGGAGCAACTTGATATTCAACTTGGGCCTCCATGCTGGTCTTCATCTTCTGATTTCTTTCTTCAATTTGTGTAAACATCTGTTTGATCAGAGGTACTTGTTCATGAGAGATTTCATGACTCCTGGGTGAAGCAGGAACATTTTGTTCTTCTCCCAAATGTAAAGAAAAACTAGGTGGGTTAGATGTAGATTCTTTAGTAAACTTTGTCCTCTTCTCAGCTCCCTGCTCCTCATCATCTAAATCAATCACTATTTCTTTGCTTCTTTTGTTTGATTTCTCTGATATGATAGGAGTCTGAATGTTTGAACCTGTTGAACTCATCACACCTTTACATGCTATCTTCTCCAAATCTGGCCTACTTTCAAGAATGAACGCTAAATACCCATTCTCAATTCTTCTATTCAAAATTACACTGTGAGGGTCATAAGCCCAACTTTCCCCTAATAGCATATGCATCTTATCTAACATTTTAGTAACCTCCTCAAATGCCTGTCTCATATTGACTATGAAAGGGCCTATAGTCATGGGTAGTTTGTACATGTGCCCCTTTTTCATGGGCACAAAGTGAACCTAATCAACATTTAGGCTTTGTCGAATAAATTCCAAGGCAAATAGCCTCATAGGCACAAACGTTGGAAGTCTATTAGGCTCAACACTTGCTCCATATAGCCTAATTTCGGAGTAATCCTCAAAAACAAACCAATCTCCAAATTTGCAATTTACTCCTAAATGCAAATGTTCCTGAGCTTTAGGTAGAAAATAGGGAGGAGGAACTCCAATCAAGATTTTATATGCAACTGACATGAAATAACTGGCAAAATCAAACAATCCAGCTTCATTTTGCTCTCTTCTTACTACATCAGTCTAGAACACTATTGATTGCCTTTTCTTGTTTATATCCATAATATTCAGACCTAGATGGATAAACTCTTTCACATTTTGATATAAGAACAAGTAGACAATCAATGAAGGAAATTTAAAAGACCCTGTTAATGAAAGGCTCATTAGCTGTGAATTAACTGCTTCCTGCCAATATGATGGAATATCTTGCACTATTCCTGGCTTCGTCATCATGGCAAACATCCCCAAGACTGATTTATCCACTGTACTGTCATCATCTTTGCCCAGAATTTTCGCAATGCTGCTTAATACTGGTCGAATTTCAACATCAAAAATCTCCATAGCAAACTCCTTGTTGTCTGGCTGAAATTGCTTCGTGTTTGGCTTCAAAAAGTATATGAACTGATTAAACTCTTCACTTGCATGATTATCATAATAGGTTACCAGAGAATCGTCGGAGAACTGAACGGATGACTCTGACTCAGGATAGCACAGGGCTTGGTGGATTAGCTGGGTAGACACTTGCAAAACATTCTCTCCCTGACAATTCATAACGAAACATTTCCCAGGGTACATGACTGACACCAACCAATAGATAAATTCAGGAAAAAGGTGAGTCTTTGGGATACATGCAGAAAGCACTCCAGACTTGACCATGGCAGTGTAAACAAGGGAGGCTTTGTCATTCAGGATGACTTGCTGATAAAACGGAAGATGAATTATAGAACAAAAGGTATCTTGAATATCCCCCTCGGTGTCCATGAGAGGGATATGACTAGCAGAACCTGACAAGGACGAATGCTTAGCCATGACTGAAAATTATCGCAAAGAACAACTTACAGGACATAACACCTTACTAGGGTGACAAAACAACTTACTAGGGTGACAAAACACTGAAACAGGACGCAGCATAAACTAATCACAAATGATTTGAAAAACAATGCGAATTTTGTTTAAATAGGTGGCGTGGCCTTAAATTTTAATGCTGACATGATGTGGCAACGAGCTGTTGATTTCACCCGACGTGGAAGACAGCTGTGAACAACTGCGAGGGATATTGAGGTACAGAGGAAAATTTTGGCTGGTGCCCCCGCACTCAATCTCCATCGTTCATCTCTGTTGTCCTTGTAGTCAACCTAGTCAACTGTGGAGGCACTCATCTTATTATCTCGTCCACTAGTTGTCCCTGCGGGTTGGGCCTTTTGATAAGAATTAAAACCATCAATGCTTTTCGCCCAACAATTTGATCGATTTTTAAACATAAATGCAGAACCCACTTTCATAAAGTTTAAAGTGTTTAAAATTTTAACTCCAATATATCAACATAAATGTTTTTTTATGCTAAAGTATAAGAATTTTAATACTTTAACATATTTTCAACTATTTTCTATTTTTTTTTTTTAATTTTTAATTTTAATTTATATTTTCAAGAATTGAAAATAAAAGGATATGCAAATGATCCACAAAAAGATGCATAACAAGAAAATACAAGTCTCCAATGAAAGAAATCCTCAAAATGAGGTGCTGCAACCATGTATAAAGACTGAAAATGCCTTACAGAGTTATTTTATTGGCTTTGCAACAACTGTAGGTTACACATCAGATCTAGAGCAAGTATGTGGACAAAAGGTTATATCTATACCAGATTTATAAACTATACAAGCTCCTTTATTGAACCCCCTTGGGGTTTTCAGCAAAACACCAAGTACAAGATGTAGATCTGAGATCTAAGACTGCAGACCTATGGAAATATTCAGATCTGGAAAGTGGATCTGATCTGATATAAGCAATAAAATGATCTCCTCCAATAGATCTCCAAAGAGAAGGGCAGATCCCCAACACCAAGAAAATCACTCTCCAAATGATGTGCTGAAACACCCTACAAATACACCTATAGGAATAACGCAGATCTGGATCTATACTGCGCTGTAGGGATCAAAATGATGTTGGCCACATGCCAAGATCTGAAAATGATGCTCAATATGTTCAATACTGTCTTCCCAATGAAGTATAACCCTCCTCCACTGAAAAGAAGCACTGAAATGGACTAAATTTGAAAGATATAATCTCCATTTGCTGAAGCTTGCAAAAACAGTCAAACCCTCAACAAGATCTACGCTGTAGTTGAAATAAGTAGCTTGGCCCTAAGCCAGATAGTGGACAATGCAATACAAACTCTCCCAAGAGCTACTCAATGGGAAGAGGTGGGATTCCCGATCAGGAACACCCAATGCTAAACAAAATTCAATCTCAGCTAAACAACAAGAGATAGATATATGTCTAAATAGACCATATATTCATAAAAATATGATAAACACCAACAAACTTCTAATGCTGCCATCCCCTTCCTTTTATAAGACAAGAGCTTGCAAACCCAAAACCACTTCCAATGAGATCACTTCTTTCACACAAGGCATCTCCATCTAAAACTGCGTTGTGCCTCATTGATGGCCACTCGTCCATGACAACGCTGTAGATTTGGTGAAGGTTGACCCAGTCAACATGTTTTAGCCCTTATTCACACCTTAGGGTGGTTTATTCAGCTGAAAATATGATCGACTTTCACATGAGAAGTGGCTTTATTCACAATAAAGAGTTTTATGGGTCTCCCCACCCACTTATTCACCTATCAATGTGACAAAACAAAATTTTAATATTCCCATTAGCTGTAGGCTAATTTAAGAATATTATAGTCGCCCCCTCCAAAATGTTGCTTGTTCTCAGGCAACTACAAGGACATTGAAAAATCTCCAATGGATATGTCTCCTCCCAAAAATACAAGTTTGCCTTTGGTGAGTAAACCAAATGGCTTTCATCATGAAGAAGTGGGAGATATTTGGAAAGAGTTATATACTGCCCATTGGTCTCCTTAAGGCATGAGAGATGATAATGGTTGGGTGCTTCAACCCCAATGAGAAAATCCAATCTCCATGCTATCATCCAAATGAAATGAATCACCCTCCAAGTTGGTAATTCATAGAAAAGCTCCTCCCAAATGCTCATGAGAGGCATGTCCCAAGTGCTCCAAACAATCAGATGGCCCTCCTCATAAAGGAACAAGTGATCTAATGTAGTGGCCATATCATCTCCCATGCTCCCCTTGAAGCATGTTTCCCCATGGACACATCCACCCAATGTGTCTTCCCTCTAATCATGTTCCCAACAAAGATAAGAACATCATCAACATATGGAATCATAATCAAAGTCATGCTAGTTGCCATGTGTAGTAAAGGAGAAGGACAATGGTCCCTCATGTGCAACCAGCGCAGTTTTGCTCCTAACTGCCATAAAATATGACATAATAAGTGTTCCTCCTATCACTTGTTTGCTGCCCCATTCTCCTCACACATTTGGAAAAAAATCTGCCCATACTCTCCCAAGAGTAGCCAAAGCAACAATAACTCTTGCTGCTCCCTCACACCTCCATCATACAAATCATGAGGTGAAGATATGATGATTGACATAGAGAATGTCATATCAACACAATGCACCCAAACTCCTTGCTGCCATATGATGTAAGTGTCCTGCCAAGTTTTGTCCACCAACATACCCTTTGAAGAAGGATATATCACATGATGGCCAAACTCTTTCAAGAGTAGCCAACGCAGCCATGCCTCCTGCTGCCCTGTGTCATAGATATATAGGTGACTCACCAACCTCTTGCTCACCACCCACACCCTGTCATCCTCATGTGGGTGTCTCCTACCATGCTCCTTCTTGGTATTCCTCCAATGGAGAATACCATCCTCCCATATCAAATTTCTACTCTTGTATTTGATGGGATGTTGAAATGCAACCTCTTGGAAATCTCCCAGTGTAGACCCCTCACCAATGACCATATTGAATCCATAGGGATCCAAGTATGCTGAAAGCAAAGTCTCCTCATAGAGCTGAACAATGCTCATCAAGAAAGATCCATCACAATGGTGAAAGATAAGAGGACTCTCATCAATCATCTGCTCATCCAATGTCACACAAGTGTAATGGTCAGCAGAATGCTCTAGTAATAGTTGGGCCCCCAACTCATCATTGCTGCTCAATGACATCGCTGTTGATCTCAACAATGGTGTATTTGCTGTCTCATGCTCAAGCTCAATGCTGAACATGTAGTTCTGCATTGGATTGTTTAGGACAAAGCTCATTCCATCCTCCAAAAATCCACATCCCAACCCTAGGAGTTGTGTGCATCTCAATAATGAATAGTTAGGAGGATTGTTTATCTTCTCCTTGAACAACACAAGGTTGCACAACGCAGTGAAAGTATGCTACTCCAAATCAACAATATGTTTTGACCCTTGGTCATGCAATGGAAACATGTAGTTCCACAACCCTCCATAAGATTTGCTGAAATAACAGAAAGTGGAAACTTATGCATACCTTGGTGAAGCTTGGGAACATCTTGTATGGCTAGAAGGGTTCCTTCCTCCAATGTGTTGGCTCCCCCAACTGCTAATGATGATGGCTGCTCCTCCATAGTTGTATTAGCGCTGGTACAAGTCTCCTCAAGTGGTGGTGAAGGCTTCTCCTCCTCTGATTTCTTCTTGTCAAATCTTTTGATCACCCTTTTGAGTAAAATCTGCAAAAGCAGTCACTCTTGCATGACTCAAATGGTTGAACCACCAAATGTTTGCATTACCCTCAAGGTGCAGCGCTGCAATCTCAACAGCCTCTATTTCTACCACTCGATGTAGTAGGAAGAATGCATCTAGCTTCATTACCCAAGCCCTTGCTGTACATGTGGATGACCCATCAAAAGTAGACAATAGAAATCTATTGCCTTTCATTCTCCTATTGCTGCAAGGTCTCCTTTCTTCTTCAAGTTGAATGAACTGTGGAAGAGTTAGAGTCTCCTTGAAAGCTCTAGGTTGAGACTTATATTCTGCTAGGTATCCACTTAGGATTTCATGTTCCAAGTGCCCTCCAACTCCATGCTTTTTGTCTTTTTCCTCAAAAGGAAAGGGCATAGTGTATTGCTTTGGAGCTCTCTGCAACACTAGTTGTTTCTTTTGATAATAGGAAGTATATGGACCTTCCTCTTCTTGAAATCCTCTATAGTTCTCATTGCATCTTTCCTATTTCATCTGCTTAACCTCCTTGGAGAGGTTCTTCATAGATCGGAAAAGTTACGAGACAAAGCTCATTCCCTCCATCATTTTAGATCTCTTCTCCTTCTCTTCTTCTTCTTATAGCATATTGGCTGAAACTTCACAGGCTGAGCCAAGATTATGCTCTGATACCACTGTAATATTCCCAAATAGGAAATGCAGCAATATAATGCAGAATAAGAGATAAATAACGCAGATCATCTTAGAAATAGCAGAAGGCCAATATGGAGACCTTTCATTTGTTATTACAACAACAAAATGTATGTAAAAATTGGCCCATAAGATGCATAACAAGAAAAATACAAGTCTCCAATGAAAGAAATCCTCAAAATGAGGTGCTGCAACCATGTATAAAGACTGAAAATGCCTTGCAACGTTATTTTATTGGCTCTGCAGCAGTTGTAGATTACACATTAGATCTAGAGCAAGTATGTAGACAAAAGGTTAGATCTATACTAGATCTATACACTATACAAGCTCCTCTATTGAACCCCCTTGGGGTTTTTAGCAAAACACCAAGTACAAGATATAGATCTGAGATCTAAGACTGCAGGCCTATGGAAATATTCAGATTTGGAAAGTGGATCTGATCTGATATAAACAATAAAATGATCTCCTCCAATAGATCTCCAACGTGAAGGGCAGATCCCCAACACCAAGAAAATCACTCTCCAAATGATGTGCTGAAACACCCTGCAAATACACCTACAGGAATAACGCAGATCTGGATCTATACTGCGCTGTAGGGATCAAAATTATGTTGGCCACATGCCAAGATCTGAAAATGATGCTCAATATGTTCAATATTGTCCTGCCAATGAAGTAGAACCCTCCTCCATTGAAAGAAGCACTGAAATGTACTAGATCTGAAAGATCTAATCTCCACTTGCTGCAGCTTGCAAAAACAGTCAAACCCTCAACAGGGTCTACGCTGTAGTTGAAAGAAGTAGCTTGGCCCTAAGACAGATAGTGGACAATGCAATACAAACTCTCCCAAGAGCTACTCAATGGGAAGAGGTGGGATTCCCGATCAGGAACACCCAATGTTAAACAACATTCAATCTCAGCTAAACAACAAGAGATAGATATATGTCTAAACAGACCATATATTCAGAAAAATATGATAAACATCAACAAGCTTCTAATGCTGCCATCCCCTTCCTTTTATAAGACAAGAGCTTGCAAACCCTAAACCACTTCCAATGAGATCACTTCTTGCACACAAGGCATCTCCATCTAAAACTGCGCTGTGCCTCATTGATGGCCACTCCTCCATGACAACGCTGTAGATTTGGTGAAGGTTAACCCAGTCAACATGTTTAGCCCCCTATTCACACTTTAGGGTGCTTTATTCAGCTGAAAATATGATCCACTTTCACATGAGAAGTAGTTTTATTCACAATAAAGAGTTTTATGGGTCTCCCCACCCACTTATTCACCTATTAATGTGACAAAACAAAATTTAATATTCTCATTAGCTGTAGGCTAATTTAGGAATATTACAGCTGATTAGGACTATGCTCATCCTATCCTTCGAAACTCTACATTCCAACCCAAAGTGTTGTGTGCAGCTCAATAACGAAAAATCAGGATGGCTATACATCTCCTCCTTGAACAAGTCAAGGGTCCTTTGCGCGGTGATAGATTGCTGCTCCAAATCAGCAAGGTGCTCTAATCCTTGGTTATGCAATTGCCCTGATGGCATGATCTCACAAATCTCAAGTTGAGTTGCTGAAATAATATGGAATGGAGATGTTTGCAAACCTTGGATCAACTGAAACTTGGGAATATCTTGCAAAGCTACAAGAGTTCCTTCAACCCGTGCAATGGCTTCTCCAACTACTAGTAATGGGGATGGCTGCTCTTCTTCTGCTGCACCAGCATTGGTATCTGCCTCCTCTTCCTCATGCATCGCTTGAATCATGCATGTGACTCTCAATGTCAAGAGCTCAAGACCATCTTGCAAAGATGCAAGTGCTCCTTCTCCTGATGCAAGTACTTCTGCAGCTAGTGGTGGTAGTAGTTGCTCCTCTTCCAGAGTGATAGTGTTGACATCTTCCCTTTTCTTCTCACATACTTCCTCATCAATGTTGGGAAATGTCTCTATGGAAAGTGTCTTTGGTTTTCTTCTATCAAACTTCTTTATCACCCTTTGAGTGAAATTTGCATAAGCAGTCATTCTTACATGTTTCATATGACTGAACCACCAATCCTTTGCTTCACCTTCAAGGTGCAGTGCTGCAATCTCAACAGCCTCTCTTTCTGCTACTAGATGTAGCTGGAAGAATGCATCTAACTTCTTCCTCCAAGCTTTTGTTGTGCTTGTGGATGATCCATCAAATGTAGGTAAGAAGAATCTGTTCTGTATGTGCCTTTTTCTTCTATTGTTGTTGCGGGATCTCCGTTCTTCTTTGATTTGGAAAAACTGTTGTTTGAGAGTTAGATTCTCCTTCAATGCTCTAGACTAAGATTTGTGCTCTGCAAGATAATTACTTAGAGTCTTATGCTTCAAGTATCCTCCATCTCCATGCCATTCACCTTCCTCTGCAAAAAAAGTGGACATAGTAGATTGTTGTAGAGCTCTCTGCATTGCCGGTTTCTTCTGCTGCTGATAGGAAGTGCTTGGACCTTCCTCATTCTGAAACCTTCTTGAGTTTCCTTTTTGCCTCTCTCTTCTCATTTCTTTGACCTCCTTGGAGAGATCCTGCATAGATCTAAAGAGAAGTTTGGCAAAACTTACTCCCTCCGTCATTGTAGATCTCTACTTTCTGCTTCTTCTTCTGGTGTCATAAGATGTAGTGCCCACAAGCTGAGCCAAAGATCATGCTCTGATACCATTGTAATATTCCAAAATAGGAAAAGATAGTAATACAAATCACAATAAGTGGAAACTACAACAATGTACAAATAAACTGTAAACACCATAGAAATAGACATAATAGTTGAGCCATTTTATTATTTAGGAGCTGGAATACAATATACAAGTCTCAAAAATAGAAACACTCAAGCCAACAGAGAAGGCTAGAGTGATCCTGAAGTCCTCTCACTAAAGGCACTGCGTAACTGCTGATCTGCTAGAGGCCATATGCACTGTCCCTTCTGCAAATGCTAGAAATATAACTGCTGGTTGAAAAGGGATGCGTAGATTAGGTTGTTCCGGAGCTCATATGATGTTGGGATTTCAAATTCGGGCTCTATGATGAAAACCCAAAATAACCCAAAAAGGATTTCCAGATTGGACAACCTTGGAAAATCACCCTCCTAGGGCTTGCAATATATGACTGCTGGGTGTGCAGATCTATGGCATGAACTGAAAATAAGATGGCTGTAATTATATACAGTCAGCTCAATGCTTGAACGGTTGATCCCTTCTCTTGATCTCCAAGCTAGAAGCTTGAGATCTAGCTCCTCCTTCCTCCTCTCAAGTTGCGGTTGCTGAATACACAACTACTGTAATGGACTGCGCTGTCAGGGAGGCTGAAGCTATAGCCTGCTGCTAGATGGTGCAATTCAGCTCAAGACTGATGGAAACAATCTCTCCAAAGTGAGGGGATGGTCCCTCACAGGATTCCAAGCTAAAATACTTGGAACTTCCTTCCTCCACTAGATCTACAAGACTGGACTGCACAATTCCTGGGAGAACTGCTGCTGCATGGAGGTGTACACTGATGGCCTAATGCCAGATGTCACAATGATGCTCCAGGAAGACTGAAATGGAAGCACAAGGTAAAAGGATGAACCCTCCATCAGTTTCCTAGCTGAAATGCTAGAAACTACCTTTCTCCTCTCAAACCCTCAAGTAAGAATGCGTAATCCCTGAATTTGAATGTGCTGTAGAGAGGGGCTGAATGTGGCACCAATACCTGATGATGAATGGTTGCTCAAAGAAACCTTCCTAGAGTAGGCACTCAAAGTCCCTCGTGGGTAAGGGTGGGATTCCCACTCGGGAACACCCTTGTGCTAAACAACCCTGCAGACTTAGCTAAACAGTTGAAGCATGCAAGAAATGTCGAATGACAATCCAATATCAAAATCTAAATCATGAATCCTATGGCTGCCTTCACCTTCCTTTTATGCTTTGTGAGCCTCCCTTAGCCTTAGCCCACCTCAATACTGCGTTGCACATGTGGCCACTAGCGTCCATGAAGACTGCGCTGTCTCTCCATGATCTCCATGATCTCTGCATTTACTTTCCACTCTCTCCATCATGTGTGCATTTAATGCACCACTTCCTCCACCATTTCATCATTAGTGCTCTATGATCTTACTTTTATTCCTCCATGATCTTACTTTGACTCCTCCACTATTTCCATGATCGTCCTCATTAATGATCCATGACCTCCACTCTTCCTTAATTAATAAGCTACTCCACTACTCCATAATGCTGATCTACTATCTAATAACCAACATTCACACAACGAAAAGTGGATTTTATTCATCTATGGGGTTTATGGGTCCCTCCAACCTTTTATTTACTTAATTAATTAAGAAAATTAGGGACAAGAATAACAACGTTAAAATTTACTAACAACGTTATAGAGTATATCCAACCAACATTTTGTTTGAAAGACAAAGCTCCAAGACAAGAAAAATAGCCCAAATCCATACATCAAAATTCATCCATCTCCAAAAATGTCCACCAAGGTAAAAAAATGCGAAGTTCTCTATGATTGAAGAGATCCCAATTCAAGTAAATCCAAGTCTTCCTGGAATGGTCATCTATGAAAGTGACAAAATATTCACTTCCACCAAGAGCTCTAGTGGACATCGGTCCACAGATATTTGAGTGTATTAGTCCCAATACACTTTTCGCCCTATTGTTGCTTATCGAATATGTTGATTTAATGTACTTGCCTAGTACGCACCCTCTACACACGTCATCATGTTTGGTGCTAAGAACTGGAACTCCCATAACAGTTTCTCTGAGCATTCTCAGAGCTCCATGGTGTAGATGTCCCGTTCGTTTGTGCCATAGCTCATTCAGATCTGATTCTCCACTTAGATTGTTGCCTACTAGTGCCATTGGAGACTCGCGCTGTAACTTGTATAGCTTGTTGCTTCGAGCCCCAATCTGAGCCTTCTTCCAGCTTGGATGCTTGACATATACTTTTCTTTCGATAAAGTATACATCATATCCCTTGTCCTGCAATTGAGACACTGAAAGTAAATTTATTCCCATACCTGGCACATGCAACACATTTGTGGCTCAGAGACTATCTCCTGCTTCTGTTTGAAATGCTACGGTCCCTTTTCCTACAGGGGTACACTTTATCTTGTTTCCCATAGTAACCTGGAAGTCCATCTGCTCTTTTTGATAGCTGGAGAAATGATCACTTTCTCCTGTCTTATGGGTTGAAGCCCCGCTATCAATATACCAATCATTTGATGATGCAGTGCTTGATAAGCATGCACATTCCTTTTCACATTCCTTTTCCAGCCTAGAGGCCAGCTCTGACAAAACTCTGTCTTTCATCTTCTTCGTGTTTTTCCTTTCCCGGACAACTTTTTCTAGAAGGAATGCATAAGCCCTTAGTTGTACGATTTTCTGCCAAGGTAGCACCACGAATCCCCTTTGACATAGACCGTCCTGCTTCTTTTCCTAGCCTTGCTCTAATACCATGTGAAAATTTCAAATTGAAATCCTATTGCATTATCTGATGTTATTTCTTCAACTTATTATTCAGAATTAAATTATTTGCAGAAATCTCTTTAGTGAATATTGAAATAAATTCAAATGCAGACTTCACCATATAATTACTGAGAAGAATAATAAGGAAAATACTAGCACATAAATGACATAGATATTTTGGACAATTGTCCTAGGAAAAAGCCAATGTAGGAAAACCGGTGCAACAGATGAGGGTTTCTATTATTCAACAGAATATTCTTGTACAATTTACAGTCAAAGTGACGAAGAGAAATTATGAAAACACTGGAGGAATTCATCACAAAATAGTCGGATGAGAAATAACCCCGGAAGGACCCCTCTTGAGCCCCTTGCGTCACCACTGCGCTGGCTTTGCATGGGGACTGCGCAGAACTACATCACCCCTCTGCGGTGCTCCCTCCCAGCGTTTGCGCTGTCTCTTCCTGGCACTGCATCCCTTGTTCCTGCACCCCGAATTGCTGTTGAACCCTCTCTGCTTCTCCTTCACCTACACCTATCCCTCTAATTTGATTTTCTCTTGCCGAACTTCGACCACTGAGAAAATCGATTTATTCAAGCAACTGAGTATTTGCACTAGTGTATTTTCCAAATGACCCTCAAGCCTTCCTTTATAGTCTTCTCGTTGAGAAATCAACGACCCATATTAGATCTCTAATCAATGACTGAGATTATAATTTGACTTGATCCATGTTCTCTAGAAGATTCACACTCTATTTTATTAATATCCATTAATTATTTAATTTCCCTAAGTTTAGAATTATGGTCCCCATTAAAATAATTAATTATTTTAATAAAACATTAACCGAGTGGAATTTCCACAAACGATTTCTGGGTTCTTTGGAATACCATTGTCTAAGCCTCTCCACAAAATTTGAGACTTAGAGCAGTTTGTGATGCTACAAAAATCAACATACTCACTGAGTTTGCCTGGTTCCATTCATATTTCATTACATCTCTCCACATTTTCATTACTTTGCCTAGGTAATTTGTTTATCACGTCACATTGCAACATTTTCCCTCAGTAAAATCCACATTGACACCTACACTCCATTTCATTCTATCTCCTAGGATGTGTAGGGCATAATTCTCTTAAATTTCCAGTCTTTATAATAAATCCCTTAATTCTTATATTTTCATTTTTCCCATTGCGAACACATTGAATTGGTTCAACACCTTTTCCATACATTTGATGTTCTAATTGGTCACTAGGCATTGGAACTTAAAGTTCGTGTGGTACACATGAGGCTTGGTCTATTAGCACTTTATTGTTCTAATTCTTCGTTCACACCTTTTCCCTACGTTTCATGTTCTAATTGGTCACTAGGCATTGGAACTTAAAGTTCACGTGGTACACATGAGGCTAGCTGCTGCCCCTTTTGGTATGTATTGAGGCAACGCATAAAGAAACCAATTTTCCCTAGTTTCAAATATCCTTCTTCACACATGATAACAATTCCATGTCATATCTTTATCCTTTTGACTCAAGTTTTGAGGAATTATTTGGTCTTCATGTTTGACTAGGAGCTTCTTATCCATGTGCTCTAGCGTTTGAGTCCACATCATTATTTCCACCTCATCACATGCATCCTTAGGCTACTAGATGGTGTGCCCTACTATGAGGACTTATTTGACCTTGTTCACACCTTTATACACATGTGATGTAATTTGTGACTTGGACCATTGCACAAATTTGAAGGGTGTGTTATCACTCAAACCAGTAGGGTACCTAAAGGGGTTCATAAGAGGGCAACGGCAAAGGCTTAGCCAGCTATATAGGATCCCGTATAAGGAGACCAAACCCAAATGGAAACCACCTAGAATCCTGCAAAAGATCCAATGTGTCCCCTAGGCTTCCTGTACAACCATTCATTAGAATAATCTTGTGAAGGGCTTACAATTCATGGATAGCAAAGTGGACACTTCACAATGGCATGCCCTTCCGTAGTGGGCTTTGGCATTCGCTAGTGTCTCCATACTCTAAAGGGTGTTAGCCATGTACCTTATTAAGTGGTTTCAACACTTAAAGGGGATAGTAGGTCCAAGGTACATCCTTTGAATGGGGGTGTCAAGTGATAAATAAGTGAAATGAAGTAGTGACGAGAGAGGCAATCTTAGGCCATATATCAGGGCATAGGGTAGCTAGATAAGGGGAAGCCCACACCAGGGTATATAATGTGTAGGAAGGAGTAGTGGTACATGAGGTGTCCCAACTTTGATTTTTCCACCCTTCTTTATATGCCTTTTGCATTTTATGAATTTTCTTTGATTAACTGCTCAGGGCTCAAGGATAAGAGCATGACGTGTCAAATATAGCAATGATTACCCCTTTAAGTTAGGGCGGTTCATTTCCCTCCAGGGGGGTTGGGATAATCATGGGTTCCTGTATCATAAAGGAGGCTCATCTAGGGCCTATGGAACCAGGGTGTTGGCCATGGGTAAGGGGCAAAACTCATGCTTTGGCTGTTGCCCACGTGCTAATTATTTTTGTCCCAACCATCTTTTACATTTTGTGGTACAATTTCCTGTTAAGTGTGGCCAATTATGCTTTTTCTTTTTGTTTTAGTTGCTTCAACCTCCAGGGCATCATTCCAGGCCTGACCCAAGTTGGGGGCAGGGGAATGGTCAAGGTGGGGGCAAGGGAATACAGAGGTTGACCCCATGTGGAAAAATGATGAATGGGAGTATAACGAGTGGAAGGGGAGTAATACACGTGGATAAAGGGGCAGGACCACGCACCCAAAGTCGGGGTTTCCCAAGTAGTACTACCCTAGAACCAAATGGTCAATAAAGGAGATCCCACGGGACTAAGATGCAAGGGTAACACCCAAAAGAGAGCAAGGGGACATAAGCACAGACTAAGTCCACTTTTTCCGCCAAAGCCCCCCATCAATCCATGTCCATAAGAATCCATGATAAGTAAACCAAATACTCATTTACCAAATGATAAGACATACCTTTGGCTTCAGGAGGCCCACCGTGGAGAAAACTTTTCTCCTAGGGATATCACTCACGAAGTGGTGGGTAACATTTGGCTCCAATTGGGACGTGATCCCTCGAACAAGTGGGAAAGGCTACTCGAACAGGGGTCACGAAAACTCCAACAATCTCTTGGTCACCGTAGACCTGCTATTTGCACATGTCAAAGATCAAAACCATAGGGTAGCATGTTTTTTGTCGGTGTCTTATGATCACCCATGCTTAATGTTAGCCCATAAAACCAACGAGTAATAAAAGATGGAAATTTTAATCTAAGTGCATCTAATCTATCATGAGAAATATCATATGTAGTTAGTTCTAATGCAAAATTCATCATGCAATGCATCCAATCCTAACATGCATATATTACAATCATCAAGTATCAAGGAAAGGAGTGATGCGACTTATTTTGACCGGTTGAGCCCAAGGTTCGTCGTTAAGTTTGGCAATGTAGTAATAGTCATCCCCAACTTTTCCATGAATCTTAACAGGAAGCAATTCTTTGTCCACTAAGACCAAGTCCCCTAATTTGTATTCCTTATTTGGTTTCCACCTTTTAGTTGGTTTGTGACTTGGCCTTTTAAGGATACAGACCTCTTGTGAAAGGAGAATGGGAGAAGGCTTCTCGATGTTATGTGCTTCATAATAGGGCCCATGCTTTAATCACATGAGATAGGTATGTTGGTTCTCTATGGAGGATGAAAGGGGTTTCATCGGATTGAGGGATGATAGCATATGATAAGTCCATTTAAACATGACCCCCAACAGTGGCTCCCCATTTCGTAGATAGCAACATCGTCCACACATCCATAATATCAATGACAACAATATCCATGAGAAGAGAAATGTCAAGGTTGCTAGCCAAAGATACCTTAAGGTCTTTGGACCTTCCACTTCCACAGGTTTGGAGTTGAATCCACATACTTTCTTGTATGGTCTAGTGATGCTAAGACCCAACTGCTTCATGGCAGCTAAAGGCATGATGTTCACAGAAGCCCCTAAGTCAAGCATGCAATTATGGAGATAAAGGTCATTAACAACCAAGGTGAGCATAAAAGGTTCATGTCATGGGTTACAATTGGGAATATGAATCTTTTGCAAGTCTTCAGGTAATTATTCCTCTTCAAAACCAAAGGTGAGCATAAAAGGTTCATGTTATGGGTTGTTCAAGAAGTTTGGCAATCTCCTTCAACGAAACATATACGGTCATTTTCCTAATAGCAGCATCCATGTCAATGTTAAGATGTTTCTCTTTTTCTTTCCTTTTGGTATTTCCCTCCTTTGGAAGGCCTTTTTTAGGTTCAACTCTAGTTTGGGAGTCCTTTTTTGGAGGACCCCTTGAAAGGTCTTGCTCTTTAGGAGGGTATTTGGAAGGGAAACTTCTGGGGGGATCTTGTTTCGAGAGAGAGTCTTTTTTATTAGGTTCCTTGGAGGTTGCAAGGTCTTTGTTGTTTTATCTTCGTGAATATTGAACCCCTTTGAATCTTCTACTATGCTCATCAACATTTAGAATGGATTCCTTTTCCTCATGTTTGGCTATGACCTCAATGATGGGAGGATGAGTGTATGAACCTCCAAGCAGAATGTTGAGTATATCAACTTCGACAAGATTGGTTTGATCATTTGGTTCATTATCATCACTCTCCTCAAACTTGCTAGCCTCATCTTTAGAGGATGAATCTTGGTCCACTGCATTGGCAGGGGCCAAGGTATTTGGGACGTGGGATGAGCTAGGCTTATCTTCCTCATTTTGCTTTCTCGAAAAAGGCTTCCCTTTTGGAATGTAATTTGATTTTTGGGCCTTCTCCAAACCAGTGATCTTGTTCATAACAATTTGATCTCGTGAATGGAATTCCTCGATAAGCCTTTCCATCTTCTTGAGGATAGCCAAAAGGGTTTCCTCATGTTGGTCCTTTGATTTCTCCTTCTTGGCCTCGGATTTGTCTTTAGGGTGGTCATCAACGTTCATTTTTGAGATATGAAGGTTTTCTTCAACTTGCATTGCCATTTCTTCAGCTTCGGCCAATGTGGAACGTTTCTTGTGCCTTAATGCATAGGTTAGGTGACCCCCAACGACTTCGACAAATTTATCAAGGATGTTGGCATCAGAGGGTTTTAGGTGATCAGGGATGTCTTGGATGACCCTATCAAACTTTTGAATGAATTCCCGGATGTTTTCCCTTCCCCTTGATATTTGATAAAACTTCTCAATGTTGAAGATACCTTGGGCATTGCAAGACCACCTTTTCATGAATAGATCCCCAAACTCATCAGAGTCACTAATGCACTCGGGGGGAAGACTAAGGTACCATTCTCTAGCTTGTCCGTCAAGTGATAAGGCAAAAAGCATCATGCTTCTATCTTCATCAAAGGTCATCTTAGGGGAAAATTGCCAGTGAAATTCTTCAACAAAGTCACGGGCACTGATAATGGCATCTCCTTTGAATTTTGGTAACCATCGGTTGTATTTTTCAGGTAATTGTTTGGGGTCATCACTCATCTTCAAAGTAGAAAACACACAAACCAAAGGCCTTTGACTTTTGGTCATCCTGTTTTTGCTAGCATCAGAAGTATCCGTCATTTTTGTGGTGAGATCACTAACCCTTTCAAACTCAAGAAAGAGAGCGGTTCCAACGAGTGATGGTTCATACTTCCTTCTTGCAGGAGCCCTAATCAAAGGAGGAACGTCGTCTCCTTCAAGCAAACTAGGGGATTTAATATAGAATGGAGTCGCTAGAGGAATAATGAGAATGCCGTCAATGAATCAATTCCTCAATGATTCACTAGGCAGGTGGTCCTGCTTCCTCCTCGACAATGGCACCAGAAATGTTACCACTCAAACCAGCAGGGGACCTAAAGGGGTTCCTAAGAGGGAAATTGCTTGGTTAAGGGCAACGACGAAGGCTTAGCCCATTGTCACCACAACTAAGTCTCCCTACTCTTTACGAACTTTCACCGATGGGAGGAGTCTCGGTAGTGTAGGAAGCAATTGCAAAGTATATGTCAATGGATAGGTGGAAAGTGGCCCTGAAAACCCGAGTGAAGAATGGAGCTTGCTTGCTCTTCAAGCAAGGGACTTGGCACTCTAGGGGTAAGGGATGAGGATTGGAGAGTTGAGGGAGAAAGAATGGGCTTATAGACGAGGTTATCAATCCCTATAATCCTTAGGAAACTTGGATTCCCAAATGGTCCTTGACAAACAATATTTACTAAGAAGTGGGACCACACAGGGCAAGTGGACCCAACCCAAGTTCGGGGGTGGAATACAACAACCAATGTTGTTCCTATCCTGGACAAGGTGAAGGGAGAGGACCAAGTAAGAATATTTACTTCAAAAGGTTGAATTGATCTTGTTGAAGTCTAGCCTTGGGGATGCCTAGGCAAAATTTGATTCTAGAGGTAGAGCTTGAGATTCTTGGAGATTCCACCGTTAGAATTGCCTCAAATTCGGAGGAGAGGGAGGGGACCCACCAATGCAATGGCCTATAGGAGATCGAAATTTTTCTTTGGGTCAATTCCTGGGAAATTGATGCCCTAGGTGACCTTTAAGGGCTAGACCAAGGAAAAAGTGGAAAAAGGTGAAAGGAATGGACACCCTTTTTGGGGATTAGTGCCTAATCCACTTGGTGATATGGAGTCAAGGATGATGATGAGTAAGAACTTGGTTTCTTGATCAAGGAGGCCCGAAAAGTCAACATCATCCAATGTTGAGAGAAAGAAAGAAAAGTGACCTTCAAGCATTTATACTTCAAAGCAAATGATGCAAGCTTATCGAGATAAATAATCTCTAGGACATTTCATTCATATAACATTGGCCCATACATTAAAACAACTAAAACATGCTTAATTCCACATTTCGATCATGCAGCAACTAGCCCTAATTTTAGCAGTATGCAGCGACAAGAATAACAACGTTAAATTTTACTTACAACGTCATAGAGTATATCCTCCCAACATTTCGTTTGCAATACAAAGCTCCAAGACACGAAAAATAACCCAAATCCATACATCAAAATTCATCCATCTCTAAAAATGTCCACCAAGGGAAAAAATGTGAAGTTCTCTATGATTAGAGAGATCCCAAGACAAGTGTGATCAAATGAATGTATCTAACACAAATATATACCCTCCTAAGGAGTTCAAATTAGCCTATGGGCCTACATTAGCCCCTAATGATAAAATAATGTGCAAATAATACCCTTATTGGTGACAAGCCTACCAAACTAGCTCAAAATGGAAAAAATAAGCCTCACAAGGGGCCAAATAATAATGTATACATGTCGTGGGGCCCTCCAAAGGCCTAGTAATGTCTTGAAGTGCCATAATGAAGAATAAATTCCTTAGAATATGATGGACAAGGGGGTGGCCCCTTGTTCTCCAAGTAGTAGACCTGTGGTGCTCCTAGTGGGTGTGGGGGCACAGAGATGACCCCATGGGTCTCCATATGAATCAGATAAGGGCATGAGTGATGGAATGAATGTTGTCATGACATCGTACAAGTCTTGGGGCACCTTCCAAGAGTGTGGGGCTCATGTGGGGCCTATTGGGCACAATGTACCAAGCACATCACCATCATCCAAAAGTGGATCGCTCATAGTCTCTGAAGGTCGATGACGATCCGTGGAGTGCTGTCTGCTGATGTGGAGGCCCATGGCTCTCTATGCACACCCCGTATGTGCCAATGTAGCCCTTTGGGGGTTAGGATCTCGTATATGGACCAAACCCAAATGGAAACCACTTGTAATCCTACATAAGATCCAATGTGTTCCCTAGGCTTCTAGTGCAACCAGTCATTAGAATAATTGTGTAAAGGGTTTGCAAATCATGGATAACAATGTGGACACTTCACAATGGCATGCCCTATCAAAGTGGGCTTTGGCATGTGCTAGTGTCTCCATACTCCAAAGGGGGTTAGCCATATACCTTATTAAGTGGTTTCAGCCCTTAAAGGGGATAGTAGGTCCAAGGTACATCCTTTGAATGGGGGTGGCAAGTGATAAATAAGTGAAATGGGGTAGGCCATAAATTGGGGCAATCCTAGGCCATATATCGGGGCAGAGGGGTAGCTAGATAAGGGGAGGCCCACACCAAGGTATATAATGTGTAGGAGAGAGCAGTTGTGGTACATGATGTGTTTCGACCTTGATTTTTCCACCCTTTTTTATATGCCTTTTGCCTTTTATGAATTTTCTTTAATTAACTGCTCGAAGCTCTAGGATAAGAGCATGATGTGTCGCATATAGCAGTGATTACCCATTTAAGGTAGGGCGGCTCAGTGCCCTCTAGGGGGGTTGGGACAATGATGGGTTCCTGTATGACAAAGGAGGCTCATCTAGGGCCTATGGAACCAGGGTGATGGCCATGGGTAAGGGGCAAAGCTCATGCTTTGAATTTTGCCCACATGTTAATTATTTTTGTCCTGGCCATCTTTTGCATTTTGTGGTACAATTTCCTGTTAAGTGTGGCCAATTATGCGGCGTCATTCCAGGCCTGACCCAAGGTGGGGGCAAGGGAATAGGGAAGCTGTCCCCATGTGGACCCATGGGGGCTATGTGGACCCAGGTGGGAAAATTGATGAATGGGAGTAATACATGCGGATAAAGGAGCGGAACCATGCACCCAAAGTTAGGGTTTCCCAAGTAGTACCACCCTAGAATCAAATGGTCAATAAAGGAGATCCCACGGGACTAAGATGCAAGGGTAACACCCAAAAGAGATCAAGGGGACAAGAGCATAGACTAAGTCCACTCTTTCTGCCAAATTCCCCCATCAATCCATGTCCATAATCATCCATGATAAGTAAACCCAATAATAATACAAATGGGTGAGGGATGACATGGTTGGCTCAAGTAGCAGAGAAATGACACAACGAGCGAGTAAGGGGCTGCCGGCTGAGGCCCATCATGGAGAAAATTTTTCTCCTAGGGATATCACCCATGAAGTGGTGGGTAACAGGGCGCACATGTTAAAGGAGATATTTTATTTGCTTCTTCGTTGAAAAAGCTTTTAGAGGAATTAACTAATGAAGACACTTAGTATTTTCATGTTTAGCTAGAAGAATGCCCTCATCCTTGAAGCTTTACACATGGAAAACCAATCAAAAGTTCCTTACTCATTTGACCAAGCAATATTACTGTTTGGAAGTGGTTATTTGTTAGAGAGTACTCTCATGAAGAGGCTTGTACACTTAGCATCCATGCACATGTTTGGGAAAGTGTTCAACCTCATTTGGCTTGGCAATTATGGTGTTTTATTGAGAGTACCTTGCACGCGAGGACAAATGGCATCCAGATTTTTCCTTTGCATGGATATAAAGATGGAAGAACAAGACATTGGGCACTAAGAAATTACGTGGAACATTGTATCCAAGCATTTTTCTATGTGCTCTTGATCAAATTTATCCCCCCTTAGTTATATTTTCTTAGGGAAATATTATTTTATTAGATAGAAAAGTTATATTTTTTTTGGTTTGACCCACGGGGGATTTGAACCTTGAATTTCATGCTTTACACAACACTTCATAACATGGCCATGGCCAATTGAACTGCCCCCGGTGGGCTTATTAGATAGGAAAGTTGAGCTAAACCTATATAAAGGTTTGCTCTCTCCATTTGTACTCAGGGATTTATTAAAGGAGTCGTCTAACGAGCCGGAGGAATTGCCCGGACGGTCAAAATTGGCCGGAATCCGGGCCAAAAAAATTTAAAAAATCTTGCAGAAACAGTGTTTGAATCTTGATTTTGACATTGGAAATGGATTCAGCACCATCAAAAACCTGTAGGACACCCAAAATATTAAACTTTGATAGTTATAACATGGATTTAAAAAAATTCCTGCCGGATTTTCTGAAAATCTTATCGGAATTTTCATGATTTTCAGGGTGATTCCTCTGGCTAGTTAGACTACGGCTTTATTAAATGAAGAACTTGTGAGCAAATCACTCCAATCTTATGGAGTGAGGTATTATTTCTTGTAAATTATGGTTTTTCATGCAATGTTCTAGGTACATCACTAGTGTATATGTGATTGCAGGTTAGGTTGTTAAAGCTAAAGCTAGGAGTGCCTTCTGTCTTGGAGACAAATTAAAACCATATATCTCTTGTGAGTGCATGTTTATACCTTGTCCAAGAAAAAGGGAATTTAAAGCCCGATATCTCTTTTGGTTAGTGAATGCTTAAAACATCCTGGACTAAGCGATTGGTGAATGGCCGCTTTAAGAAGCATATGAAAGAGGCTTTCATTCTCATGGTGAATGGTCTCCTTAGATGAAGATGATAAAGGCTTTCATCCTTACATCAATTGAAGGTGGTGATAGATGTGCATAGACCTATAGCATGAAGCTCAAAGTGCTTAACCACTCAATCTAACGCACAAAATTTGCTATTAGTGAAACATATATAATATTTTGTTGTTCATTTTCAATGCTGAAGTTCACATTCATATTAAAAGCTCTTTTGATGCAGCACAAAATTTTGATCTTCAATTATGTTCTTGATACAGTTCTAGGCTTCAAACGATGGTGTTTCTGTATTATATTTCTTTCTCTCTGTTATTTTTCCTTTCAGAAAACTGAATCTTATATTACAAAATTATGAAAAGTACAATTCAATGAATTTTCTAGTGCCATGGCTTTAATGTTAATTTTAATGTGAAATGCACTGCTATTTTCTTATTGCGGGAGTTTGCAACCACTCTCTTCCGTCTTTTTTTTTCTTGTATTTAGAATAACCATATTTAACTCCCTACTTTGTCTTTTAGTTCCACCTTTGTTGTTTCTGCTTTACTCGACCTCCATTATCGTTCCTTTTAATGTGTTCTTTCTAATGTTTACAAGCCCCTCTTATTTTCAATTTTGGCAGGAATCGTCCTCTGCCCAATACATTGTTCAACAATATATTGCTGCAACTGGTTGCACAAAGCTCTACACTTCTTTGAAGAACTCATATACCATGGGAAAACTGAAAATGCTAGCCACAGATTATGAAACACCCTCCAAAGTTTCTCGAAATTTACCCAGGTCTGCTGAAATTGGGTGCTTTGTATTATGGCAATTTATGCCAGATATGTGGTCTGTGGAACTTGTTGTAGGGTGCAATAAAGTTCATGCTGGAAGCAATGGTGAATTTGTCTGGCGGCAAACTCCATGGTTGGGATCTCAAGCTGCAAAAGGTCCGGCACGGCCTCTTCGCCGTGCCATTCAGGTATAAATGGAGTTCCTGCAAGCATATTGTTGTTGTCCAAGCTATTCTCTTCTTTGTTACTTTAGGAGTAGATGCATACGTTTCGAGACTCAGTAGGGACTTCGAAGGTGTTTTTATGCCCTGGCAGAGGTTATGTTATAGTGCTCTCGCAAATATAGTCAATCACATGTATAAATAAATAGTAGGTCGACCTAGAACTGGCCTACAAGGCATTGTTGCCATCTCTAGGATTGTTATTTAAATGTTTCCTCTGTTTTTCAGGGTTTAGATCCTCGAACAACTGCAAAGATGTTTGTTGAAGCTCGCTTTGTAGGGGAGAAAAGGATCAGAGAGGAAGATTGCTTTATTTTGAAGGTTGCAGCCAGTCCTGCTGCTTTAGCAGAGCGTAATGATGGCTCTGCAGAAGTCATCCGGCATGCTCTTTTCGGCTATTTCAGTCAAAAGACTGGTTTTCTTGTATATGTGGAAGATTCACACCTTACTCGAATTGAGTATACTGGAAACGATGCTGTGTACTGGGAAACCACCATAGAAACCACAATTGATAATTATAAACCTGTTGACGGTGTGATGATTGCTCATTCAGGTCGGTCAGTCGTAACCGTTTTTAAATTTGGAGGTCAACTTGGAATGACTTCTACCAAAACTAGGATCGAAGAAACATGGACAATAGAGGAAATTGTTTTCAATGTACCTGGTCTTTCCATGGATTTCTTTACTCCTCCAGCTGAGATCAGAAAGGGATCAGCTAGTGGGGATCCCCCGGAGTTAACTAGTGGGAAGTTTGGAAATGAAAAGGCCTGGCAAAACTCTCTTGGTAAATTGAAATAGAGATCTACTCATCTAAATTTCTTTCTGAAATTTGCATGAAGCTTTTGTTTTGTGTGAAATGCAGGCATAGCTACCAGAAAAAATTGTTTGTATCTTAGATAATAAAATCACTGCAGCTATGATATGAGCACACAGTGGCTATGATATGAGCACACAGTGGAAGAGACGAATTTGCTCTTAATAAGTTCTGTCACTTTTTGTATTAGACAAGGATACATATTTGTCATAATACTTTTGTATTAGGCAATAATACATATTTTTTATAATACTAAGGAACCAGGCGTTTCGGGCCCTACCTGAAACTCCGAAACTCGGCCAAAACTTGACTGAAACTCGACCATCATATGAGAGTTAATATAAACTAGGTTTTCATTTTAATTTTTTTTTTGCAAGATAATGTGTTATTTACTTTTATATATATAACGTTTCGGTCGATGTTTTCATTTTTGAGAGATGACGTTTCTAAACGTACCCATTTCGGAAGTACATTTCAGAAACTCTTAAAACTTCCGAAACATTCAACGCTTGGTGGAACTTAATTATAATACAGTTTTGCCAGAAAACTACATAGATCTTCATCTTATTGCAGAATTGCCTAGAGCAACATTCCTCAAATGAGGATGGATAGAAAGATAGACTAATTCTCAAATGAGGCCAGCCGAAAAGACAGCCTAAACCGTCAATGTCTGATCATCCTATATTAAAACTGTACATATTTGATAAGGACATGTATATTTGTGAACACTCTGAGGTATAATCAAAATTTAGAAGTGAAAAGGATTAATTTAGATTTTTACATGGCCTAGACTTCTTGTTTTAGGACTACATTTTTTTCATCTTTCCAAATGTTTGAAAGGGTTGGGAAGCATTACTGGCATAAAGATATATTGAATTCTGCTCCAAATGCAAGGAAATCTGGATTATTTTTTCCAAATTTGACAAATGACTGGATGCTTTGTATGCAATTAGCAATCACTATAATGTATGAACTGTGCATTTGCAGTCTGGATTGGATAAGACTTCCCAACCGGTCATTCATCCTAAGATTTTTTTGGTTCAAGTATATGTAACTCTGGAGTTTCTCCACAATCAAGCCCACTTAAAGCAAGTATCGTGCCTTATGAACTATTCAATTAGAGCTTTCTTGATTCTTTTATTTAAGTATTATGGGGTTTCTGCAACCCATCATACAAGATATCATTTTTGGAAGTATCTGCTAAGGGGTTTCTGCGATCCAATATACAAGATATCATTTTTGGGATTATATACGTAGAGTGAGTCATTAATCTATGACCCGTATCCATGAGTATTAGTCACAGGTAACCAATTTCTCATGATTTTGAATAGTTTGCTTAGATTTTTGTTAATTTTTTTTGTATAATGGACAAGTTTGAAACTAGTGAAAGAATTGAATAGCATCAATCATCACTTCCAGTACTTGCACTTGGTAACTAGGACTTCCTGAGAGGTCATCCATCACAAGAGTCCTCTGGTTTAAGTGTGCTTAACTATGAATTTCTACCACAATTAGGCCCACTTAGCTTGCTACCCCATCTGCACTTTTTTATTTTATTTTATAAGTTTTGCACCTTATGAACTATTCATTTAGAGATCCCTTGTCTCTTTTATTTAAATATTGAGGAAATTTTAGAGTCCAATATATGAGATATCATTTTTTGGATTATCTAGGTAGAGTAAGTCGTTATCTGTGACCCATATCCATGAATAGTGACAATTTATTAATTTATTATGATTTTGACAGTCCACTTAGCACTCATTACATGAGGTTATGCTCACATTTTTGAAACTTGTGAAAGAATTGCATAGCATCAATCATCACTTCTAGGGCTTGCACTTATAACCAACACTTGCTACCCCATTTGCAAAGCTTTTAAAAGTATTGTGCCTTGTGAACTATTTAGTTAGAGCTTCCTTGACTCTTTTATTTAAGTATTGAGATATCCTTGTGAACTATTTAGTGTGGTGCATGAGATATCATTTTTGGGGTTATTTGCATAGAGTGAACTATATAATCTATGATCCATATCCATGAGTATTAGTCACAATTTACTAGTTTGTCATGATTTTGAATAGTCTAATTAGCACTCATTGCATTGGGTGATGGTCACGGGGGTGAAGAAACGAGATTGAAATAGTGAAATAATTGCATATCATCAATCATGGCTCCTAGAGCATGCAACCAATAACCACACTTCCTTAGAAGTCACTCATCCCAAGACTCCTTTGGCTCAAGCGCTCTTATCTGTGGAGTTTCTCACACAATCAATTGCACTTAGCTCACTACCCAATTGCAAAATATTAGAAAATATTGCACCTTATGAAATAATTAGTTAGAGCTCTCTTGACTATTTTATTCAAGTGTCGAGGGATATCCGTTGTCCAACATATGATATATTATTTTTGGGAGTGTCTGTAGGGTAAATCATTAATTTATGTCCCACATACATAAATATTAGTCACCAATGACCTATTTCTCATGATTTTGAATAATTTACTTAACATTCATTGCATTAGGTGATACTTGCAAGGGGGAAGAAGTGATATTGAAACTAGTGAAACATTTTTGTAGCACAAAAAATCATTTTTGAAGCTTGAACCCAATAACTAGGGCTTCCTGAGAGGTCACCCATCCTAAGACTCCTTTGGCTCAAGCATGCTTACTATGGAGTTTCTCCACAATCAAGCCCACTTAGCTTGCTACTCTATTTGCAAAATCTTAGCAAGTTTTACATTGCAATGAGCTATTTAGTTAGAGCTCCCTTGACCATTTTATTCAAGTATTGAAGGTCTCATTTAGTCCAACATATGAGATGTCATTTTTGGGATTATTTGTGTAGAGTAAGTCATTAATATATGATCCTTATACATTAGTCATAGTCACAAATAACCAAATTCCCATGATTTTGAATAGTCCATTAAGCACATGTTGCAATGATTGATGCTCATCGGAGTGAAAAATTGGGATTGAAACTAGTGAACAAACTTTGTACTTGGACTTGCACTTAGTACCCAAACTTCTCAAGAGGTCACCATCCCAAGACTTCTTTGGCTCAAACATGCTTACATATATTTGTTGAGCATTAAGAAGTCCCACATTGCTTTACTTGGATTAAGAATAAAATTCAACTTTTAAAAGGTAAAACATTCTCATGATCAGTTGAAATTCATTGTTGATTGGATCAAATGTTTACTTTTTCTAATAAAGGAATGTTTTGATGGGTTTTAATTGGTGTGTGTCTAGATCCTTGTATTAAATGATTTTGTCCTATTAATGATTGTTAATGAACAACTATTTGGTATTGGCTATATTTTGACATGAATATGGAGAAAAAAATTATTTAGAGTTAATCAAAAAAAATTTTATGGTCTTGGGTTATGGGTGTCTAGAAGCATAGGAGGTTGAAGGTGTTGATCCTTTTGTTCCAAAATGAATAACATCACATCATATCACAATAGGGATATTAGGTGTTATCATCAAGTCTATTTCGTCATGGTGTGCATCCTCTTAAATATTTATATAAAGGATTACACATGGGAAATATTGGAATAGTCTTATTCAGTGGTATCATTGTTGTGTTTTTTGGATCTGTAATTGTTGTTGGAACCATGTGGTATGAATTTGTAACTACTTTGGTCGAATTATTTTGTCCCATTGAGTACTAATGGTATCAATGATGTATCTAACAATAAATCAATTGATAGGTCGAAGTTTGAGTATGTTAGAATCCTAGTAAAAAATGTTTTAGTAACTTGTGTTTTCTTTTTATTACATTGGTAAAAATCTAGTGGAGGGGAGGTTATTCATTATATCTGTGATGGATAATGGAGATGGAATAGTTGATGGTTTCTTATCACACCCTAGCGAAGGATGCATATGAACTTTTTGTATGTTTTATCTCAAACTTTTTAAAACATTTCTAGTGGTTATGGTAGAGAAAGAATGAATTTTGAACATTGGGGTCATTCTTAAGAGGGTAACTACAAAGTCTAGTGTTAAACAAGTAGATGTGATTGTTGGGTTCTCTCGTGGTGGAATTGACGAGGTTTCTTTGGTGATCTTGGCATGGTAAAAAAATATGCTATACATGTTCAATTAGGTGAAAATTTTGAATTAAACCATTCTACTTTGATGTATGATGGTATTTTTTGTAGTAGTCCAAGAGGTTGGTTTATTTTTAGACATCTTACATCTGCCTTTTATTTTTGTGCTAGAACCATTATCATTGTTTTCATCATTATTGAATTTGGTCGCTCAAGTAGTATTTGGAACATTGCAAGCATTGGGAGATGCAACTGTTAAGATACAAGTGGCATGATATTTCTCCTATCCCTCATCAATATTAGTATGAAAGCCATCTCTATAAGGAAAATTCGATGAAGAATTAGTTTATACTTTCATGTTGTAATTGACATTTAGGATAACCTTCTCAACTATTTTCTTTTGAGAACCACTCAAAGTTCCAAATATAGTAGTAAAATAAATTTTCTCATCCAAACCATGTTCTTTCTCCCATTAAAGAATAACCCCCCCCCCTATAGTGAAGGCCATTTTAAAAAAATCTTGGATCCTCAGAAGGATCCATAAATTGTTCATAGAATTGCCAAATGTAATGTATAAGACATACCAAGTAAAGTTTGCAAGTAAAAAAGATGTGGATATGGTGATTGAGATTGGGTTTCCATTATTAAGAGACCTAGATATCATAGCATGCTATCATTGTAATAACGAAGTTAACAAATCTCAACCAACACAATAGTTTATATGGCTACACAAAGCATTGATGATACTTCAAAATCCATGCTGAAAGTGCTTGGTGTAGGAAAGTCCCTTAAATTATGAAATTCATAATATGATAAAGTAGCCCTTGGAAGGAGAACTAATCATGGGTTTCTCAATGGATTCATTTGCAATATTTCTCGGATATTTATGATCATTTCATTTTATTAGATGAGATTTCGATTAGTTGGGTCTATAGGAACTTTAAAATCTGCTCGAGAAGTTCTTCAAAAGAGAAAAAATGAATTAAAGGATCCGAACCTAGAGCAAATATGGGCTTTAAATTTTTAACTTATTTTGTTCCGATTATTTATCACGCAATTGATTTTTTGTAAGGATTTTTGGAAATGGTTTTACAACTTGTGAAAATTGACCTATATTGATTGAAAAAAACATTGATCCCTTATCCCGTCAAAATGGTCTTCTCATTGGATATTGGATTGATAGAATAGTGAATCTCTAAAATATGTGGCCTAATATAGATATATTCCAAATATATTTGAGCTATGGTTTGTGCTTATTGTGTAGATCCATATTAACCTTGGATTATCGGAACAACATGGGGAATCGAATCCCCAGAGGTACAAACCTTACCTTAAATATTTACACCTTCAAAAGGTTTTGCACTTTAAGGAATTTGATCCCTCTTGTCACTTGATATATTAGAGGTTAAGATGGATTTGGGCATGTAATTTTTAATAGAATATCTTTTCTATTCTAGAAAACAATATAATGAAGACATATAAGCATTTTTTTCTATTTTAGAAAAAATATAATGACATTTAGTGGCACATTGTCATAGTGGAGAACATAATAGGATCTCTAATATAAAATTGAACATAATCCTCCATGAAGTTAAAAAAATGTTAATGGATGAGAAAACAATTCTCTCCAAAATATAATAAAAGGTTTTATGCATGGTAATTATGAAATAATTGTAAGTGGAATCGAACAATGATGGTAACGAATTTAGAAAAATTACACATGAAATGCAAGAATAAACAATGATGGTTAGATTTACATAAAATGAAATTTAAGATGTCTTAACACAATTTGAATGTGGAAATTGAGTTGCATTAGTGGTCAACAAAATATCAAGTTGTCGTTTTGGATGAATTGGTGAAGATAATGAAGATAAGGGGTAGATAGCATTCTAATATTTTTCCAAGGTCCATCTCACAAATGGGTTGAATGGTGCTATGAAATATACATTGAGATTAGTATTTCCCCTAAAAGTTTTGTGATCATATTTTCCTAAAGTGGAGAGATATTGAGATGAACTTTACCATGCAATTTTGTGTAGTTTTAAAAAAGAATCAATGATGGAGTAATACATTGAATTTTTTTAAAATCTTGTAAGAAAAAAATGGTATGAATATAATTAGTGTAAAATAGTTTTAATACTAACAAAAAGTCAAGACAATAATGATTTTTCCTATAAACATAAAATCTGTCCTTACATTTGCTAGATAAGCCTAAGAAAATATTTTTCTCTAAAAAATGGAAATCTACCAAAACATAAGACTCTAGATAGACATTTAGGAGAGAAATAAACCTAGATCCTACCCATCTTATGAGTAATCCTTGAGCAGTCCATACACAACAATCTTAGAGACCCTTGATTTAAATATTGTAGATACACTACATAAACTTGTTTATGGCTAAAGATGTAGGGGCAACTAGGGAGAGCACATATGAGGGTGAAAGAAATAAAGAAGACTTAGTAATTGTGATGGTGATAATGAAGGAAATCCACTAGGTATTGATGCCTTAAAAGAGACTTTATATTGCTTAGTTTCCACAATGGTATTAGGAACAATGGATACATTCAAAACATATTTCATCAATAGGAAGGAAAATCAGTTATCATGATTGAGCCAAGAAATGCATTGGATATTTTGGATGAAAAGCGAGTTACAAAAATAAGCCTCTACTAAGCACTAGTATAACTTTTCATTAGTATACCTACATTTGAACATATTTAGTGTGAAGGGGTATTCCACACTATTGATTTTGTAATTAAAGTTTACACCCTTATGGACTCATTTCATTAATACAAGTAGCAATTAAGATAGTATTGGGCATTTAATGACTTATATCTCTAGGGACCTGCACTATGAATCATATTAAAAGGTTAATGCGCTTTGAGAAAGATGATTTGGATTATTGGCATGGGACAATTTTGAAAGGCTCTATGCAAAAACCCAACAAAAGTAGCAAGAACACAATGCAAAAAGTATTGGAAAGATACTTAATATATCTTCCAATATTTTCCTTGTACAAGATTGAGGGAACATGTAATTAAGATAGACCTTATCAATGTAGCCATAATAACAATTTTATGATTAGAAAGTTAGTTGATAGATATGAAAATACATTTAAAACACTCAATTTTGGGTGTTATTATATCGAAACATGAATGTAATACCAAAGGAATATGGTATTCATTGTTCATCAAGATCATGAATTCACTACAATGCCATTCAAGCTAAGTAATCTTCTAACAAATTTGCAAATATTAATGAACAAAATTTCCTCTAAGTGCCCACATACATGAAAATAATTTGAGTATTATTTTATCAACCCTTCAAAATCATAAAGTTAGTTTAAAATAAAGAATCCAAAAGTCAATTTGAGAAGGTGTCATTGAAATATTTGTGAAACAAATCAAAAGGTAAAAGCATATCTGACAGAGAAAAAGGAAGCAATTAATAGTTTTTCTAAAAAACCATAAAGTATCTCAAAAGATTACTTAAATCAGTAGGGACCTCTTAAAGATTTCTTATGATTTTACCATATCAAAACAACTCAAAAAGTGAAAGCATATTTGATATAAAAGAATAAGTAATTAATCACTTTTTGTTCTTTTCAAAATTATTCAAAAGGTGAAAACATATTTGAAAAAAAAAGGGGGAATAATCATTTTTTTTTAAACCATAAATTATCACATAAATTATCTCAAAGGATTACTTAGATCAATGGAGACCTCTTAAGGATTTCTCATGATTTTATTATTTATTATTATTATCTTTTAGCTTTTAGTTTAGCGATCATGTTTGTATACCTAAGAAAGCATGGAGCTTTTCATTGGTATAATAAATACGGGAATTTTTAAAAGGGTCGTATAATTTATACCATACTAATAATGTTTATTTTACTAAGCCATTTGTAGTTGAGTTTGATGCATATATGATATGAAACAACATCAAATGAAGAAAGATGTCAAACCAATAGATTTTGAAAGGAGAAAGTTAAATGACCAAAAAATGAGAATGTTGAATTTCCAAGGACTAACACCAAATCCAACGTATTTACTTTTGCACCAACTAGGGTCTAGGTGATACCTTCTAACTACAAAAAAATGTTACTAATACTCCACACCATTAAGAAATAGAGGTAATTCTTATGAGGGGATACTTTCTCTTTTTTATTTTGTGACTAGAGGAATCAACAACTAGGTTGTTTTCGTACTCGCGTGACATGGGGTCGATTCTGACTACTACCACTATAATCCCTAGGTGTCTATGTATGCCCCTTTCACATAAACGAGTAAATTAGGGAGATTTGAACCTCGAACCTCCTGGTACATAACACTTCATTTTCACAATATCACCATTTTAGTTTCCCCCCGGGGGCTAGGAATAATTCCTCTATTAAGGTTGGCTATAAAGATAAAATAGCATATGGCATGCTTTCTATGCATTGTTAGTTTTTTATATGAATGGTGATGTATTCATCCTATCTATCAAATGCATATATTTAGAGTTGCATTATAGTTTGCATTTGTGACTGAATCATTATCTCTATTTTCGTTAAGAGTTGTTAATATCCAGAGAAATGCATCAAGGACATTAGATAAAGGGAAAAGTTATTAATTTGTTATATGAATGATTATTCATTCTTTTAATCACATGCATCTCTATAAAGTTGCTTTATAATTTGTCATTAATGAGTCATTCTCTCTCCTTTTCTTGAGATCTGCTAATCTCCATGGAAACAAATTGAGGACAATACTTGACATGAACACATATTATGAGTAGAAAGCTAATAAGGTGCTATGATTCACTTGGAGACCTTCTTGATAGTGAAATATTTCAATACATCTAACTATCCCCAAAGATCCACTAGACTTACATTACTTACCAATGTAGCAAATAATATTACATGAAAACTCAATCATTTATGAAAACTAAACTAAATAGGAGATCAAGGCACACACATTGCACGCATATCTCAATAATGTAGATTCATGGATCACATAAAATATATCTTACATGAAATACGAATAATAAAAATCAATGGATAAATATCACAATATACATAACATCGGACACACTTATCTTCATGGAAATTTGTACACATAAATGATTGAGTAGGATTTTTTACTAATTATAGACATGTAACCACTATGGATGCCACCCTTCTTATGGAATATGAGATGATGAGGGTAAGGGTATACCCATTTTATTTCTCTCTATACAAACACTTGAGATAGTGCCACACGATTTCTTCTATTCAATAGTGACAAACATGAACCTTATTTCCATCTATATCAATGTAGATTTAGGCAATTCCATTTTCCTAAACACTCACTTAGCATTTAATAATTGTTTGTTGGAATAAAGGGGTGTTTTCATGTACTTCTTGTACACAAGATTTTGAATATACATAGCTTTGATTCATACACCCAAGCTTAAAATTTTATCAACGCCAATACCAATGTATTTTAAATTTACACAACCTTATTTAACAATGTTCAAATGTAATAGTGAACATATCAAATTCAACACAATAAATTGTTCCTTTTATGATAGATGCATATTATCTCAGTACACATTGGTTCAATATGAACAACACCCTTAAGAATTTTTAACAAAATAATTTTTATTAGGTTAAACATATTTCTCAAAGGCTAACATGAATAACTTCAAATGGATGTAGGAGCATAACATTAGCATAAGTGTAACATCAACCAAAGCAAAATAATTCAAAATAGAATGTGCAAAAATGTCAACTCTTGTTAACTAAAAAAATACCAACATGTACAATAGCTTTACATTAGCTACAACCAATGTGAAATATTTAAATTGACATGCATAAAACTTAGTAGCATTTTCTTAACTTTAGACAAGTAAAAACAAATATAAATTTAGTTCTTGTTACATAATCGACATGAGGTAATTAATTTCAACAATCATACCTAAAAGTTTCAAAGAAAATTGACAAACAATTTGGGTAAATGTAGAGCTGTTGTGCTCCAACCCTCTTTCTCTAGCCAACTATAACTAAGTGTAGAGAATGGATCTCCTCCCAAACAATCTCTCAATCAACAAAATTGAGAGCCCTTGAGTTCTCAATCAACTACATGCTAGATTATTTTCCTTCTATATCAAAATTTCCGAAGAAAAAGATGTCTTAATACATTCCCCACATTAATGAAATAGTTTTCTTCATAACTTTGACTACAGGAGCAGAGAAAGAACTTTGACTAGGTTGAATTATACCCGCCTCTAACATTTCTGCAATCATACGTTCAATTTCGCTCTTTTGGAAGTAAGGATATCTATAAGGCCTGATGTTTGGAGGAACACTTCCTGGAATCAAATGAATAGCATGATCATGATCACGAATAGGTGGGAGTCCTTTGGGGGTTTCAAACACCTTGGAATGATTGTCCAAGACTTGTTGGAGATCTGCAGAAATAGATGATTTTGATGTTGGAACTTCTAGTGAGCATAATTGTGCAATTACGCCTCGTTGTTCTTTCTTTAGAAGCTTTGTCATGACATTAGAGCTTATTATCCTTCACGGCTTCCCTTCAATACCCCGTAATTCGACTTCCTTTCCTTCTGAAAAAAATTTCAAGAAAAGTTCTTGAAAATTAAAAGCTACCGTCCCCAAAGATTGTAACCATTGTACTCCTAGTACAACATCGGCACCTCCCATAGGAATGGAAAGCATTGGACTAGTCAATACATATTCCCCCATGGTTAGCTTAATATTATGGCATTTTCTAGAGCAATTTATAGTTCCTCCATTTGCAACCATCACTTGACATTCTGGTGCTGGGTATAGGAAACAATTTAATTCCTTGGCTACCTTACAATGAATAAAATTATGGGTGCTATTTGAATCAATCAACACTATTACCTTTTTCTTCTTGATCTGTCCTTCTATCTTGAGAGTTTGAGGAGTGGTAATTCCTGCCAGTGCATTACATGATATGGTCGGATTCATTTCTCCCTATTCTAGGGCTGGTTCCTGGTGTATATTCTCTTTTTGTTCATTTTCTTCTTCTTCTTCACAATCTATGTAAAATAATTTCTTTTCAGCACACTTATGACCTTTAGTGTATTTTCTATCACAACTGCAGCAAAGCCCTTTTGCTCTTTTTTCTTCCAATTGTTGTGGTGCCAACCTTGTAGGTTGTGGAAATCTAGGCGTAGCAACACTTCCTTCTTTATAGAATTGAGTGGTAGGCTTCCTTGTCGCCATTATTTTACATTCAACTTTTCTTGCCAACCTGAATGCCTTCTCCAATGAATCTGGTTCCAAAACACGAACTTCATGTTGGATGTTATCATTTAAAGTGCCTATGAAGAGATCGATCCTGTGGTCCTCTGGAATATCAGTTACCCTTATATTCAATTTTTGGAAGTCCTCAATGTGCTGCCCCACTAAACCCTTTTGTTTGGGATTTATCAATTGGCTAAAGAAGGTGTTGCTCTTTGTATCCTCATAATGTGCTATCATTTCCTCCGTAAAAATTGACCAAGTGACAATTTTTTTACGGGAGCAAAGCCATCGATACCATACAAATGTATTTTGTTCTAAATGCAAAGTTGCAATGCGTACCTTTTGTGTGTTTTGCACATTATGGAGATCGAAATATTGCTCCATCTGTAGTATCCATGTTACAGGATCCTTTCCATCAAACTTCCTCATATCCATTTTTGGAATATGGTGGTTCTTCCCGCCAACATTAGAGGTTATGAAATCACGATTAACATTTATTTTGTTTTCATCATGAGGTTCTTCTACTATATTTCCGCCATTAGGAATCGTTTCTTGTTTTAAGCTTGTCATCAAGCCTTCCATGTATGCTTTTAGATCATTCTTCATGTTTTCCATGTTGTCTTTCATGTTTTCATCGATCTTAGCTACCATGTCATCAATCTTAGCTTCCATGCCCACTTCCATGCCATCCATCTTAGCTTCCAAACCATTCATCTTAGCTTCCACGCCTTTCTTCAAACCATCCATCTTAGTTTCCATGCCTTTCTTCAAAACTTCCATTTCATTTTTGTTGTTCTTTGCAAGAGCGAAATTTTTTGTTGCACTTGCTCTTGTAATTTTGATATGTCAAGTTGCCATTCTTCGTCTTCATGAGTCACAGTAGAGCCTTATAAAGGCTTAATGGGAGTTGAATTCTTTTTAGGGGCCATTTTAGAATCCAATACTGATATCTATTCTACAATATTCCCTTGGAATCAATTCAACTTGATTCTTCAAACAAGACTTATGCAATTCGGAAAAAAAAAATACACACCTTTTACTTGCTTTTTAGGAGCTCTGTATTGAAATTGAATTATCTCTGTAATTGAGAATCTTAAATATCTATAATTCACTGCTGTAGTATCCTTCTGAACTGTCTTTCAAATGCCACAGGTATGATCTGATTTGGATTCGTCAAGACAAATTTATTTCCAATCTCCCACAATGACCCAATTTTGGACTGGTTCAATAGAGCGAACTTGTACGACTTGCCACGTGTCACTGTTTCATCCTTCGTCTCTGAAATTGATAGCCAAGAAACTGAAGTCCGTGTACTTGCAACCAATTTTTACGGCACTCCAATCCGATTCCATGAGAGAGAGTTATTGAAATTTTCCCACGATCACCTCTTTGAGATGAAATTCAGGAGCCTGAAAAAGGACTACCTTCCACAGATCATATCTCAACAAATATTGCGAACCAAGCTCTGAAATTTTTTGACGAATTTCCTCAGGATTTCATCTTCGCACCATATGAATTTCAGATTCTGAACCTTCGTAGAAAATGTTTTATAGCGCAAATTCCACGATGACCTGTTTAGGAGCTTGAACAAATACCTAACTTCCACAGATCATATCTCCGAAAATATTGCAAACCAAGCTCTGAAATTTTTAGAAAAACTTCCTCAAGATTTCAGCTTCGCACCGTAAAAATTTCAGCTTCTGACGCTTCGTAGAAAAAAAGTTATAGCGAAAATTCCACGATGACCTGTTTGGAGCAGCGAAACCCTAGAATCCAAAGCTCTGATACCAAATGTTGTGTAACCAGCTCCAAAAATAGAAGAAAAGAGATATCGACGCCTTATAAATGAGCCACTTCGAGGGGGAAACCTCCAATACATTACATAAATGAAAAATTCTTGGATGATACAATTTACAAAACCTCTTTTCTATATATAGGAGTCCATGGGGCCATAATGTAATCCTAGTGGGCCACAATGTAATCCTAGCCGACCTAACAATACTAATTTAAGGGCACAATAATAACAAAATGGGGGTTACAAGGGTTCAATAATAACAATAATGGGGTTACACTAACAATAATAAGGGACTATACTAGTGATATAGGGACCTAACACATGCAAATGGATCCACTTATCATCAAGCAATTAAACCTTAATCATGTAGCTTTAAATATTTTTTTTGTTCAACATTTCCCTAAATTACATTTTAGTAATTTCTCTCATTTTAGTTTTGTTTCTTGTATAATTAGTTATTTTACTATGATACACTATCAGTATTAGCATCATAATTATTATTTATTATTTTCAATATTGTTATTATTATTATTTTAAGACCAATTATTTATTTTTCTCATTAAATAAAGGGTTAATTAAAAATATGCAATATTAAATATTCCTCCAAAGTTCACTTTAATTATGCTACTTATACATTTTTTCTTTCTTCGTGCATCTTCTACATCACATTTTGTTGTAACTAGTATAAATTCTATCCAAGTGACCACAATTGGCATCAAAAGTCCGATCACAACTCCAGGGAAGTGTAAGCACAACTTCAGTCATCTTCCCAACTTTTAGTATATGGGTTAATCATATTGGCCTAACTCTTTGGAAGGTTTATGTCACCCTTTTGAGGATGCTTATGAGAGGCACACTCACCAACTTTGGAGGAATCTTAGGAAGATCGATTTTCACTTTTTGTGAGGTGGCTCAAGGATCTATGCATGCCTGGGGCTTTGGAAGCCAACATGGAAGGTTGGGACATCATTCACCTTATTTAGAGGAGAGGAACTATCTTTAGGGATTTTCTTTATCTTATTCATTGTACACGTGGATTGACTACTTTAATTTTATTGTTTTTTTAGAATTAGTTAGTTAAACTTAATTTTTTTAGGCTAGATATAAGTAAGCATATGATATATATATATATATATATATATATTTTTACTGTAAAGGAAATTTAACATCATTTATATAAATTGGCGCACTTCCTCATTTGATACTCATGGTTGGATACTTGAGAGCTCTCTCTCACTGAAGCTTAATTTCTATGTTTTTCTTCGAGCATTTATGGTGTTAAGCCTTCTTTATTTGTGGATGAATGTTGTCAACTCTTGAATCTTTTCCTACTTGGTTTTATTTTGGTACATGAAGATTTATAGTGGAATGTTTGTCTTATACAATCATTTCAAGATTGATCCATTGAAGGATAACTGATCACTTGGATGAAAGAAGTTTAGGGTTTGTCCTTATTCCTTCTTTATCGATTTGGTGAGTATTTGATACCATGGTTTGTTCTTCCTTATGGTTCCTTAGTCAAAGTATTAATTGATTTCATAAAGTCATAGTTGATTTTGGATCATGAAGGTTGTCTTGCATTGAAGACCCTTCTTGTATACCTGGAATTCATTGTTGATATTGATTAGGTAAGGGATTACCCTTCCTTGTGGTTCTAGTCTCAAAAGCAAATCCTTCAAGGAAGTAATCCAACTCCTTGGAGGGTTTTATTCTTAACCTCATTGCCATTTGACTAAACTTAACTATTTTTCTCTAGTTTGATTTAGCAATAATCTTAATGTCCTTCCATAAATTATTCCAAAAAAAATAAAAAACTCCACACCCTATTTTCTAAAGGATACTCTCAATGCCACCTTGTACTTCATTGCTTGGTCTTAATGATCCTAGTATAGATATCTTTGTTGAGTTGGAGGAGAGCTGACCTAAAGTGTAGAAGATAGGTTGTTGAGGTGACCTTTCTAGAGGTTTCCTCTCGTATTGCACCTTATGGATTATGTATTTCATTAATATGTATAGTTGTGACAATCCTCATATACACATCCTGAGGGGTCATTGGAATATTTTAAGGAGTTAAATCTTATTTTCATGCTCTCTTAGAGCACACAATTAGAAATTAGTTGCTTTCTTCATGATTTTGAGGAGGGTACTCATGTTATTTAGGTTTATTTGGCTGGTTTTGTAACTATACTTAGTATTCTCCCATGAATTTGACTTGAGATCTTTGTTTGAGATAGAAAGTTATGTTGAGAGGCTCCTTATCTATATAAAGGAGGAATCATCCTCACTTGCCTATTCTTGATTTTCATGTTTTTCCATTTTCTTTAAGTTTGTTTCAAAGGTATACTGTAATACTTTTTATTTTCAAGTATGCTAGAGGAAGAAGCTACTACAAGGTCAAAGAAGAACATCGTACTGCATTGAGAAGGAAATTGAGGTATAGGTTTCTTGCCAAATTCCTTGTGATTGCCTATCCCTTATTTAATTTCAAAATTCCTTATTACATTTTTCCAAATTTAGATTTCACCATGTATTACTTGGGAAAAGGGACCACCCCCGCAATCCATGCCTAAGGGTTTCATCTTGTCTAGTCAATGCTTGTTAGGAAATCCTCCTTGTTTCCCTCAACATTAACACACTAAGACAAGAAAATCATGGTTAAGGGAGATGTAGTGAATACACAACTCATTTATAGACACTGGCCTACTTGCTTGACTTTTTCAACCAAGACTTAAAAAAAATCATCTTTTTTTTTCTTTCTTTTTTGGTTTATCTGGAAATATAAGGATTTTTTTTCTTAGATTTAGATTGCTAGATAAAAATATTTGGGCTAACATAGCTACATCTATTTTATATTTAGATTTACTTGTGCTAATCATTAACTTAAGTTTTATATCTATTGATATTTTCATAAGTAAGCTAATACTTGACTAGTTGAAAATAGAATAAGAGCTATATGGATTATCCACAGTGTTATAGTGAGCATGTCGACGTTTCAAAACGTCGACAAGTTCGATATAACACTGTGGATAATCCAGATAAATCTTATTCAATTTACAACCACAGATAGTTGAAAATAGGTTTAGATATTGGTTAAGCTTTGATATATCTATGAATGGATCTAACCTATCATAATGAATAACCTCTATTACGCATGATTTAAACCTCACTTTGGGTTTATCTCATTTCAACTAATGTTGGAAAACACATTAATTTCATTGCACAAATATTTTAAAGCTTACTTTCATTAGTCAATGCTACGATGACTTGGTATAAAACATTATATATTAGTAATATTTTGGAATTTTTGTGATCACAATACTTTAGTATAATAAATGGATGCCTTTACTAGTGGAATGAATCGGTCTCTAAGAAAACCAACTGAAGGATTTTCATTTTTTTTCATTGTTTAAATTTGTAATTAAAGGATTTTAATACTTTGTTATGCTTCTTTTGATGCTAAGTTTAGTTATGTATGTCATCTTTTGTATATTGTCAATGAACTTGTGTATGGAACAAAATTGATAATCAACCCTTTACACACACGCTTGAAACTCCTCTAAGCTTGAAATATTATTTAATTAATTTTTGGTTCACATGGTTACAACACCAAAATTTTATAAACACTTCAATTAATCACACTAATATTTGTGTGATGGGTCAAATCTTTAGGATTGGGGTTTCTTCCATTCATCATATTACTAGTATATTCTTGTGTTGGTGTTTGAATGATTTCACGAGTGGACTATAATTTCATCTAAATGTTGAATATATAACATGTTTAGGAATGTTGTCCCGATGAGCAAATTTATGGTGCTTATAATTTTCCTAGAATGCATCTATTGCCTCAAAAAACTAAAATGAAAATTTTATTTTCCCAAGATATAAAATATAACAACAATGGGTTAGGAAATTTTTCCCTTTATTGGCACATAACTTCATAGAATGGCATGCTTTGAGTGGATGGTATCTCATGACAAATAAGCCTTCTAAATTTTGAAATTTTAGTAATTGACATTAGTCTTATTGACATGGTGGAATGGTTCAGTGAAATACATATTTTATATCTCACCAATCTCCTTAAGTCTCAAGATTAATGTCATGCCCTGATGCTCATAACCTAAATATTATGGGTGCCATTATATCTTGGTTTCATTGGATATGTTTATTTCCTATAGTTGGATGTGAATGAGAGCCTTGTTCATGATTTATAATTTTTAAATTTGCATCTCATTTGGAATTTGTGATTACATGAGCAAATTTAATGATAAACAAGCTTAACTTACTCATTTATCGTTATTATTTTCCATCATAATGCAAGCATACTTATCTATTTTTCACGTCATTTAAATCTTGTTCCATATAGTGATTTGATAAACAATCTGAATGTTTGACTTGTCTTAAACTTTGAGAGTGATTTGGATATATATTGTTAGATTTGTTTGTCAATTCTAAGTTAGGAGAGCTCCCCTTTCATCATAGTTATTTATCTTGGGTTGACATGTAGGGTTTTCCTTATTTAATAGGATTTCCCTTTACTCAGTTTAAAAGGTGTACCATGTACAATAAGTGAAAGTGGGTGGCCTGCTTGATAGATACTTCTAGGCTCTCTTGTTGAGTTTAGTAATTTTCCATCTATGAGAGAGTTTGAGTATTAATAAAATTTCAACCTTTCTAGGGATAAATTCCACTTCCCAAGATAATAATTTAGGATTCAATTTGATGGAAATTGAATAAATTTGGACATCAACATTTAATCTCATCTTGTGCCTCCATGAGTGGAAGAATCCTTCTCTATTGCATATTTTGAAAAATAATATCTTTTGTAGGGTGAAGCAAATGATTTTGTGAAGACAATGTAAGTTGATCCTTGTAACTCCACTCTAATTCATTCTTGTATAAAATATGAAGATGTTTTGCAAAGTAAATTTGATTAATGAATACTAGAATATCTTATTCCTTTGGATTTTAGAGGAACATCAGGGTTTCAACATGAGGAACCTAATATTATATGGGTTGACCATCTCCATGATTATGAAAGACATTGTTTAACTAGGATTCATAGTATATCCTTCATGAAATATTTTCTCAAAATTGATGTGGTTCATGGATATATTATGATGAGAATGTTTTTACACACTTTTGATGGTAAGGTAATGGACTAGTATGAAGACCTTGCCATGAAATCCATATCTTCAATTGCATGTTTTTTTAGTGTGTTTCTCAAACATTGGAATCCTAATTATGAGGAGATTAAATGTAAAATGCTCATTGAAAATATTATAGCAACCTTGTTAAAAGAAAAAGCATTAACTTCATCTACCATAATGGATGAAGCACTTAAATAAGCACTTCATGATTCCATGTAAAGTTAATCACTTGAAAAAGGTATAAATGAAGGATCTTATTGTGCCCCCCTTGAAGAGAAAACTCACCTAATGAACACATTAAATTTATAACCCATGCAAAATACCCTATAAAAGAAAATGTATCCAGCAAAGAAGCACAAATGGCATACTTATATTACTTGGTTGAGATTTTCCATGAAAGTAAAAGAGAGATAGATGATTTATTCCATGATTTTGAAAGAAATCTTTCATTAGAGTTAGAGGCTGAAATAAGCAAGAGAACCAAAGACAATAATGCTAATTTTTGAACTTATTACAAAAACAAGACCTATGGTTAAAACTCATGAACAATATGTTTCCACTTTATCACCAAGTGAAGAGAAAGAAAGTCAAAAATGTTTAAATAAAGAGTATTCTCATGATATTTTTGAACAACAAGTTGATCACATTGAATATCAATAATATAAGGAATAATACCAACCATTTGATCAACATGTTTAGGTATTCTCGCTTCATGAAGAATACAACCTTATCAAAAATAAAGTATACAATAAATAAATGGATGAAGAGGAAAATAACACTTCATGAATTCATCGAGGAAGAAGAAGTAATGGAGTTTGAAGATGATGTTACAAAGAACAACCAAGTATTTGTTTCCCATTCACATGAAGATAATTAATGAGATACACCCCTTATCAAATTTTTGAACTTTATGATCCATCCATTGATAATTTTGAAAGGGTGGACTTTGAAAATGTTTTCCCTCATGCTGTGAAGATCATAATGGCCTTGATAAATTTTCTCGCACTGGAAGGAATAATTGGGATACAAGTTGTATTTATTTTTAAGGGGATCCAATTTATGATACTAAATTTGAGGGTAAAAATAATATTAGTAGACTTGGACATTATGAATATTTTAACTTAGAAAGTTTTACTGAAATATCTAATGGTTCAAATCTTGACTAACATAGAGTGATTTGTTCCCTTATTTTAGAAAGGATGAGATGTGAAGGAGTTATTATAGATATGGAGAGTCCAGGATTGCCTTATGTCCTGGATAGCTTAATCTTGAATCATGAGTTGTATCATTATAATTTTTTTAACTTGGATTAAAAGTGGCATGAAAAGTCAACCACCTTTATACAATTTCTAGTTGGAATTGTCTTCAAACACCCTTCTCATTGATTATTTTACAAGTGAAATCAATGGGTCGATTCCAGTGTTGAAAAGAATAATTGCATCCACATTATTTACCTTTGGATGGATGAGATTTATGAAATTGATGCCCAACCCTTGCATCATTTTGGCTTTGTGCTTCATGAGTATTACTTTACCTTAGTTTTAATCCTGAGAGTGTTATAGGTTCCGCCTTGTTCCCATATGATCTTATATGTTTACTTTTTTTGGTTTCTAACCATGTGAAATAGAAAATATCATGAATTTTATGATTTCCTCATATGGATGCATTGGATCTATGACTTCACCTAACAACCACAATTCCTAGTTAGCTAATAGGATTAGAAAGAATAATCCCCTTGAGTGGTAGCGTAGGATGTTTTCTTTATTTATTTCCATGCATTTTCTTAACCTCATATATGTGTTCCCTTTCAAGAATTTCTTGATTAATTTATTGATCCATTTTATTTAATTTATATCAATTTATTTGTTATGTTTTCATGCTTTATGTCATGCTTAGAAAAATTTAGATTTCTTACAAAGTAATATGTTTTCTCTCAAGTCGGTAAATCTTCTCTTGTTGATGCCTTTTACAAATTATATGGTGTGTATATCACAAGTTTGGATGAAATTACAAAGTTCTCATACACTCTTGCAATAAGAGTGCATGTACCTATGCAGGAGATAAATGTTTTATCCCAAGGGATAACTAATTCTAGAGGTACCCTCACAAGGAATGTTGTGTTGCTCATTGCATGAACTCTCTTGCTTATATTATCTAGTATTAGATGGATCTTTATATTTCTCCTTTATATATGTGATTTTGATATCTCAACCATGTATATCAAATCCCCTCCCTTACACCTCAGATGATAGATGCACTTATGGATGGTACACTATACTTTAGATTGTTTTCTTCACTTGATATTCCATGCATTGTTTTGATACCTAGATGTGGTGGTATTAAGTTTTTAATGAAAATGGTAAATAATTAAATGATATCTAATAACACTTCATAGAATTCATGATTTTATTATTTTCCTCATCATACTTAGGGAACATAATTATTGTTTAAACGTGTCATCATTTCATAGGTAAATTTTTACTATTAGGGATCTAGTTGAGGCAACATTTTCCACATCCTAAACATATTTAACACTTTTCATTTTATTTTTTAAACTTCCATTCTATTCATAAAAAATCATCCACATTCATGTTCGACTCGTCGATTGTTACTTAGAAAGATCCAATTGTGAAAGCCTAAATCAAGTAATCCAAGAAGGCTAGACATGGAGAGCTAATAAAAAAATCAAAAGCCAAAAATAATGAATATTTAGCTATGTCACCTCATTATGAGGCAAATTATCCTATTCAAATGTTTTTCTATGAATATCTAAAGAAATTGGGACTTGGTAAATGAAAGAAATAAGGTGAACACAAAAAGAAAAAGGAAAATATATGGGTAGTAAGAAACAATGCTAAGGAAATGGTAACTCAAAGCTAAAGCTCCTTTTTAAAGGCTTCCATACTGAATCCTATCCCATGAAAGCTATTTGAACAAGTTCTAAGACCCATGTAACATTTTACATGAAGTTACATGGATTTGATCATCACATGGAGTTTCCCATTCCCATTCCATAATTTATTCATGACATTTCATACTTTTTACTTAATGACTTATAAAATACTCATTGTTTTAGGATTCTTAGATGTATATAGGCTAAGATTGTCCTCCCATGGTAAAAAATAGTAAAATTATAAAATTTAACTAATTATGTTGTGCTAAAAGAAATCACTATGTGTGCATCACCTAATGGTTCACAAAGGGGTTCAACCCATCACTATAAGTGGGAACCTGTTATGAAACTAGCTCCAAAAATAGAAGAAAAGAGAGATCAACGCCTTAGAATTCAACCACTTCAAGGGGGAAACATACTTTACATTACATAAATGAACAATTCTTGGATGATACAAATGACAAAACCTCCTTCTATATATAGGAGTCCATGGGGTCATAATATAATCCTAGCCGACCTAACAATAATAATGTAAGGGCACAATAATAACAATATGGGGGTTACAGGGGTACAAAAATAACAATAAGGGGGCTACACTAACAATATTAAGGGACTACACTAGTAATATAGGGACCTAACATTCCCATCTCCTTCAAAAAAGTGTTTTCCTCAACGTTTGGGTAGCTCTAGATGCTTCTGCATAAAATTCTCATCCTCCCATGTAGAATATTTAGTGGGTAAGTTCTTCCACTTGATGAGATACTCTAAAATTGATCGATTTCGTTACTGTCGAGTTCTTGTTTCCGTGAATACTTCAGGGTCCAATATGATTTTTCCTTCCTCATCAAGTTCTGGCAATATTGTTTGAATAGGAAGTTTGTTACCTATAACCTTACTTAAGCATGAAACATGGAAGATTGGATGCACTTGTGAAGAAGCAGGAAGCTCCAATTTGAATGCCATAGTACCAATCTTTTGCAACACCTTGTAAGGACCATATTACTTTGGTGATAATTTATTATCCTTCTTAGCTTGCTTGAGGGACATTTTTTTGTACGGTTGTAGTCGTAAAAATACCCAATCTCCTACATCAAAAATTCTCTCGCTGCGATGTTGATCTGCCTGTTGTTTCATTCGATTTTATGCCAAATTTAGGTTATCCTTTAATAGTTGGAGAACTTGTTGTTGATGTTCGATGTGATCTTACACTGCTTGAACCTTAGAATTTTCTCTTAACTATGATGTGATGGACGGTGGATGATACCCATAAAGTGCCATAAATGGGGTCATTTTTTCTACAGTATGGAAGGAAGTGTTATACCACCATTCAGCCAAAGGTAACCACTTGACCCATTGTGTTTTTTTATCAGATACAAAACAACGAAGATATCCTTCCAAACATTTTTTCACTATATCAAGTTGACCATCCGATTGAGGATGATAAGATGAGCTATGAGCTAGTTGAGTACGCAAACAAGAAAATAATTCCGTCCAAAAATTTCCAGTAAAAATGGGATCTCTATCACTTACAATAATATTTGGGTTTTCATGTAGCTTTTTAATTTTTTTCATAAATGCAATAGCAACTGTACTTGCTTTAAATGGATGAGACAATGCACAAAAGTGAACATACTGGGTAAGTCTATCAACTACCACCATGATGACATTCTTTCCTTTGGACTTAGGTAAACCTTGTTGAGATTTAAAAAGAAAAATTTCAGTACCCACGCCTAGTGCATTAAGAACCTACACTAGGGTGGGGCCCACAGGTGCTAAATTTGGTGCATGCCTATTTTAGTTATCCTTTAATTAAGATGGGAAATAAAATGTAATCTAGTCTCAAAAATAACTTGTAATAGTTAATTGAGAGTGATAAACTCAGTTAGCTCATGGATTTTGAGTTAGAGGTACTTGGTGAGGCATGCAGAGTAATTCTAGTTGTAACAGAGTTTGAAGTGTAGTGGTGCATTAGTTAATGAATGTTGTAATAAGTTTAACTCAGTTAAGTGAGTTAAACTCAGTTGTGCTAGTTGTAACTGCTTGATACACTAGTGAGAGATCAAGTGAATTAAATAATAATTAATTCACAATCAATGATCTCACATGCAACTGAGGATTTATTATTATTAGTTGCATGCATGTCAAATCCAGGGGAGACCTGGTTGAGATCTAGGTGAAAGGGAAGTTGACTATCAGTTGTAGGATTATTGGGTTGCACCCATGAAACCAAACACCCATTGGAGTTCCCATGATACTTGCACTGTCAAGGAAGGCCAAAATTCCTATTCTTTAGGGATTTCATTCATTAGGGATTGTACAAGAAAGGCAGGATGCCTGGAGGTAGTAAATTGGCTAAGTATTGGTTAGTTTTTGTATGACAGTGTGAGACAATTAGCTGAGTACTTGAGGGCTCTTGTGAGAAGAGTTTTGTATGTAATTGCTTCATGATCCATGCTGAATATACAATAGAAGATAGTGGGGTTTTGAGCAGAAATATTTCCCTATGAAATTATCTGTGTTGTGTTTGATTTGATTCTTCTTTACTTCATGTGATTGGCGATTGTGTTTTTAATTCCGCAAAATATTTGTAGATGCGATTCAGTTTTTAACTTTAGTACATTGTTATATCGGATTGAATCCAAGATATACATGCTTGTTGTATAATTTATACATGGTATCAGAGCACAAGAAATCACAATCATGAAGGAGGAGCTGAGTTTGTGACTGGATATAATTCGAATTTGCAGAAGACTTTCTTGGTGCTACAGCCGATTCAGGATCGAAATGGCTTTCAATGGCTTGAGGTTGGAGTATGCACTCAAGGGAAGATCAAACTATATTTCTTGGAAGGAAAGGATGGAGGCAACACTCGAAGATAATGGCTTAAAGGAATTCATTGACAATGATGTTCCTAAAACCGCCATGACAGATGCTACAAATCTTGATGCATGGCAAAAGAAAGTGGCACATGCATGAAGGATCCTGTTGGAGGGAGTACGAGACCACGTTGTCTCAAGCTTCAATGGGAAAGCCACACCATATGAAATGTTGAAGGCTTTGACGAATATATTCCAGAGCAGAAACGACCATAGGAAATTGGCACTCAAAGATAAACTCAGGAAGATCAAGATGGAGAAGGGCGACTCCATACCAAAATATCTAACAAAGTTTGTCCAATGTCGGGATGAATTGGAGAGCGTTGGTATAACGATCACTGATGATGATTTGGTGAGTGTGGATCTCCTAGGACTTCCCAAGAGTTGGCACAATTATCAAGATTTTGTCAATGGAAGGGAAAAATTTCCAGATTGGGAACGACTGCGGTTGGATTTGGTGCAGGAGGAGTTCAGACGGAACACCAGAGATGGATCTTCATCTAAGAATGAAGATGAATAATATTGTGCTTTGGCTACCAAGGTGAAGAATGGGGAGGCAAATAAATTCCATTCCAAATTTGAGTCCAAAAATGGCAAGAAGCAGGACATGTCCAAGGTGAAATGTTTTCATTGTCACGAGCATGGGAATTTTGCTACTAACTGTCCACGAAAGAAGAAGAACAAGAAGGTTGGAGGATTTGCAGATGGTGAGGCTTTGGCCTTACAATTTGAGCTTTACTTCTCATTGGTCGCATGCATGGTTTCAAGTGCATTGCAATCTGTGTGGTATTTGGTTATTGGCACTTCCTTTCACATGACGACAGACAAGGAAATTTTCAGTGACTTGGAGGAGAAGGATCTCCAGATGCATATTGAAATGGGTGATGACGGGAGGTACAGTTCTACTGGGATTGGTACCATTACCTTCTAGAGGCAGTCAGGTAAACCCTTTCAATTAAAATATGTAATTCATGTACCAGGTTTGAAGAAAAATTTAGTCTTAGTTGCAATGTTGGAGGATAGAGGCTATGATGTTTTTTTTAGTGAAGGAAAAGCTTTCCTGTGACACAAAACAATAGGACAAGCCAAGAGCATAGGGATTAGAGTTAAGAATCTCTACAAGTTGGAGGTAGATGGCTACGCAGCAATGATGGGCAAGGTGGACAAAGTGGTGAGTCGGGATGAGGGCGAATTATGGCACAGGAGATTGGGCCATCTTCACCATGGAGCCTTGAAAGTCATGTAAAATATTTCTACTGGTCTTCCCAGGGGTACACTTGCACAGTCAGACACATGCAAGGGATGTACTATGGGAAAATATGTAAAGGCCACCTTTCATGAGAAGGAGAACTGAGCTTCAGGGATCCTTGAGAGAGTTCACACAGACATGTGTGGACCAATATTTTTTGCTTCGACAAAAAAAAATAATTACTATGTAATATTTGTTGATGAATTTTCTCATAAGTGCTGGATCTTCTTCATGTAGAAGAAAGATCATAAATTATCTAAGTTTCTTGAGTTTAAGGCACTGGTGGAGAAAGATTCGGGGAAGTAAGTGAAGGCTATTAGAAGCGATAATGGTGGAGAATACATCTCTAACAAATTCAAGAACTTCTGCAGCAAAGAATGAATTCAAAGAGAACTGGTAGCACCTCATAACCCACAACAGAATGGAGTCGATGAAAGAAAGAACATAACGATTGTGGGTGCAACAAGAGTGATGTTGCATGATCGAGGCTTACCGATGCATCTATGGGCGGAAGAATGCAACACTGCGGTATTTGTGTAGAACCGTTGTCCTCATAGGATACTTGGCATGAGTACACCTGGAGAGGCTTTCACTAGTAAGAAACCTGATGTTTCACACTTTAAGATTTTTGGCTCATCTGTTTATGTGCATGTGACCAAGGACGCCAGGAAGAAGTTGGAATCGACAGCTGAGATCGAGATTTTTGTGGGGTACACTGAAACACCCCATAATTATCATGTGTATTTTCCAAACAACAGAATGACTGTTGTGCGACGGGATATAAAATTTGATGAGAAAGCCACTGCGGTTGTCCCTTGAGAAGGAGCTGGACTTGAATGCAGAGGAGGAACTGTTGGTTCCCAAGGATGGGCCTCAAGATGTGGAGCAGCCACATGAGGAGGTTCATGGAGTGGAGGAAAACACTCATGCAGAGCCATCCATCAGAAATGGTAGAATGCACACCACATGTAGAAATTATACAACAAGCATGTATATAATGGATTCAATTCGATCTAACAATGTACTAAAGCTAGATACTGAATTGCTTCTACAAATCATTTGCAGAATTAAAAACACAATCACCAATCACATGAAGCAAAGAAGAATTAATCAAACCACAACACATATAATTTCTTGGGGAAATCTTGCTGGTCAAAACCCCTCTATCATATATTGTATATTCCATAAGGAATCATGAAACAATTACATACAAATATTCTCACAAGAGCCCTGTTGTATTCAGCTAATTGTCTCACACTGATCCAGAAAAAATTAGGCCAATACTCAGCCAATTCTTAGCATGTCTTCAACCTTCCTTTCTCACGCAGTTCATGAGGAATGCAATCCCTATTCACAATGAATTCTAGCCTTCCTACATTGCACTGAGTATCATGGGCATCCTGTGGTGCTTTAACTACACCTGGGTAGCTTGCCAATATCACAAATGATAGTTACACTTCCCTTTCACCTACATCTCAACTGGGTCTCCACTGGAACTGACATGCATGCAACTAATAATAGTAAATCCTCAGTTGCATGTGATATCACTGATTGTGAATTAATTAATATTTAATTCCCTTAATCTCTCACTAGTGTATCTAACAGTTACAACTAGCACATCCGAGTTTAACTCACTTAACAGAGTTAAACTAATTACAACCTGCATTAACTAATGCACCACTGCACTTCGAACTCTGTTACAACTATAATTAATCTGCATGCCTCATCAACTACCCTTAACTCAAAATTCATGAATTAAATAAGCTTATCACACTCAGTTAACTATTACAAGTTATTTTGAGATTAGATTACATTTTATTGTCCATCTTAATTAAGGGATAACTAAAATAGACATGCACCAAATTTAGCCCACACTGGTGTAGGTGCTGCTTGGACCTCCTGGTCCCACACTTAATGTAGGTGCTTCTTGGACCTCCTGTTCCCACACTTAGTGTAGGTGCTGCTTGTTTTTTCCGGATGCCAATTTCACTTTTTCCTGTTGCAAACTTCAACACCACGGAAGCTGATAGATTGAGACTTGATGCCACAGAGAATGTAGGAGTCCCTATTTCATAGCGCAGATAGAGACAATCTCTTGGCCGATTTACTAGATACTCTTATGAGAAAATTTATTGTGACTGAACCATATTCCTTTTAGGAAGCAGTGCAACAACCAACTTGGGTTGATGCAATGGTGGAGGAGTATGACTCCATTGTCAAAACAGTGCATGGGATATTGTCCCAAGACCGGTCGAGAAATCAGTGGTTGGATCGAGATGGATCTACAAGGTAAAGCAAGCTGATGATGGGGGTCTGGAGAAATACAAGGCTAGATTTGTGGCCTGAGGATTCTCATAGATTGAGGGGATCGATTATGATGAGACTTTTGCACCTTTTTCAAGGTACTCTTTGATATGATCCATCCTTGCACTCTTAGTGCAGATGGGCTGGCACATTCATCATATGGATGTGAAAACTACGTTTCTCAATGGGATCATTGAGGAAGAGGTGTACATAGAGCAACCTGAAGGTTTCAAGATCTTCAACAGTGAGTCACATATGTGTTGACTCAAAATACATGTGTGCTGACTCAAAAGAGAACTGTATGGATTGAAGCAAGCACCCCATGCTTGGTACACTCAGATAGACAACTATTTCACCGGACTGGGCTTCACCAAAAGTGAAGCAGATGCAAACCTATACCAGATTGTGGTTGAGGGTGAGCTATTGATTATTATTCTTTATGTTGATGATATAATTTTGATTGGTGATGAGAAGCTGATACACTCATGCAATGAGGATCTTGCAAGGAGTTCGAAATGAAGGACATGGGAATCCTTCATTTATTCCTTGGATTGGAAATATGGCAGCGGGATGGTGACATTTTTGTGTCTCAAGGAAAGTATGAAAAGGATATACTGGGTAAATTTCGCATGGAGAGCTGCAAACCCATGGATACTCCTCTTATAGAAAATTGGAGGAAAGATGATGCTACTTCTAGAGAGGTAGTGGATGCTAATGTCTATGGGTAGCTAGTTGGTTCACTAATGTATCTAGTGAACACCAGACCAGACATTTGCTACGCAATTAACCAACTGAGTCAAGCTATGGTTAAGCCTACGAAGATCTTTTGGAAGGTGGGGAAGCATGTCTTGAGATACCTGAGGGGCACATCAGAGTATGGTATATGGTACAGACGGACAGAGGGAGTGAAGCTTCAAGGATTCACAGATGCAGATTAGGCCAACAATCCATCAAACATAAAGAGCACATTAGGAGGGATCTTCAGTATAGGATCAACAACAGTTTCCTGGTATAGGAGGAAACAACGATCTGTGGCACTCAGTTCAACAGAAGAAGAATACATGGCGGCAAGTCAATATGCATGTGAGGCTATCTGGATGAGAAAGATCTTGGTTGGTTTGTTTGGTTCTTAGATGGATCCTACAATGATTCTTGTGATAATTAGAGTTGTATTAAAATCTTAATTAATCTTGTGTTTCATGATACGTCCAAGGACATAGATATCTGGTACCATCATCTCAGAGATTGTGTGCAGAGAAGAATAATGTTGCTTCAGTACATTCCCACGGAAGATCAGGATGCAGATTTTCTGACAAAGGCACTCACTAGGAGAAACTTCGAATACCATAGAGACAGGATCGGAGTCAAGGATAATCCCTTTCTTATTGAGAGGGAGTGTTGAGGTTCGACAAGAAAAAATTCAGCACCCACGCCTAGTGCATTAAGCACCTACACTAGGGTGGGGCCCATAGGTGATAAATTTGGTTCATGTATATTTTAGTTATCCCTTAATTAAGATGGAAAATAAAATGTAATCTAGTCTAAAAAATAACTTGTAATAGTTAACTGAGAGTGATAAACTCAGTTAGCTCATGGATTTTGAGTTAGAGGTAGTGGGTGAGGCATGCAGAGTAATTCTAGTTGTAACAGAGTTTGAAGTGTAGTGGTGAATTAGTTAATGCAGGTTGTAATCAATTTAACTCATTTAAGTGAGTTAAACTCAGTTGTGATAGTTGTAACTGCTTGATACACTAGTGAGAGATCAAGTGAATTAAATATTAATTAGTTCACAATCAGTGATTTGACATGCAACTGAGGATTTACTATTATTAGTTGCATGCATGTCAGATCCAATGGAGACCCAGTTGAGATCTAGGTGAAAGGAAAGTTGACTATCATTTGTAGGATTATTGGGTTGCACCCATGCAACAAAACACCCATTGGAGTGCCCATGATACTTGCACAGTTAAGTAAGGCAAAAATTCCTATTCTTTAGGGATTACATTCATTAGGGATTGTGCAAGCAAGGCAGGCTTTCTGGAGGCAGTAAATTGGCTAAGTATTGGTCAGTTTTTGTATGACAGTGTGAGAAAATTAGTTGAGTATTGGAGGGATCTTGTGAGAAGAGTTTTGTATGTAATTGTTTCATGATCCATGCTGAATATACAATAGAATATAGTGGGGTTTTGAGCAGCAAGCTTTCCTTGGGAAATTATCTATGTTGTGTTTGATTTGATTCTTCTTTACTTCATGTGATTGGAAATTGTGTTTTTAATTCCGCAAAAGATTTGTCGAAGCGATGCAGTGTTTAACTTTAGTTCATTGTCAGATTGGATTGAATCCATGATGTACATTATTGTTGTATAATTTCTACAAACCTGTGATAAAATCCATTGAAATCTCCTCCCAGCGTTGAATTGGAATGGATAAAGGTTGTAGAAGACCCGGGGTGATCTTAATTGTCTCAAATTTATTTTGTTGGCGAACCAAACATTCCGCCACCAACTTCTGAATATAAAATTTAAGGCCATCCAAAAAAAATATTTCTTCACCATGTGGTAAGTTTTTAAAAATCTCAAGTGTCCTCCTAAAGGAGATGTGTGCAATTCCAAAAGAATATTTTGTTTTATTTGGGGATTTCTACAAAGATATAAGCGATATTTGTACCAAAAGGAATCATTTTTCCAACTAAATGTATCAGATGTACTAGGATCTTGCTGCAACTTTTGAATGAGTGTCCACACTTCTTTGTCCTTCTTCCATTCATCCCTTGCTTCGGTTATCCAATCTAGTTGGATAATAGAAATGGAACAAAGCAATGCTTCCACCTCTTCATCCTTCCTTGAGAGTGCATATGCAACAACATTTAGCTTCCCTTTTTTGTAGATGATTTCAAATTCATAACCCAACATGTTTGTGACCCATTTTTGTTGTTATTTTGAAGATAGTCTTTTCTCTAAAAAGTATTTAAGCCTATCATGATTAGTTTTTACCTTAAAGTGTCTTCCCATTAGGTTAGGTTGCCATTGCTTTAGTGCATGTAGTATTGCCAACATTTCCTTCTCATAAATAGCTTTCTGTAAATAATTTCCTTTGATTGGACGACTTTCAAAAGAAACGGGTCTTCCTTCTTGCATTAAAACAACACTAATTCCATTTCTTGAGGCATCACATTCCTCAATAAAGGTTTTTGTGAAGTTTGGCGTAGCTAAGACTGGTGCTAGGCACATTGCCTATTTAAGATGTTCAAAGGCCTTAGTTGCTTCAAGAGTCCTTGAAAATGCATCTTTCTTCAATAATGTTGTTATAGGTGCCGCTATTCAACCCTAAATTCTTAAAAAACTTGCAATAATACCCTGTTAACTCGAGAAATCCTCACAACTGCTTTATGGTTGTGGGGACTTTCCATTCCTTAATGGATTTAATTTTGTTAGGGTCTACCTTAACACACTTGTGAGATATAATATGACCCAGATATTCCACTTCTTGTACTCCAAAGAAACATTTGGAGGTTTTTGCATATAATTGTTTCTCCTCCAATAGTTTGAGCACCTTGTCAACATGTTGAACATGATCCTTCCAAGACTTGTTGTAGATCAACATATCATTAAAAAATACTAACACAAATTTTCTAAGGAAGGGTTTGAAAATGGAATTCATCAAACCTTGAAATGTAGAAGGTGCATTCATAAGGCCAAAAGGCATGACCAAAAATTCATAATGACCCTCACGAGTTCGAAATGTTGTTTTTGAAATATCTTCAGTCTTCATTATATTTTGATGATATCCTGATCGAAGATCCAACTTGGTAAAATATATTTCTCGATGTAATTCATCCAATAATTCATCAATCACAGGAATGGGAAATTTATCTTTAATAATGAGCTTATTGAGATCCCTATAATATGGACACATGCGCCATGATCCATCCTTCATGTGCACCAATACTATTGGACATAAGGATATCTGTAAGGCCTGATCTTTAGAGGAAAAATTCTTGGAATCAAATGAATAGCATGACCATGATCACAAATAGGTGGGAATCCTTTGGGAGTTTAAAACACCTTGGAATGATTTTCCAAGACTTTTTGGAGATCTGGATAAATATATGATTTTGATGTTGGAACTTCTAGTGAGAATAATTGTGCAATTACGCCTCATTGTTCTTTCTTCATAATATTTTTCATGACATTAGAACTTATTATCTTTCCCGACTTCCCTGCGAGAGATCTAGAGAAATATATGATTTTGATGTTGGAAATTCTAGTGAGAATAATTGTGCAATTACGCCTTATTGTTCTTTCTTCATAATATTTGTCATGACATTAGAACTTATTGTCTTTCCCGAATTCCTTGCGATACCCTGTAATTCAAATTCCTTCCCTTCCGAAAAAAAGTTCAAGAAAAGTTCTTGAAAATTAAAAGCTACCATCCCCAAAGATTGTAACCATTGTACTCCTAGTACAACATCAACACCTCCCATTGGAATGGAAAACATTGTACTATTCAATACATATTCCCCCATGGTTAGCTTGATATTATGGCATTTTCTAGAGAAATTTATAGTTCCTCCATTTGCGACCATCACTTGACATTCTGGTGTTGGGTATAGGAAGAAATTCAATTCCTTGGCTACCTTAATGAATAAAATTATGGGTACTACCCGAATCAATCAACACTATTACCTTTTTCTTCTTGATATGTCCTTCTATCTTGAGAGTTTGAGGAGTGGTAATTCCTACCAATGCATTACACGATATGGTCAGACTCATTTCTTATTTCTCTAGGGTTTGTTCCTGGTGTATATCCTCTTCATTTGACGTTTCTTGTTCATTTTCTTCCTCATCTTCACAACCTATGTAAAATAATTTATTCTCAGCACATTTATGACCTTTAGTGTATTTTCTATCACAACTATAGCAAGGCCCTTTTTCTCTTTTTTCTTCCAATTGTTGTGGTGTCAACCTTGTAGGTTGTGGAAGTCAAGGAGTAGAAACACTTCCATATTTATAGATGTGAGTGGTAGGCTTCCTTGTTGCCATAATTTTACATTCAATTTTTCTTGCCAACCTGAATGCCTTCTCCAATGAATCATGTTCCCAAAGGCGAACCTCATGCTGGATGTTATCATTTAAAGTCCCCATGAAGACATCAATCCTGTGTACCTCTAGAATATCAGTTACCCTTATATTCAATTTTTGGAAGTGCTCAATGTGCTCCACCACTGAACCCTTTTGTTTGATATTTATCAATTGGCTAAAGAAGGTGTTGCTCTTTGTATCCTCATAATGTGCTATCATTTCCTCCATAAAAATAGACCAAGTGAAAATTTTTTTACGGGAGCAAAGAAATTGATACCATAAAAATGTATTTTTTTTCTAAATATAAAGTTGCAATGCGTACCTTTTGTGTGTTTTGCACATTATTGAGATCAAAATATTGCTCTATCTGTAGTATCCATGTTACGGGATCCTTGCCATCAAACTTACTCATATCGATCTTTGGAATATGGTGGGTCTTCCATCCAATGTTCAAGTTTATGAAATCACCATTAACATTTATTTTGTTCTCATCATGAGTTTCCTCTACTATATTTTCGCCATTAGCAATCATTTCTTGTATCAACTTTGGCAAACCTTCCTTCAAACCTTTTTTTGAGTCGAGAAGAAGGTATGTTTTCATCTTATCTTTACCACGAATTGTTATATACTTCTATGAATTTCCCCCTCACCTTAGTATAAAGAAAAGGGAAATAACGTAAAGTCAAGACAAAATGAACTGATAATAAAATGAATGTTTAAACAATGCAAAATTGACTTGTTGTATCTTTATTGATAGGGAAGCAAAGCAGCTGAATTGCTGATAACCGAAAGACAACTGACAAAAGAGGAAAACAGGATCATGATGACTCCCATGGGCCGGTAGAAAATGGAAAGGCACATCCACGCTTGGAGGACTCAAATGACAGCCAGGAGCAACAGGATCCCGTATAGAAAAGACCCGTTACCACTGTTGAATTCACCTTTAAAAGGCTGAAGATGAACAAGATAGAGATCTAGATCGACATTTAGATTTTCCTCTGTAATAGACGTATCGGTACAGAACTGTCAAGTTGTATTAATGTATTAATCTCCATCTTAATAAATATTTCGACGTTTTGAATAGTCAATCTTTGAGTTTTCCTTAGAGGCAGACTTCTGGTGGCTTTGGGCCCAGCCCTAGGAGTTTTCTCCGCTGCTTCAGTGCTATACGTTTAATTACAAAACTTACGTTTCCAGTCATGTAATGCATTTCGTGAAATATCATTTAATTGGTTAATTGTGAACATAACTTTGCTACAGATTTCCCTTTCATTAGAATAGTTCATTGTTCATGCGTTCTCACTTACAATCAATGTTTTCATAATTGTTTAGATGCTTTCATCATTTCCCAATGCTTTTATAATTGTTTGATTAGTATTAGCATGACTGTTTTTCAATTCTGCATATAGTTAAAGTTGGATCTTTTCATTATCATTGGAGGCATCCAATTTGATTCAGAGATATGTCATTTATTTATTTAAAAGAGAATTCCATTGCAAAATTTAGATAAACAATTGTTGTTCAATTTATTAAAGTTGTTAAATTTATTAGGAATGCTGTTCAATTCATCACAGTATGTTGTTCAATCGTAAGTTGCTCTTTTCTGCATTTACTTAGAACAAAATAGTTAAAATCCTTTTATAATTCCCTTCCACTTCGATTTGATTGAACTTCGAGAATTAGATAGTCTTCCTTATGATAATTTAGAGTAGTTGTCCTTTGATATCACTTGCATATACTGTGCTTACACTCTTGAAATAACAAGACTTTCCCTAGGGATAATTAAATGAGAAGCATTGAAGTTTCCTGTAACGGTCACCTTTATGACCCAAATTTTTTTGCGTCGTTGCCAGGGAGAGTGTTTGAGAGTGATGTCCTTTATTTATTTTTCCTTTTGTTGCGAAGAATTGGGTATTGAAAACGAGAGGTAAGAACCTGCGTACCAACAAGCAAAACGCTTGCTCTCTAGCCCGCTTTCCAGCAATTATGCAGAGGTTAGTAGGATAGGTGCTCTGTTTTATGAATAGGAAGAAAAAGATAGGAACAGATCAAAATCCCCCATTTAAATCCACAAAACCCAAAGGACCGGTGATCCTTGGTAGAACAACATATATAGACGAAATCATTAAGAAGGTTGAATCCTAGGCATCCGTAGGACCTAGAACCATTCCTGCTCAAAGTCCTACTACACTCCCTCAGGCAACAACCTTACCATTTGCAGCCCATGCCGAGATTCACAGTGAAACAGAAGGGTCTGAACAAAGGCTTCAGACTGCTAATCATGTAGGTGCCGACCCTTATAGGGAGGGAGGTTCTTGAAATTTACAGGAAGGAGAAGGAGAAATTAGTAGTGCAGTACAGGTAAAAACTCCAGAGCCTCGATCTCCTGAGAGAGTGGTTGAAATAGAGACACCCAACATCCCAGATCGGGGAAGTGCTGTAAGACTTCCTCCGCATCCACTCCCTAATTCCACCGAGATTATTCTTCCATAATAAGAAATCCTCGAAGATTATTGGCATATATTTGATCAAATGGAAAACAACCAGAACCAGAACTAGAGGCAAACATCAACATTGGAGTATCCCATTGTTGATCCTGCTGCAAATTCCCCTATGAAATCCATTCCATTAAAAAACATCCCCACCTTTCATGGGTTGACCTTGGTGTTGAAGATTGCAACAAGAAATAGTGAAAGTGGCATCCGGAAACATCATTCCTTGATCCCAGTGAAAAATAATCACCTAAACTAGGTGGGGCCCACACAGGCTATTTTTAGGTGTATGTCTATTTTTAGAATGGTGAGCATATTCTAAAATTAGCAGGAGGCTTATTCCAAATGGTTGAGAAAATTCTATCTTTAGATGAATTTCTATTTTTAGAAGATGGGCGGAGTCTATTTATATATCACAAATCTAAAAATATAATGCATGTTGATTATTATTATCCCTTAATAATAATAAGACAATAAATAGTAACTTATTCTCTTGGAGCACTTTATTTCAGTGAATAGATGTGGCACATCAGTGGGCTGAAGGAATTACGCAATTCCTAGGGTGGTTGGTGACTCATGCATGGAGGACTTCATTATAATTGATAGTGGCAAGTTGTAACAGAGTTGGAAGAGTAGTTATGTGAGTTGTTATTTAGTTAAACTCAGTTCAGGGAGTTAAACTCAGTTGTGCTAGTTGTAACTGAACATACACTAGTGATAGATGAGTGAATTAATTATTTAATTAATTCACAAGTAGTGTCTTACTTGCAAATGAAGAAATACAACAGTTAACAACTTGCATGTCAGATCCAGTGGAGACCCAGTGGAGAGATAGGTGAAAGGGTGAGATGGACTATCTGTTGTGACTATAGTGATGCATTCAATGCATCTACACACACATTGGAGATGATTATGAGGATTGCATAGTCAAGGCAAGGAAAGGTCGAATTCATTCAGGTTTTTCTTCAGCAAGGATTGTGCAGTGGAGGCAGGTTGTCAGGAGGCAAGAAATTGGTGCATGGAGGTGAAAATTTCTGCAAGACAGTGTGTGATGATTGTATATTGTACTGAGAGCTCTATGCTCTGAGATTTGTATGAGATTTTTACATGTTCCATTGATATACGTAATATATGATAGTTTGGGTTTTTAGCTTTAAGCTTTCCTGGTAAAAAATCTTGTTATGTGCGATTGATTTTTCTTCATATGTGTTTTGCAATTGGCGATTTAATTTCCACAAAGAATTAAGTGGAAGGATTCCATATTTAACATAAGATTAAATTGTTAGATCAGGAGAATATGGAAATATATTATTGTATTTATAAATTTATACATGGTATTAGAGCAGTGTTGATCACTGGAGATTGCAATATTGAAGCGGTGCTGAGTTTTGTTCTGGTGGAAACAATTCGAAATTGCTGCAAGAATTTCTTGGTGCGACAATTGAGTAAAAATTGAAATGGCTTTCAATGGGTTGTGGTTGGAGTATGCACTTGAGGGCAGCTCAAACTACATAGCCTGTAAGGATAGGATGGAGGCATTGCTTGAAGATAATGGCTTGAAGGAATTCATCGATAACAATGTTCCTAAGCCCACTTCGGTAGATGCTGCAGTACTTGACGCATGGAAAAAGAAAGTAGCAAGGGCAAGGAGGATTCTATTGGAAGGTTTGAAAGACCATATTGTGTCAAGCCTTCATGGGAAATCCACTCCATTTGCAATGTGGAAGGATTTGACAGATCTTTTCCAAGCAACAGTGACCATAGGAAATTGGCGTTGAAGGATAAACTCAGAAAAATCAAGATGGAGAAGAATGACACTATTCCAGTATACTTGAAAAAGTTTGTCCAATGCAGGGATGAGCTTGGGAGTGTAGGAGTTAGTGTTGTGGATGATGACTTGGTGAGCTTGGCTCTCCTTGGGCTTCCGAAGAGTTGGCACAGTTATCCAAACTCTGTCAATGGACGGGAGAAACTGCCAGATTGGGAGCGACTGTGGTCGGATCTAGTGCCGGAGGAGATAAGGCGGACCACCAGGGATGGCTCTTCATCAAAGCATGATGATGAAGAGGATTGTGCTTTGGATGCCAAGGCGAAGAAGAAGAAGGGGAAGAAATTCCATTCTAGATCTGAGGGCGGAGAAGATGGCAAGGAGCACAACATGTCCAAAGTGAAGTGTTTTCACTGTCACGAGTTTGGACATATTGCCACAAATTGTCCACATAAGAAGAAGAACAATATGGTTTCTAGAGCTGCAGCTGGTGAGGCTCTTGCCTCGCAATTTGATCTTGAATTCTCATTGATCGCATGAATGGTGTCTAGTGAATTGGGATTAGGGTGGTACTTTGATAGTGATGCTTCCTTTCACATGACGGGAGATGAGAAATTGTTCAGTGACTTGGTGGAGAAAGATCTCCAGATGCATGTTGAGTTGGGCGGCGATGGACGATATAGTGCAACTGACATTGGTACCATTACCTTTTAGAGGGCGTCAGGTAAACTTTTTCATTTAAAAGATGTTGTGCATGTTCCAGGTTTAAAGAAGAATTTAATCTCAGTCGCAATGTTAGAGGATAGAGGCTATTATGTTGTCTTTAGTGAAGGAAAAGTTTTCCTGCGACACAAAGAAATAGGGAAAGCCAAGAAGGTTGGGATTCGAGTTAAGAATCTCTACAGAATTGAAGTAGATGGGATTTCTACGGAGCTTCGTATTGTTGGGAGGTGCGAGGAAGACATGCAATTGAACCTTGAGAGGGAGCAGGATTTGCATGCAGGTAAGAGTGAACCTCGGGATGTGGAACAACCACAAGATGAGGATCATGGAGTGGGAGCAACCACTCATGCAGAGAAATTTTGTGCCAGATGGGCAGAGGGAGTGCTTGCAGCTATACCACCAGGTAAGAGGTGGGGTGACATGCATGAGTAATCCCAAGAAGATATTTCTGGGCAGGATTCATTAAGATGGTGTGGATCTCATGAATTGAACTAGGCTACGAGGCACCAACAGAGCAGCAGCAACATGATCAGTTGGATTGATGCAGTTAGATCAAAGTGATAGTGTCAGACATTGGAGCTCGGATCAGAGTTGACAGCAAGTGCAGAGTGCTTGGGTGCAGAGTTCAACAACGCAGTGGTTCCAGAAGACATGTGAAATTGTTACCTGCAAAAGTTAGCAGAATTTGATGACATATGCATTATACTGATTCAGTTGTTTGGAGGCTATTCCATTTCAAAAGTGTTGCAGCAAGTATTGCAGGGCGCTTGCAAAGATCGTCCTTTCTTTTTGAGAGGGAGTGTTGAAGATTGCAACAAGAAACAGTGAAAGTGGCATCCGGAAACATCATTCCTTGATCCTAGTGAAAAATAATCACCTAAACTAGGTGGGGCCCACACAGGCTATTTTTAGGCGTATGTATATTTTTAGAATGGTGAGAATATTTTAAAATTAGCAGGAGGCTGATTCTAGATGGTTGAGAAAATTCTATCTTTAGATGAGTTTCTATTTTTAGAAGATGGGAGAAGTCTATTTATAGATTGCAAATCTAAAAATAGAATGCATGCCTATTATTATTAGCCCTTAATAATAATCAGACAATAATAAGTAACTTGTTCTCTTGGAGCACTTTATTTCAGTGAACAGATGTGTCACATCAGTGGGCTGAAGGAATTACGCAATTCCTAGGGTGGTTGGTGACTCATGCATGGAGGACTTCGTTATAACTGATAGTGGCAAGTTGTAACAGAGTTGGAAGAGTAGTTATGTGAGTTTTTATTTAGTTTAACTCAGTTGCGCTAGTTGTAATTGAACATACACTAGTGATAGATGAGTGAATTAATTATTTAATTAATTCACAAGTAGTGTTTTACTTGCAACTGAATAAATACAACAGTTAACTACTTGCATGTCAGATCCAATGGAGACCCAGTGGAGAGATAGGTGAAAGGGTGAGATGGAATATCTGTTGTGACTATAGTGATGCATTCAATGCATCTACACACACATTGGAGATGCTTATGAGGATCACGGAGTCAAGGCAAGGAAAGGTCGAATTCATTCAGGGTTCTTCTTCAGCAGGGATTGTGCAGTGGAGGCAGGCTGTCAGGAGGCAAGAAATTGGTGCATGGAGGTGCAAATTTCCGCAATACAGTGTGTGACGATTATATATTGTACTGAGAGCTCTATGAGCTAAGATTTGTATGAGATTGTTACATGTTCCATTGATATACATAATATATGATAGTTAGGGTTTTTAGCTTTAAGCTTTCCCGGTAAAACATCTTGTGATGTGCGATTCATTTTGCTTCATATGTGTTTTGTAATTGGTGATTTAATTTCCGCAAAGAATTAAGTGGAAGGATTCTGTATTTAACATAAGATTAAATTGTTAGATTAGGATAATCCAGAAATACATTATTGTGTTTATAAATTCTACACTCGAAAGATCCTGATGCATTCTCATTTGAATTCGATGTCTTATGTAGGGGATATGACTACACCACTGACCCTCAGAAACTAAAATTATTCCCCTCTTCCTTGAAGGGAGCAACATTACGTTGGTTCATTGGGCTCGGTGGAGGAACCATTAATAACTGGGACCAGATGAAAAACACTTTTATTAACAAATATCAAGACTATTGTTGGACTCGAGAATTAAAATATGAAATCTTCAATATGTCTGCAAAGGACAATGAGACATTAGAAGAATACGTCGAAAGATTTCAATATAAATTACAAAGGTCTCCATATACTACATTGTCTAAAGATATCTTAAAATAAAAAATGATTAAGGCAATGAAAGAAGAATAGGTTGAAACACTTAACATAATGGGAAAAGCAGACATCTACCAAGAAGAATATGATGATATTATTTCAATATGTATTAGGTGTTCTTAGGGTAGTACGCGAAGTAGGCAAACCAGGAGACTCAGCTACAAAGAACCCTAAGCAGTCAGGTGGCAACGTGACCAGAGTAGAATTTGGTAATCTTTTAGAAGATTTCAAAACTGATATCTTGGGCACTCTGAAAATACAACTAGATGTCCTACAAGCCAAGCAAAAGCAAGCTATATGAGAACACAAATTGGTCATCTTTTTCCCATGTTGTCGGAAGAAGCACAGCTAATGGAAATGTCCATTAGACATGGTCTAGACATGTTCTATTTGTACCAAGGACCATGCCACTGAACATTTCCCTTTGCTTCTGGGGCTAAAAGCAGTTTTTAAAGAAGCAGAAGAAGAGACGGAACCAGTCTATCTAATGAACCAGTGTCGAAAATGGCAAGCACAACCAGGTATGCCACAAGATGTGCCTTAGTTATTTTCTTCTCCACAGTTTAACCAATAGAACCCTGCAACAGCTTGGCAAAACCAATCACCTTTCTCTACTTGGCCTTATCAACCATTTCATATGACTCCTTGGCTAACGCAACCCTCTTCAGGTAATAATTGGTCAAGTTTTCCTTGTTCTCCCCCTTACTGGAAAAAAAATCCCTATCAATCCTAGTGGTCGGCCTCCCCTTCACAAACCAAAAATTAGCCTTAGAACTGGCAGCGACCTCTGGGAATGACCAACCTACTGATGGGGACAGGGGTTCAAAATTAGCATACATTACCAGCTCCATACCCAGTCCATCACAACCCTCGGCCTATCATGCAGCCTCAATTGTGGGCTCAACCCAATCCTAATCCTAACAATAGGCCGGTTCAACTCATTCAGATTGTTGAAAACCCAAACCTCAAAACTAAACAGAAGCAATGCAATGAACTAAGGATGAGATTAGGACATGTTATTTCACCAAAAGAAGATACGCCCCTGCCACAAATTAAACTTAGAACTCTGACAGAGCCTAGATAAACAACTATGACTGAAACAGAGGCCAAGCAGGGAAGGGAAACGACTGACCAAGGGAGACTTGAAAACCTTATGATTTCTCCCCCTCCATTCCCTGAAATATTAACATTGCCTAGACCAATAGTTTCTCCAAATTTCGATATTATAGGGGAATTAAAGAATATTTGCATTAAGATTCCTCTTTTGCAGGATATATGATCTGTATTTATGAAAAAGGTGTTATTGACGTCTAAGTGAGCAACTTATGTTACTTAGTGCAATAGATCAAAAAGATTGTGAATAACATAAACATTATAAGCAATGAAAACATAGTCAAACACATTAACACAACAAGAATTTAACAATGGAGTTCACCAGACTTCCTGGCTACGTCTCCGGGTGCTTAGCTTCTAGTGCTGACCACTTTATTGAGTCTTCAAAATGATTTTACACGTATGAGCTCAAAAACAGAGACTCAAATGAGAAAATAGACCTCGCCATTGTGACCGGCTTGAAATTTCGGTCAAAATGAGTATCACTTGTCTATATTTCGCCACTGTGACCTCCAGACCCCCTGGAGAATCCAAAACCACCTATGCTCTGCAGAAAACCACTTTTCCTGCACAAAACCACTTCTGCATGCACAATTAGCACCTCGGTCTGCGTGCTTCTAGTTTGGGCGTCGGCTCTGCAAAGGTTCAATTAACAGTGTGGTGGCTTGATTAACAAGCACTACCGCTAGCGCAACTAGATATTCCCCTTGGTGTGAAGGCGCGTTGTATTTATAACCTTTTGGAGGTCGGTGGGTCGAAATCCCTGCCCGACCGTCCGTTGGACCTCCGCATAGTTGCATATTATAAATAGCAATATATTAATGTTTATTATATATCACATTAAACCTTATCAAAGGTTTCAATGATGGTTATAATCCATATACCCGTTTGTTATGATATATATGAAAACATATATATTGAAATATATATGCGTGGCAACAATATATTAAGGTTTCGACGATATATATGATATATATATTTGTTTTAATATATACTCCCGAACCTTATATGCCACGTTTGACAACTGTCGATATATTTGTAGCTTTAATAAAGGTTCCGTCCATTGGTTACAATGAATATATGGCATATATAAATGCCAATATATATCCGCGGTAACAACCTTATAATAAATATTAAACCTCTGCATTACATACCAAGCAACAATTTGGCTTGATTGGTGAGCTAACTCCGACTAAGTCGTAACCTTTTCCGGAGGTCAGGGGTTCGATCCTCCCTGACCCCCAAAATTTTGCAAACAAGGACAAATTGGGAAAAATCCAGGCTACCACGTGTCAGCCCCGGATTGGCCCATTCCAACCAATCACAATATGACATGTCACTGATTTTCTGACATCACCCTGGATAGGTGGCGTGTTCCTGGGATGACACGTGTCTTGCTGACGTCATATTTGACCTTTGACTTTGACCGTTGACTTTGACCATTGACTTTTTTCCTTTTTTTCCCTAGTTTTCCATAAACTTCGACTTACAAATCTTTGTCATGCAAACTCGGTTTTACACGCCATTCGCACCTTTGGAATCTCATTGACGAGCACTTTAACTTGATCCTATTTTCATCTGCATTTGAAGACTTTGATCTGGAGGCAAAACTGAATCCATTTTGGATCACTATACAAGACATTCTTATCTATGCCAGGACAATTAAAGATATGTGCGGAAAGAAGCAGGTGAGGAAAGAAAATACTGTACCCACTGTTCATGTGGTAGGGGCACTATCAGAATTACTGTTGGGTAAGGAAACACTCATGAAATATAAGGATCTAGGGAACCCCATGGTAGCTGTGCAAATATCTGGCCACTCCTTTCCAAACACATTGGTTGACTTAGGGGCGGCCATTAACATCTTAACTACAGAGACCTGTGAGAAGTTAGGCATAACAGTGTTAAAACCCACGACTACCTTGCTGGAACTTGTTGACAGATCCGTTATCAGACCAGAAGGAATATTACAAGACATCCTGGTTTCTGTGGACTCATGGGAGTATCCAGCTGACTTTTTAGTTATTAACCCAAAAAGTAGGATGGATGGACACCACCTGATACTTGGTCAACCTTGGTTAGCAACAACCGATGCTTACATAGGCTGCCGGACAGGAAGCATGACCATTGCTAGAGGTGATTCCATAAAAAACATTATCATTTACTCGCCTGCCAAACCAAGTCTGCCGGCCATGGTAAATATTCACAGGAATCCACATACATACTAGGAACAAAATATCCGTTCACCACTGACAATAGTTGAAGCTCTTGAATTCAAATATCAAACTAAGGACGATGTAATCAGTAACTTCATGAATCAATCATATGCACCTAAAAAATTAAAATTCCAAATGTTAAAAACAATTCATGATGATGAAATACAATAAGACCCCTTGGAAGACATTGATATTCAATACATACGCACGAATGTTGTTCGAAACAACATACCAATTGAAATTTAACCAGGAAAAGTTTTAAATATTAATGGCAGTTTGGATAGTGACCAAAAGAAAAAGATCATAAAGGTTTTACAGAATTATCATGGAGCATTTGCTTGGGACTACCTCGACATGAAGCGTATAGACCTCAGCTATGCACACATCACATCTATACTGACAAGAAGGCTTAACATATTTGACAGCCTCAACGGAGGCTAAACCTGCATTTGAAAGACATTGTAAAAGATGAATCACAAAAGCTGTTGGATGTAAACTTCATTTATCCTATCTCAGACAAAAAATGGGTCTCTCCTTTAGTAGTCGTTCCTAAGAAGAATGGGAAGTGGAGAATCTGTGTGAATTAAAAAGAACTAAATAAAGCAACACAGATGGACCACTTCCCCTTTCCTTTTATTAACTAAGTCCTCAATACATTGGCAAGAAAACAATTGTTTTCCTTCCTTGATGGGTTCAATGGTTACAATCAAATCTAGATAGCCCCTGAAGACCGGGATAAAACAACATTTACTTGCCCATGGGGTAGATTTTCCTATAGGATATTACCATTTGGACTATGCAATGCCCCAACAACCTTCCAAAGAGCCATACTCAGCATTTTTTCTGACTTAATAAATGAAGGACTTGAAATTTACATGGACGACTTTACCCCATATGGAGATGATTTTGATCAAGCACTAGAAACGCTAGAAAAAGTATTAGAATGATGTATTTCTACCAGATTATGTTTAAGCAATGAAAAATGTCACATGATGATGACTGAAGGAGTAATCCTAGGACACTATATCTCTGCAGCTATAATACAGGTAGACCCGACAAAATAGAAGTAATATTTTTATCAGCCACACCTTGTACACAGACAGAGGTACGCATTTTTCTTGGATATGTAGGGTACTATCGCAGATTTATAAACAATTTTTCACAAATTGCTGCACCCTTGTATGCATTAAATAGAAATTTTGAATTCCATTGGTCTGATAAATGTGACACTGCTTTTACAGATTTAAAGAAACTGGTCTCGACAGCCCCGATATTTCGCGGTTCTAACTGGAAGCTGCCCTTTCACATTTCTTTAGATGCATCCGACATAGCGATAGGGGAAGTTCTCAGTCAAGAAGAAGAAAAAAAGGCCTATGCTATTTATTATATCAGCAAGAATATCACTCCTGCTGAATTCAACTATACAGTGACTGAAAAAGAGTTCTTGGTTGTCATTTATGCTATAAATAAATTTAGACATTATATAACTGTCTATCAAGTACTCCTGTATACTTATCACTCTGCCATTAGATATCTAGCCAATAAACCAATTACAAATGGGAGAATAAATTGCTGGTTGCTGCTTTTGCAGGAATTCGACATAACTATAAAAGACCGTCCAGGGAAGGAGAACGTGGTTGTAGAATTTCTATCCAGAGTTCCCATATCAGATGATGCACTAGCGGTGGATGATCAGTTTCCCGACGAACATCTGTTCATTGTAGCAGTAAAAACACCATGATACGTATATGTGGAAAACTACCTGGAAGTAGGGAAGCTGCCCAGACATTTGACATCAAGGGAATGGAAGATGATTGTTCAACACAATTCTATATTCTCCTGGATCGGTGGATACCTTTTTCATACAGGATTTGATATCCATATATGCAGATGCATCCGGGAAGACGATATTTACAACATTCTACGGGCCTGTCATGATGAACCTTGTGGTGGCCATTTTGAAGATCGCAGAACGAGGCACAAAGTATTGCAAATGGGTTATTATTGGCCTACGATTTTTAAAGATGCCAAGAAATATGTCCAAGCCTGCGATAGTTACCAAAGAATGGGAAGCCCGGGCCAAGCTGTTTAAATGCTGTTACAACCACAATTGGTAGTAGAACCATTCGAACGGGAGGCACTGGACTTCATTGGACCATTCAACCCACCATCAAACCAGAATATCTACATACTAGTTGCCACAGATTACGTAACAAAGTGGGTAGAAACAATAGCTTTATCAAGAGCTACGGAAGAATCTATGATTAATTTTCTTTTTGTGCTATTTGTGCGATATGGCTTACCACAGGAAGTGATAACTGATGGAGGGGCACAGTTTGTGGGAAATAAAATTACGACCACCTTGAAGAACCACTATATCATCCAGAGAGTCACATCTCCCTACCACCCGCAGGCAAACAGGTAGGTTGAAAGTACCAAAAATGTCCTCGAGGCAATGCTCACTAAAACGGTATCAACACATCATCGGGATTGGGCTACTAGACTACCAGAGGCCTTGTGGGCTTACCGAACAACATGGCAAAACACCACTGGATATTCTCCGTATCATCTGGTATTTGGAAGAAAGCCTATATTTCCTATCAAATTTGAGATAAATACTCTAAGGACATCCCAGGAGGTGGGGCTGGACTTGACAGAGGCCCAGATTAGAAGACTCCAGCATATAAATGAATTAGATGAAATACGGCTACTAGCTTTGCAGTGCACCACAATCATCCAAAAACAATGAGCTAAGTGGCATGACAACTTCATCAAAAATAAGACATTCCAAAAAGGATATTGGGCGCTTCTCTACGACTCCAGATTCCAAGACTTCCCGGGCAAGTTACAAACAAGGTGGCTCGGTCCATACGAAATTCAGGAAGTACACAGTAATGGCACCCTCACCTTGACTACTATAGACGAATTTGGTTCTACATTCCGAGCCAACGGGCACAGACTGCACCTTTATCACAAACCACTTACAAGGGAGTCTTTCTGCCAGCAGGTGCACAACGATCCCACCATCCAAATTTTAGCAGCAGGGGGTGATAACCCCACAACTTTAAGTATATGAGAGCTTGCTACTTCATTTTGTAAATATTGTATATAATTTTCCTGCAATTTATATTTTTCTTATTTTTTTTGTACATTCTTCATACTAAAAATTGCATCCTTTTCCTTCATCATCCCTTTTGTTGTTCAAATATTTTAACGACTGCTTGAACAACCGTATTATTTTGCGTGTTTACTTTTGCTGTTCAAATCTGTGAATGGCTGCTGTTCAATCCAATTGACCAACCGCTGTTCAATCAGGTTGAACAACCGTATTCTTTTGCGTGTTTATTTTTGTTGTTCAAATATTTGAACGACTACTGTTCAATCCAATTAAAAAGCTGTTGTTCAATCGGATTGAACAACCGTATTCTTTTGCGTGTTTATTTTTACTGTTAAAATATTCAAACGGTTGTTGTTCAATCCAATTGAACAACTGCTATTCAATCGGATCGAACAACCATATTTCTGTTACGTGTTTATTTGTTGCTGTTCAAATCTTTGAACGACTGTTGTTCAATCCAGTTGAACATATACTATTAAATCACATTGAATAGTCGTGTTTTATTTTTTCTGTTTAATCGGATTGAACAACTGATTCTTTTTCCCCTTTCTAAGCATGATCTTTATTTCTTTTTGATGATATCTTCTCGAGAACCCACTCCTCATTCCACACCCTAGCTGTAAAATACATTTTTGAGAAGGAAATGGCACCTAAAAAGGAGAAAAGCAGTAATATTACCAATATGATGATCCTTTGGAACTTTGATGGAAATCTCTACTTCAGAAGCTGACATGGTACATTTATGCAATGAAGGACTAGACATCTCCTGCTCAAACATGTTATCACACAATTCATAGTCTTATAACGGTATATATTTCTACACTCTCGTGTAGTATTTCCCTTTGACACAAGGATATAGGAATAAGGAGTATTAATTGTATTGGAATTCTTTTTTTCACTTCTCACAACATCCCTAACTCTTAAGGAGTTAATGAGCCTCCCTTCCTGTATAAAGAATAAATATCATGTTTACATGATAAATTTTAAAAGAGAATAGGGGGTCTCATCACGAGCCAACCTACCATGATCATATGGATTTAACAAGTGACATGCCCACAATGGCCAACACACCAGGGTAACGACCTTCTCGACAGCTCCGACTGCTTGAAGGACAGGAGGTCTCATCACGAGCCGGCCTAATCACTTCGTTACAATCCTAGTGAATGGAAATGTGACTATCTAGCCACCACACCAACACAATGGTCTCGTCATAAAACAAAGAAAAATTCCTACTTTTCAAAAATAAATATTATGTCTATATGCAAATTTTTAAGAGAGAATAGGGGGTCTCATCACGAGCCAGCCTACCATGATCATAAGGGTTTAGCAGGTGACATTCCCACAATGGCCAACACACCAGGGTAGTGACCTTCTCGACAACTCCAACTGCTTGAAGGACATGAGGTCTCATCACGAGCCGACCTGATCACTCTGTTACAACTCCAGTGAGTGGCACCTTAACTATTTGGCCACCACACCAGCATGGTGATCTCTCCATAAAATTGGCAAAATATCTACTTTGACATAGAGGATTCTGGCTCATTTTTCGGGTTAAAATTGCAACCCTGTCGAGGCTATGAATGCTTGATGGAAGTAGTGGCTCTGCTTTTGGTATGAGAGTATGTTTCTAACAATAGCCAATTACTTTTATATATGCCTTATCTCCTATTTTCATCCATTCCCGAGATAAAATGCACTATTTGAATAAGTAATATTACTATTTACCCACATAAGTAACTATGAATGAATTATCCTTTGTTGTTTGAATTAAGGATTGACGACACCAATCATTATCCATCACTGTCATGCTTCCGTCATACTATACCATTAAATAAGGACATCCTATCATAATAATTTCTATATCTCTTTCTCCCCTTCTTCGGTCATTTCCACCTGATATACACTTATGATAAATTCCAATTCTGGCCTTTGCATCACATGCATTCATGATTGTTGCAATCTCTCCTCTTTTCTTGAGCTCCAAGCCCACAAACGCCCTTCTCTCGTACAAACTATGATTACTAATTTCTGACATTCTCCCCTGTATGCATTCATGATTGATATAATCTCTCTTGTACTTAAGGACGTGGACACCCTTATTCTGAGAGAGGGGGTGTAAATATCCATAAATAATAAGCATGTGAATTTCCTGCACAACTTCCTTTAGATACGCTGATGGGACCAAATGATCATTGCAATTACGATATGAAGTTACATACATTTACGACATAAGGTTGCAATTTTATTTTTCTCTCGCATGCAGTGTTTATTTTAACCAACAGGGCTGGAAGAAACGTAGACAGTAGGAGAAATTATTTCAGAAAACACATTAGCCATGGGAGGAAACTCTCTCCGAAATAAACCCACAACCTTCCAAATCTCAGACTCAGCTCGCACAATCCTTTAGCAAGTTGGCTGGTTTCCATACCTACACAAATTGCAAGGGTTTGACATAGAAATATTAGTTGAATTCTTGCAGAACCTACAGGAGGGACATACTAGACTCAGAGGAAGGATTATACCGGTCACAGAGGATATCATCGTTGAGGTCTTCAGAATACCAGCAGAGGGAGAAAGATGGAACAAAAAACACCTTCTTCTACGAGAAGCAATCTCAGCATACCAGGACCCAAAAGAACCATTGGAACGGAAAGGGAAGGGGATTAACCCTGCATCCCTACAACAACCTTGGATAGAATTGGCAGCGTTCATTCAAAGATACATCACATTGATGGACGTCAAGATGTGGTAAAACCCCACCAACTTAAATTGTTAGTTGTTCTTAAATGAAAAATTTCAGTTAATCTGCCTTCTTTCTTGAATTTTGTTCTGCACGACACTATTTTTCGAATTAGAAAGTCCAAAACCCCCCAAGAAGTTGTCAGCCACCATGGCTTAATTAAGTTAATTATCATTCATGAGCTAGACAAACAATAGACATCTTGGGACAACTTTGTCAATTATTCCCTACATGCCCTTGAGGGAAACCCTATCAGAACCGAAATTGAGCTTCCTAGAATGAACATACCCAAGAGAGCAAGAGGGAAAAGAGCCTGTGATTTGAACTTAGAACCAGGGAAACGAACATGGTCCGAAAGACTGCAATTATGGCCATCCCATACACCACCTTAAAGCCCTCAAAACGTGCCCTTAAAATACTATGAAGAATAAATGGATCGAGTCCTGGAGAAAATGAGGGCATCCCATGAAATTAGAAGCTCATCTGGACAAACTAAGGAGCAAGAGGAACCATTGAATCAATCTGCCACCACCATTAGCTCTGGCCACACTGAAATATTACCACACCAAGATGAATCACAGAATTTTAGGGCCTTATCTCCTCCCGAGAGTGATTGGGTGAATAGGGAATACCAGGTAGAAGGGATAGCCAAATCTGAAAATAAGTCAGGAGACAATGTCCCATTAGAATAAAATGCAAGCATGGAGACAATCCCCCTAACACCTGAAGGGAAAAATATCTCACCCATTTGGTACATTAATGTAGAAATAAACTCTGGATCACAGGAAGGAAATATAATCACTAATAACCTCAGAACTGGCACCACCATTGCTAAAAATGAAGCTGCTGCTCCTCCATCGCCTGACAAAACCTTGCTAGAAGAAAAATCAGCTAAAAAGAAGTTTGGGAAAATGAGCAGGACCTGTAAGAGGTTAAGAAAAATGATAAAACATCTGAAGAAACAGTTGAAGGAAGTAAGAAATGCTCGGAAGCCTAAGAAGGAATTGGCCACCATAGAAACCCAAATAGAGTTTGTCACCCCATTGATAGACACTGCTGAGATTGAGGTACAGACCGACCTAGTGGACACTGCTGAGACTGAGGTGTAGACTGACCTAGTGGACATTGCTGAAGATTCTGTGCAGATTAGGATGGAACTTAGAGAAGAAAAGGAAACCCAAAAGGAGGAGACACCTGCCTACACTCCCCTAGTAGAAACCACTGCCAATCAAAAATTGCATAATGAATTAGTTCAAACCCATCATGAATTGGCACAATGCAGAAAGGAAGTAGTACCCGCACAAGAAAATCAGGCACTATTGAAGAAATTCAAATACCTTTTTACAACCAAGGATGAGAAATTTTCCCAACTCAGGGAAGAAAATGCGAAGGTAAAGAAAGAACAGGATCAGGTGGAACAAGCTAAGAAGCAAACCGGTATGGTTTTCTCTCTTTACAATGATGTACTAACGTGCAGGGCACCAGCCACCAACTATGCTCTATTCTTAGTAGAATGGTATCTACTACTGAAAATAAAGGCTATCAGGGCAGGGAAGGCCACAAATTTTAAAACTGTTGAGGAATTCATCCAATGTTGCAATGAGTAGAATGAGAAGGTCCAATATATTTTGTATGAATTCTACTTACATAATTTCTTTCTAGAGGAGGACAGGGACAATAATCCCAACCCCTTTATAGGGGACGTTCAATTCCAAGCTTTCCTATCTTTTTCCAAGAACCAGACTCGGTTGGCTAAAGCCTACAACACCTTCCAGAAGAGGGAGCATGAACTAGACCTATGGGTTAGGGGGGAGCCTACTAAACCCCTGTACCTGTTCACCCATCATAAGAAATTCATGCAGAGGAAAGGAGTAAGGACTAAACTGGGACCTATCCACAAGGATATAATACAGCATGGGTGGGAGTACTTCAACGACATTCAAGAAGAAGCTTTGGCAACGGCCAAACAGAAGTGGCTAGCCTCCACGAACAATATGAAAAATAGAGATCCGTTTGGTTATAGAAACTTCAAAGCAGCTGCGTCCAGATTCCTTCTATACAACAATCTAATATTAAACACGGGCCCAACATGGATAGGATGCAGATACAGGTGCACTCTCATTTGGTACCCCCTTGAATATTACCATCATGATTATTAGTTGCCTAAGGGGCACACGAACTCCACGTTTTCAAAGATCAGACAAAAAAATGGCTTCAAAATGTATAAAGAAGAGGTCTACCCTGCATATTCTCTAACATAGTTATACGTCAACCATTTTTTTGCACGAAGACCTGCAAATAGGTAAGTAGGGGAGTATGTTGAGCTGAGAAGAAGGTACGTTTTCATCCTATATTTACCAGTAATTTTTATATACTTCTATGAATTTTCCCCTCACCTTAGTATAAATAAAAGGGAAATAACGTAAAGTCAAGACAAAATGAACTGATGATAAAAGGAATGTTTAAACAACACAAAATTGACTTGTTGTATCTTTATTGATAGGGAAGCAAAGCAGTTGAACTGCTAATAACCGAAAGACAGCTGAAAAGAGAGGCAAACGGGATCATGATGACTCCCATGGGCTGGTAGAAGATGGAAGGCACATCCATTCTTGGAGGACTCAAATGAAAGCCATGAGCAACAAGATCCTGTATGGAAAAGACCCGTTACCACTGTTGAATTCACCTTTAAAAGGCCGAAGACGAACAAGATAGAGATATAGATCGACATCTAGATTTTCCTCTATAATAGACGTATCGAGACAGAATTGTCAAGTTGTATTAATGTATTAATCTCCAACTTAATAAATATTTTGGCGTTTTGAATAGTCAATCTCTGAGTTTTCCTTAGCGGTAGACTTATGGTGGCTTTGGGCCCAGCCCTAGGATTTTTCTCCGCTGCTTTTTTTCTATACATTTAATTACAGAACTTATGTTTCCAGTCATCTAATGCATTTCATGAAATATCATTTAATTGGTTAATTGTGAACATAAGATGATAAAACTTTCTCTTTCATTAGAATAGTTCATCGTTAATTATTTCTCGCTTATAATCAATGTTTTCATAATTGTTTAGATTCTTTCATCATTTCCCATGATTTTATAATTGTTTGATTAGTTTTAGCATGAATGTTGTTCAATTCTGCATATAGTTAAAGTTGGATCTTTTCATTATCATTGCAAGCTGTCCGATTGCTGTTTGATTCAGAGAGATGTCATTTATTAATTTAAAAGAGAATTCCATTGCAAAATTTAGATAAACAATTGTTGTTCAATTTATTAAAGTTGTTGTTCAATTTATTAGGACTGTTGTTCAATTCATCATAGTATCTTGTTCAATAGTAAGTTGCTCTTTTCTGCATTTACTTATCACATAATATTCAAAAGCATTATATAATTCCCTTCCACTTCGATTTGACTGAACTTAGAGAATTAGATAGTCTTCCTTATGATAATTTAGAGTATTTTTCCTTTGATATCACTTGCATATACTGTTCTTACACTCTTGAAATAACAAGACTTGCCCTGGGTTGATAATTAAATGAGAATCATTGAAGTTTCCTGTAACAGTCACCTTTATGACCCAACACCTTCCATTAGATCATTCTTCATGTCTTCTGTGTTGTCTTTCATTTTTTCTTCTATACCATCGATCTTAGCTTCCACGCCTTTCTTAAAACTATCCATATTAGCTTCTATGCCCTTCTTCAAACGATCCATCTTAGCTTCCACGCCTTTCTTCAAAACTTCAATTTCATTTTTTGTTCCTCTTTGCGAGAGCGAAATTTGGTGCACTTGCTCTTGTAATTTTGATATATCATGTTGCATTTCTTCATCTTCATGATTCATAGTAGAGTATTTTGAGGGCTTAATGGGTGTTGAATTATTTTTATGGGGAATAGAACCCAATACTGATATCTATGCTTCAATATGCCCTTGGGATCACTTCAAACTATTTTTTCAAACAAGACTTATGGAATTTGAAAAAAAAATACACACCTTTTTCTTGCTTTTAAGGAGCTCGATATTGAAATTGAATTATATCTGTGATTTTGGATCTTCAATCTCTCAAATTCAGTCTTGTAGTAGCCCTATGAATCTTCTTTCAAATTCCACAGATCTGACCTGATTTGGATGCTTCAAGACAAAGTTATGCCCAATCTCCCATAATGACCTAGTTATGGACTGGTTCAGTAGAGCGAACATGTACGACATGCCACATGTCAGTTTTTAGTCCTTTGGCTCTAAAATTGATATAAAATAAACCAAAATTCGTGTAATTTTGGCCACTTTTATAGAATTCCAATTCGATGTTCAGAGAGAGAGCTATGACTATTTTCCCAAGGTCACCTCTTTTAGATGAAATTCGGGAGCCTGCAAAAACCCTAACTTCCACAGATCATATCTCCGAATATATTGTGAACTAAGATCTGAAATTTTTATACCAAGTTCCTCAGGATTTTGGCTTTGCATGATGAAAATTTCAACTTTCGAACCTTTGTAGAAATTTTTTTATAGATTAAATTCCATGATGACCTGTTTAGAGCAGAGAAACCCTAAAATCCAAAGCTCTGATACCAAATGTTATGAAACCATCTCCAAAAATAGAAGAAAAGAAAGATAAACGCCTTAGAATTTAGCCACTTCGAGGGGCAACCTCCTGTAGATTACATAAATGAACAATTATTGGATGATATAAATGATAAAACCTAATATATATATAGGAGTCCATGGGATCACAATATAATCCTAACCAACCTAACAATAATAATGTAAGGGCACAATAATAACAATATGGGGGTTATAGGGGTACAAAAATAACAATAAGGGGGCTACACTAACAACAATAAGGGTCTACACTAGTAATATAGGGACCTAATAGAACCTTGAATTGAGGTATGTGTACCATGCCTTGACGTTGGTGAAACTTCAATTAGATTTGTAATGTTGTGTTGGGATTAATTTACCTATATTTCGCCATATATACAAACATTGGGATTCATGTCACTTTTATTGAGATCTATGTACTTAATTGAGATATGTGTCACTACATTGGAATCCATGATAATGCATTGGATGATGAAAGATATTCCACATTATCAAAATTTCCACGTGGATCACTCCAGGAGAGTTCCCTTCTCTAATTGGACTATTTAACTCACATACATGGCTTATTCTCTCTCATGGACCACACATGGGAGTTTGTCGAGATATTTGAGGACTTGTATTTACAGGCTATTACAGGTTATTATAGGTTATTATGACCAATTATGATCCAATTGACCACTTCCTTTATTAAGTACTTTTTTGGATGGCCCACACATTCCACATACACCCTCATATATTTTTATTGATTTCCCATAGGTGTGGATGATGTCCCCCTATTGGATAGCACAATTTGGCTTAGAGATGTTTATTCCATTATTTTTGGGTTAGTCAAAGAGGTGACTTGGCCTTAGCCTCCTTTTGACCTCATCCATATGTTTAGAGGGGTCACTGGCATGTTTTGAGGAGGGTATGTTGAGTACACAACAAACCCTTCAAAATATTCTTTAAATTTTTTTAGGGTACCGCTTTATTTTGGGTATTTTTGGTTTTTCTTTACTCCCCATATGTTGCATACCATTTTCCTTTAATAATATTGATAAAATTTTGTTTACTTCGCTTTTTTAATTTCAAAATCCCATAAAACCCCCAAAAATATCATGTTTTGTTGGAGAAGAAGAAAAAACCAAAAAACTTTCTCCAAAGTGTTGATAAAGACATCAATATTCATGTAAAAAGAATAATAGACAATTTACTTAAAACGTTGATGCCAATTGGAACCTTATCATGGAAATGTCAATGAAATTATCAGATATTAACATAAAATAAGAAAAGGCTTGGAAAGCATTGATGTCAATGGAGAAATCCCAAAAGTGTTCACGATATCATAAACATCAACAATCAACAAAAAAATCGAAATATCCATCAAAGTCGATAGACAACTTAGGGTATAAGGTAAGATGTGATGGTCAACCTTTTCACTCGACATCGATGAAATCATTGGGTGTCTTGGAAATTAAATGTTAAAATGAAAGTCCCAAAGATTTCATCGATTGATGATAAATCAATCAAGCATTGAGGAAATGTTTTAAGTATAAAAATTGGAAGTTCAACCTTTTTTGTCGATTTCAATGAACATTTGAAGGTGCAGGTACACACCGAATGTTGATGGAAATTTTCACAAAATACCACTAAGACATCTTGGTCATTTTTTTCATTGATCAATATTGAATCTCACCCATTGATTCCACTATGTGGACCTTTCCCATGCTAACTTTGTACAATCCATGTCAACAACCATATATAAAGCTTCTTCTTTTTTAATGTAGCCACATAATTTTCGATGTCACTGTCTGCACGATAAATTTTTTTGTATCAATCCAAGTTTTCTCCCCAATACCAATGATCAATTATCAAGATTTGTTGTCTGTGTTATATTTCTCAAATTTCATAAAATCTATCAAAGATTGATGAACTAGATAAATCACATTGAGTCTCTCCTAAGAATATTCATAGAATATGCTTTTGGAGTTTCACTCAAATGTACCAAAAACATGATAACACCCACCTTTATTTCAAAACATCAATAGAAATACCAAATCACAATAAAGAAATATTTTCAAAAGTGTTGAATGGTTTAAAGGTAGGATTTCACTTATCCCTAATACATTAGATCAATTATTAATGTTGGATTAGATGTGAAGGTATACTTTTAAACCATCATATTTGGAAAACCTAATCGTTATGATCAATATTTCTTACCATTTTAGCCCCAAATATATCCCTCACACCTTAAATTCAAATCCAAGCAATTAATTCACTCATATTTCCCAGCTTTCGAATGACAAGTGTCATCCCCTGTATGATTTAGAAGTGTTGCGTGACTAGTTATCAACCATAATGAATGAATTTCTTGGTCTCTCATCTTGTTTTGGGTGATTATTTTCAATTTCAACTATAGTGCCATTAATTATGCTCAGTTTCTAGTATTTTTTGGTTTAGTTGTTTTTTTGAATGTAAAGTATCAATTAATTACCCTAAATTTTTGTGGTTATAGGTAACATTCCTCCAATAAAATCCTTGATTTAGAAAACTTCAAAGAAACCTAGAACATAATGCAAGGGTCTAATAAATACATCTAGCTTGATTCTAGTAAATGAAGGAGATTCATAGCCTGTATAGATCCTTAAATCAATTATTCCTACATATGAAAAATTTATCTACGCACATACCTATATATGGGGACATTAAGCCAAGCACTAGTAAAATGGCCCATACACTAGAATGGAATGAATATTTCATCAAGTTCTAGAATTAGGATTACCGTGAGTCCACACTACATAGAGATTTTAATCTCTGGGTGTTGATGACCACATTTTCTATAACACTAGGTATTCATGGTTTCACTTAGTTGTAGTAAGGACACCACTTTTTCTATGTATTGAGGTAGTGGAGTAGATTATTAACCACACCAACTTAGAAAATATTTGGCTAGAAATGAAAAGCGAGAATGTACCAAGATTCACCCCAGATTCACCCCCCCCCCCCACAAGAGTTCATTAGATATTACAAATTTTGTGATGTTCAATAATTGTTGAACAATGAGTTTGTGGTTTCCTTCTACTAGAAATACAATATAAGCAAAGTTATTTTCAACTGGTAGAAAGAGGTAAAAATATTTTTCAAATGATCTTGGGGCCAATACTCTACAACAATATTAGGACGTCCATATATGTACCTCATGGTACAATTGTGCATATTTTATGGAGAAAATTACTACTCCCATTTCTCAGAAGGATGGATGCCATTAGCTTACACAATATCAATGCAATTAAAGAAGTTAAACTAGGGAGAAATAATCTCCAAGAAAATAAAAATTATAATTAAACAAGCCTACAACCCTAAACCAAGTGCAATACCTTATTTCCAAATGGCCAATTACTTATTTGATTTGATAAGTGCAAGGAGTGCTCTTCTCTTATTGTCACTAAATTGGAAAGTATTAGAACTTATTTAATTTTATATGTGCAAGGAGTGATTTTCTTTGATTGTAACTCAATTGGAAAGTATTAGAACTAATTTGTTTTGATATGCGCAAGGAGTGATTTTCTTTGATTGTCACTCAATTGGCAAGTATTAGAACTTATTTGATTTGATATGTGCAAGGAGTGACTTTATTTGATTGTCACTCAATTGGAAAGTATTAGAACCCCTTTTTCATGCCTTCTTCAACATATTATGGGAAAACAAATACAAGAGGTCATATTATTTAATTATTTATTTTTTTCTAGCATTCTTATATAATATTATTTTTGGAAAAGAATTTCCTAGATTGTCCAAATAGGTGAAGAAAATTATTGGCTACATAGGTAACTGGTATCTTGAAGAAGATCATATATATCTTAGAAAATATGGAGAAATATTCCCACCCCACCTCTTACCTTCCTACATCCCTAATAGATTGGTGGTTGGTGAGGTGTGTTATCAATCCATGATGTGAGGTTTCAACACCACATTGGTAAAGGATAAAAGGAATATCTCCATAATATGAAACTTCTATATTGGATATTGTTTTGTAAAGGACACTAAGTAGGCCAATAATGAATGAAAAATGCAACTTGAATGCAGATTCAAAAATAGCATGTTCAAGAGATATGATCTAAAAGGATTAGTGCTCAAACATGCTAAACTTCTCTGATCCAGGAGGATCTCAGAGAATCTCAAAAATAAAAGTTTTCAAATGGTATCAAAACCATATCCATTACGTAGAGCTCAAAAAACCAAATCCATCACAATTTGAATGACCTCAAACTGAGTTTGTATGGAAAATATATGGTGGTTTAAAGTTTTCAGGACAAAACATAATTGTTGGGTAGAAGTGCCACATGGCAGTCCCACAAGACAACACATGGCACTCCCAAGATGTGACGTGGAAGAAAGATGGACCAGTGAAAAATGATGGACCCAATCATTGGATATTTTATAAGGCCCATTTGGTCTTTCCTAAACACTTAAAATATTTTGTAACCCCTTTACTTTCACATTATAGAGTTAATTCATAGTATTTAATGGGTCCCAAGGAATTCAATTTCCCCTTTCTTATTATGTACCTAATATTATTTATTTTTTGTAGAATATTGAGAGAATATTGTGTGAACTCTAAATATGTGAAGAATGAGATAATTTAGGGACTTGTTCCCTGCCATAGGATGTTATAGGATGGATAATAAATGAATGGGATATTATGAAATTATTGAACATATTCTGGAGCACCATTTATTGAAAAAATATAGGGATGTGTTCCCTGCCACAAGAGAAGCCATATTTTAGTATTTAATAAAGATTCCTACTATTGGGGACCATATCCATTTTTTAAGAATTTTTAGAGGGCAGAAATACCCCTTTTCAAGGATGTTTCCCGTCAAGTATTTTTTTATAAATAAAGGGGACTATTTGCCCAATAGCAAGTTTGAATTAGTGAAGAATAGATTTTGAGGAGTAACTGGCTTCTTTGCCTAGTATTTTGTTATGTATGAAATATTTTGATAGTGAGTGAAAGCCATTTTGTTTTTATTTTGATCCATATTTAAAGGGACTTTCATTTCTTTGGGTTAGGGCCCAACCCTAGGTACTCAATACCATCTTGTACTTTGTTCTCTTTCATGCATTTAGTGTAGTTTCATTTTTTTTTTGTTATTTCAATTTAAAAATAGTCTTGATTAAAGAGTTGAGCTCCATATTTATCTTTCGATTTTCTACATGGCCCTCTTTGGTTCAAGACTAAAAAAAATTTCTATGTTCATGCACACATCTTTTATAGCTTAGTTTTCATCCATTTTCTAATCTGCACTTTTATTTTGCAATCTTGCATATTAGCTAGTTTGCAATTAGTGAATGAATTTGGCTAAGTAGAATTAACATATATATTCTCTTGTTAAAATAATATTTTTATGTGTCTTTAATAAACAACTTTGAATTCTCTAGGTTCCCTAGAGAACCCTTCTCTCACATTTGTTCCAACATTCTACAGTATGCCTGCATATGCAATTTTTCTGTAGGAAGAGGATAATTTGCCTTTTTTTTTTTTTTTTTTTTCTACAGGATAGGTAATTTGATTCATCTAAGGATTGGAGTAGGCTCTTCCGTATCTACTTGATCCATCCCAACCACTATCATTCACCTTCCTACCTTCTCCTTCATCAAACCGACTCTTGACACTTTCCTGTAGAACTTACAGGACAATCTTGTAGTAGTACAGAAAATGCCTCCAATGCATTCTGATTTTCCCCACAACACTCCTAACTACCCCTAGCCACTCTATAATGATCATAGTATCATAAATATGAATAAAATGGATTCATATAGCTAGTAGGAAATTTTCTTTGGTTAATAAAGTAGATAGACAGTCATTCCCAACAATTTTATAGCAAAACAGTAGTAATTTTGTGTTATTTTTTTTTTAACAGGAAAAAGTATAGTTTGCATTAATATGATCCCATTCTTAGAAAGTAACTGGGTGATTTACAATTACATTTCATTCCCAGTAGGGGATCCATTTGTTGTTCTGCTATCTCAGAGCCTTTCAAAATTACAAAAAAATCGTTGTTAATCTGAGTTACTTTACTAAAACTATATATACGACATAATTGCATCAACAAGAGTTTAGATTTACAAAAATGCATATAAACCACAGAAACATTATAGACCATACAATTATGCAAATTGGATTTTTATCAATGTGTTTTGAGTCTATTGAGATGCTGAATTTATAGTGACTGAGCTAGGCTTGGATGACCTCATTTCTTTGACTATTCATGCATTAAATTTCCTCCATTAATTCCAATTCCACGTTATACCGAGTGATATCCTCGGCCTTGCAATTAGTTTTTAATTTTGTCCCTTGGAAATCCCTGGTTCACATGCTTGCAACTTGAATCCGTCGTCACCTCTTCAAAATCCTGCTATGAAAACCTTTGGTGACTCTGATTCTGCAAGTTTTGAGGGCAGATGACCTGCTCGGATGCCCCCAGAATGTACATGTACTTAACTCATAGCACACATGCCGGAAGCCGTTGCCATGAGTCGCCATGCTCCTGCCTTGGAGAATTGGCCAGATGGGACAAGGGTATGAAGGGTTCGGGGCTAGAATTGGAGGATGGGGAAAGGTGATGTCCGCTGCATGACCTCGAGCAAGATTGAGATAAGATAAATGATTAAACAATTTAGTGTGAGGCATGGGAATGAGGGTGTGCTAACATAAGAGAGAGAGAGGGAAGGGGATCAACCAAGAAGGATTCGACCACCTAGGCTTGGAAGGGGAAAGAAGGGTCCCTATGGACACCAACTCATCTTGTTCTAACCAAATTATTCTGTTGTGAATTTTTTTTCCTCTTTTTGGAAGGATGGCAGATTTATTTCTTTGACCCTTGTCACTAGGAGTATTATCTTCCGCATTGCTTCTCGTCATTTTAACTTTGTTAAGGGATTTTATGATAATTTTTAGCACGTGTTAACAAGGGTATTTTTGAGTGATTCCACTTGGATTGGAGTCATAGGAAATCATACTTAACATTTTTTTTTACCTCGTCTCATTTTCATTTTATTTTCTTGGTCATTCGGTGAGATACTAGGAGGATAGACTAGTTAGCAGACTTTTGTAACAATCCTGTAGCAACAAATAGTTTCTTGTAGAAGTTTTTTTTTGAGCTCTTATTCAATCCAAACTCAAGATAGAAGTAGATTTATAGCCTATGAATGCTCTGAGGCTACTTTGGTTGAGTGGAGGCTTGGTTAGGTCGTGATTTAGCTTTTACATTGCCTACTTCTTGAATGTTTATTTCTACAATTTGTGTATATTTCCTTTCTGTCATTTGATTTCCAACAAAAATAGAATAGGTTTTATGATTGGTATTTACCTTTTGCAACTTAGGACTGGCGACTTACCTAGATCTTTTCTTATTTGAAGTTGTTGCATTTCATTTTTTTCACTTGCATCAAAGGGAGTCAGTTTAGGAAGAGGAAGGTGCCTGTTGCACATACAATGACGACCGCTCTTAAGTTTGTACGAACTTCATATTGATAATTAAATTTGGTAGCCTTGGGAGTTGCAACATTCTTGTTCAAATACCGGGGCTCGTCACTTTTTGGCATTGTTTCCAAGGATGGTGTCAAAGAAGGCACTCTCTTATTATTATAATGATTCCCTCTTTCTTTTCTACATTCCTATATTTTGCAAAAACAAAAAAAATTTACTGTGCATCTTTCATTGCATTGCATTAGAATTTTAATTCAAAATAATTTTATAAACACAAAAAATTATTTCTTCAATACCGCAACCCACCACTTGATCACATGGTGCAGTAAGAACCACATCTCCATCCACTTTTGTAGGTAGAAGTGGTGGCAGACAGGTAGTAAAAATGGATGGAGATGATGATAATGAGGAATATCCTCTTGGATTTCCCATTCAAGATACTGATATCAGTGTTCATATGAAGAAAATCCCTTTGTATTTCCTTCCCAACTTCCATGGTATGAGGTGAAAGGATCTGAAAACCTTTCTTTTTGAATTTGAAATACTTTACAGATCTTATGGTTACCTATTAAACACTCAAAAGTTGATATTGTTTATGGAAAATTTGAAGGATAGAGCTCTTAATCGGATCATGAGTTTAGGGACTAATTCAATAAGATCATGTAATGATATGCAAAGGATATTTCTAGAAAAATACAAAGATCATTATCTTAAAGAATAAATCTTTAGAATGGATAAAAAATAAGATGAGAGCCTTGAGGATCTAATATATATATTCATGTATAATGTTAAGAGGGAAAAATTACATCATTTAGGATTTGACACACTAAAAACCCTCTTACTTAGAACAATTAGGGTTGAGTGGATTAATCTCCTTGATCTAATGAGTAGAGGTGATTTATACTGATTATGATTTGAAGAAAATTTTTAAATATGCAAGTGAATATCAAGAGGAAGGGAAAGAGTAAGTAAATCAACATCTATATCAGTAAGTCAGGCTGAAGTTGGTAGTTTTCTAGATAACTTTAAAATAAATATTCTTAGTAATCTAAGTGAACAAGTAGATATGTTAAGAATGCAAAATGAGCAAAAAGAGGATGCTAAAATTTGTGTCATCTGTTCAGAATCACATACTACTAAAGATTTCTTATCATCACCGTGGTTGAAGGAAGTTTACCAGGATGATGTTGAGAAATGAGGGCGTTTAATTCAATTTCTCTTTCATGGTTATTACTTGTGAACTTGTTATGACTATTTACTTAGATATATCTTCGTTAACTTATTATGTCTTTCATCAAGTCAATTATCAAAAACACAAGAGACACAAAGTTTAGGCTCTTCAAGCTAGGGCCAATACCTCTCCCTCTTGGAGAGGAAAACCTGATAAAAATTATTCTTATAGATCATCAATTGATGAGTACCATAACCATGCCATATAACCTTGACATGAGTATGCCTCGAAGACGCATGTCATTGCTCTTCTCGGCTTCTCTAGCTGATTTCTCCTTTCGGCACTGCTTTGCATCGACGCTAGGAAAGCTCGATTACTAACCCTAAATAGTGACCTCCCTTTTTGCACTTCTAGCTTCGGCTTCCTTGACAAAGATATTCCTTTTTAGCTGCAATGTATATCTCGATCCTTCTGATGTATCCAAGATCCCTTGCACACCTTGAAACCTTCTTAGTCACTCTCTTTCAAACTGTATTGCATAATTTTCACCCTACTTATGTAGTCTCTGGCACTATGGGAGATGTCTTCATATCAGTGGCTAGCACTGCCTCTCCTCTGAATTGATCACAATCTCCTTCACACACTTGATTGCAGACATTAGGGGAATTTTGAGGTATAAAATGGGCCTCCTAAGAAAATTATAAAATAATAGTTGAAATAATAAAATAAGATTTGATTACATCATCAAAGTTTAGAGGGAAAAAAGAAAAAACTACTTTTTCAACTCGTATTTTGAACTTATATCCCCAAGGTTTTACTCAAATTTAGAGCAGGAATATTCGTTGGATGAAAAATTTAATTTCCCATCCAAGGAGTACCCGTGTTGCATACTTTTGATGTGCTATGCTACATGAAAAATGAGAAATACATGAAAAATGTGATTGCAATAATGTTTTTTCATGTATTTCTCATTTTTCGTGTAGCAGGGTCCATCAAAAGTATGCAACATGGGTATTCCTTGGACGAGGAATTAAATTTTGCATACAATGAGTGCTCTCGTTTGAAATTTGAGTTAACCCTTAGGGATATAAGTTGAAAATACGAGTTGAAAAATTAGTTTTTATTATTTATTATTTTTTAATCATTTTACTTTTTTTACTCCAAAAATGTTGAATCATTCCTCATGGTTGACATCAGCATCTTGAATCTTAATGGTTCTCATAAAGTTATTTTGGTTGTATATTTTTTTTAGGAGGCCCATTTTAGACCTTAAAATTCCCCTAATGGTATGTAGACCGAGACCTTAACCTTATGTTTTAACCTTTCCTTTTGCGGTATATGTCTCCTCTTCTCGCACTGTATCTCGGACTTATCTTACAGACTTATACCCAAAATAAAGATCTCCTTATTCTCTCTCTTTTCTACCTTTATCCTTTGCTGAACTACCTTTCTACTTCGCACCAAATCACATACCTCATCCTTTTACTATATTGCAGAACTAATTCTAACTTGTGGTGATGTTATGAGGCTGTAGTCGTCTTATTTATAAAGGTTACTTCACTGTCCTAGGCCTACATGTATTGCTGAGGATGAGGCAGCTTCTCCAACATCTTCTAGGCCAACTTGTTCAAGGGTACATGCATCACATTTGAGTCGACTTCCATGAGCATATTGACACGGTCTTGAGGCATACTTTTTACATCAATAATTTTCCTTTGCAAGTGTAACAACACTTCATATACATGACTCTAAATTATACATTTATTATAATATGAAAAATCCCTAAATACATCAAGAAGAAGTATTTGACCTATAATAATAACTCCTTTCTCATGAAATCCATGAAGCAAACATTAAAAAATACATTTTGTTACCTTTTTCTTCTTCATTACATAAATTCATAATAACTTAGTCATTATGTAGATCGAACCTAGTTACACTTTCCAACATTCCCTCTTAACTAGGGAGGTATTCACAGTGGTACATGGTCACTCTCAATCTAAAGAATAATTTGATTGGTAACCCATCTATTATAGCATCATATTAACCAACATTGTTACAGTGAAAGGCCTTGACTAACAACTCCATTTCTACACGAGACCATGAGATACACTGTCGGTGAGACCAATGTTTATAGACACCTTCATCATTGTCTCCAAGGTACATACTCCACCCGAGTGTTCATTGAGTATGAAATCATATGACTATTCTTATCGGGATAACTAATCCTCAAAGAATATATGTCCTTTCATGACTACTCTTTCCATGGATTCCCTAATACATCCCAAAAGAGTATCGGATTCTAGATGATTACTCAATACCACATTTTGTCTTCCAGGTGAAGACCAGAATGTTGTGTCTATCTCTCCCTCTCAACTAGGGAGGACATATTTCACAAAGGAATGTACCTAAGCTTCCCTCTTAACCAGGGACCCGCAACGGCAATGGTGAGTTACCCAGCTGCTCATGAATAACTCCTTCATACGATGTCATGAATTTATTCATTGTTAAGGAGCCTTCATCTTTGGGATCTCTTCATTAGGGCACATATCATCCATCACATTCAACCAAGAGTCATGTCTTCTGTCATAAAGTGATCCATCAATATTCTTATCTAGTCTAGCTTCATTCCATGCTTCTTTTATTCGAACCACGTTTCTCCCAAGGATATTTCATCTTGTCATATGGTTATCAATTTGTGGAAGACATATACTTCCCTTTGGCAGCCCTGCATAAGTGTTAGGTCCCTATATTACTAGTGTAGTCCCTTATTGTTGTTAGTGTAGCCCCCTTATTGTTATTGTTGTACCCATGTAACCCCAAAATTGTTATTATTTTTCCGTTACATTATTATTGTTAGGTCGGCTAGGATTATATTGTGACCCCATGGAGTGCTATATATAGAAGGAGGTTTTGTAATTTGTATCATCGAATAATTTTTCATTTATGTAATGTGAAGGAGGTTTCCCCCTCAAAGTGGCTTATTTCTAAGGCGTTGATCTCTCTTTTCTTCTAATTTTGGAGCTGGTTTCATAACATTTGGAATTAGAGCTTTGGATTCTAGGGTTTCACTGCTCCAAACAGGTCATTGTGGAAGTTTTTCTATAAATTTTTTTCTACGAACGTTCAGAAGCTGAAATTTTTATCAAGCAAAGAAAAAATCCTGAGGAACATTGTGTAAAAAATTCAGACATTGGTTCGCAATAGTGTTAGAGATATGATCTGCGGAACTTAGGGCATTTTCAGGTTCCTGAATTTCATCTTAAAGAGGTGATCGTGGGAAAATCATCATAACTATCTATATGAGCATCAGATTGGAATTATGTAAAAAGTGGCCGTAAGTACATAGACTGTAATTTCCTGTATATCAATTTCAGAGCCGAAGGAGGAAATAGTGACACGTGGCATGTCGTACAATTTCGCTCTACTAAACCAGTCCATAATTAGGTCATTGTGGGAGATTGGGCATAACTTTGCCTTGAAGAATCCAAATCAGGTCAGACCTATGGAATTCAAAAGACGATTCAGAGGGATACTATAGGACAAAATTTCAGATCCAAAAATCACAGAGATAATTTAGTTTCAATATCGAGCTCCTCAAGAGAAAGAAAAATGTGTGTATTTTTTTTTTGAATTGCATAAGCCTTGTTTGAAGAATCAGTTTGAATTGATTCCATGGGCATATTGTAGAATAGATATCAGTATTGGGTTCTAAAATTCCCCCCTAAAAATAATTCAACACCCATTAAGCCTTCAGAATTCTCTAATATGACTCATGAAGACAAAGAAGTGAAACATGACATATCAAAATTACACGAGCAAGTGCACCAAATTTCACTCTCGCAAAGAGCAACAAAAAATGAAGTGGAAGTGTTAGATGGACAAATCCCTCTTACAGACAAGAGTGATCTCCCTAGTATCCTAAGGATATCTAGAAACAAACAGACAGATGTAGACCATTATCTCTATACCATTATGCTTATGAATTATTAATTAACTATGGAGAGATGCTCCTACTTGAAGTCCAATGCTTACTCAACCTTCAATCTAGTTGTTCTAGAAGGTATCGATCCAGCACGTAAGATCTGCAGTCAAAGAGAAGCAAACAAGATCAGTAGCATCTGTGAAATATGATAATTCGAAAGAAATAGTCTATCTTAGTGATCAAGGAATCTAAGAATTAAATCATTCAAAAGATAGATGAACAAATCAATGAGAAAATAGAATCCATTTGTATTAACTTTGAATAAAAAGAAGAAACCTTATAGGGTGTTGTACTAAAATTTTTCACCATGAAATTTAGCTGTCTATATGGGTTCATCATTACCTATTTATTGCTCCCTTAGAGGTCCAAAATCATAAAGTTCCTAAATCAAGACTTGGAATTGGGAAAAATCTCATTAAAACCCTAAAAGGCCCAACTTCGCACTTTTCCTAGTCATTTCCTACGGTACCACAGTTTAGTGCTATAAAACCTGCGGCACATCCTGCACGTTCTGCTCATTAAAACTGTGGACCCCGGTAAAAGGTAAAATAAAGAGAAAATTAAGTTCTAGAAGCCCAGCTGGTCGAATTATCTCCCAGCTTGGGCCTTCTAGAAGCGCTATCTGGTCGAGATTTTCCCCTTCCATTCATGAACCTTCATCCCTTCATAAATGGAGCTATCCCTTGATTTTTGGAGTTGAAATCCCATGATGAGAGGGCTTTATCCATTCCTTATTGAAACTGAAACTACCTCTCTTTTGCTATAAATTGGGATCATGTTTCAGTCTCAAGGGTAGATTGGAGATTGAGAGATTGGATATTGTAGAGATTACTTCTTGACTTAGAACTTGGTAGTTTTGAGGTGAATTATAGAAGAAATTATACTCTCCACATTTGGCATCATTGGCATGAGAGAGATTACATACTCATAGCCATAGTCTTATGCTGATTCAGAGAGTTGGAGTTTTGTCAAACTGAGGAAAACGGTTGTTTGGGACCCCGGAAGAACCTGTACAAACATCAAGGCGTTAAGGTTGTAAGGTTTCTTATTTTTATTGAAAGTTAATACAAATGGATTATATTTTCTCATTGATTTGTTCATCTATCTTTTGAATGATTTAATTCTTAGATTCCTTGATCACTAAGATAGACTATTGCTTTCGAATTATCATATTTCACAGATGCTTTTGATCTTGTTTGCTTCTCTTTGACTGCAGATCTTACGTGCCGGATCGATACCTTCTAGAATGATTGGATTGAAGACCCAGTAAGCGTAGGAGCATCTCTCCATAATTAATTAATAATTCATAAGCATAATGGTCTAGAGAAAATGGTCTACATCTGTCTATTTGTTTCTAGATATCCTTAGGATACTAGGGAGATCGCTCATGTTCGCAAGAGGGATTTGTCCGCCTAACAAAATGGCGACTCCACTGGGGAATAGAACTTAGTTTTCCTTTTTGTTTTTCAGTTTGAATTTTAAGAGTATTCTGATTTTGATTAGTCTAGAAACTGGGTTGGGTAGATAACTTATCAAAATCCCTGAAAATAAAATCTGAATTTTTATTTTTCTGTATTTTTCCTGGCCTCTGCGGTTTTCATTTGAAAACAGTGCGACAGCCTCCGCAGTTTGTAGTTCAGAACAGTGCGGTACCTCTCTGTTCTCCATTAGAACCTTTGGACCTGTGGAAATTTTTTGAAAAAGTCAAAATTCTCTTTGTAGGAGCCAGATCACATGATTCTCTATGTTTGCCCCAACTTGTCTTGACTGTCAAAGTCTTATGTGTGAGTTTCTTTCAACAACTTTTGCGTCAGTCTCCGATAAGTTAATTGGGTGTTTTGAGTCTCTTTTTTGAGAAACTCTTAATTTGATTTCCTTTGGTCATTACTTCGAGGTTTGTCTCAGTCTCTTAACAATTTTGCATCTTTTTTCTTTTGTTTTTGCAAAAAAATTTCCCCTTTGAGTGTTAATCGCCTTCGAGTGTTTTTATTTTTTTACCTTTGGAATTCTCACCCAATTTTCTTTACTTACACTTGATTGGTTCTTAGATTACATAAGAATCATCTTGTGTCTGAGAATTCTCTTGCATATATTACATTTGCATAGTTAGAATTCTCATTTTCAGAATATGAATGAAAAATGTGCATAGATTACATTTGCACACTTTTCAAGTGAATTATGCATAGATTACAACTGCATAGTTTACATTCTGGAAAAATCAATCGTAGATTTAGATCATTTTATTTTATTTGAATTGACATGTTTTTATGCTTCTTTTAAAAACATAAAAATAAAAAATTTGAATTGATTAACATTAGTTTTTCTTGCTAAAATTAGTGCATTAGAGAATTTGTTATATTTTCTCTTATTTATCAATCTTTGCATTGTTGGAAGTGAATGGAACCTCTTTCCTTAATTTAATTAGGATTCATCGAATTGAAAATATTACATTATCATATTTGATTGCATTCAATTTTGGGTCAGGTCATAACACCATTGGTTTCATATCCATTTACCTTTTGAGTAATAACAACCAAATAACACAACGCTTAATTAAAATTAATCTAGTAATTTTTACATTTTTTAGGGCTCTTTCCACCAATTTAGCTTAGGCTAGTGCTTTGGAATAGGTTGTAGTTAACATTCCAAAGTAGTTAAAACAAACAATAGTTTCTTGCAGTAAGAAAAATCCAATTGTAACTTGTATGCTCTGGGAAGCTCTTCTTAAAAGAGTTAATCACGAGATCATATCCGAACTAGTGAGGTAATCATACCTATCTCATTGGGAGAGATATAATATGTGCATGTATTAAAAATGGTAAGCCTCGGATAGACCATTGTCGAGGAGCCTGGGGTCATTTGTCGGTAAACCTTGGATTATGTCAAGGAGCCTTCAAGGGGATTGAGCTAGTTACTCTTCTCTTGTGTGTAAGTCGGATCGTAGACTGTTCCCCCAGGTATATTTGTTCCCATTGGTAACCTTAGTGGCTATATACTTTAGGATTCTTTCCCAAGGTGACAGTGGAGGGAAGGTCCCACTGTACCTAGGGCAGACGTCGACTAGACTCACTTGGACTCTCCGGAGGGTTCTCTTCACTCGAGATGGTTTAAGTGGAGAAAATTGCACTGGCCTGTTTCATTAATCAGGTTTTCGGGGTAACTGTTCCAACCGCCATTTCTGCATTAAAATTCTACGATGTTGGATTTCATCACCAACTAGTGTTTTTAGTGTGGGAATCTACTATTTGTGTGTGGTTTGACTCCTACATTTGATAGCGCGTGTTCATTTGTTTGTTTTTACTTTTTAAAGACCTTAGGTGTGAATTGTGAATTTTAATTGTTAGGTGTGAATTGTGAATTGTGAATATTTTAAATTGTTAATAAAATTCACTGAAGTTGAATCTAATGGCAACTGTTCCAGAATTTACCAACCAAGGAACCCCTCTTAACGAGAATCCTAGTACTTTTCCTTGCTTTGGAAATGTTGGTCCTCCTTATATGGCTACATTGTCATTACCTGGATTTACCATAGGTTTACCGGTATGGTTATTTTCAACTTCATTGGCCTTGAATACACCAATTGTTCCACCTCAACCGGATGCTTCACCTCAACAGAGTTCTCCATCTCAACATCACCAACCTCATGTTGACCCTTTACCTTCTTCGCCCAACATGTCTTCCTCCCTTTCTTCCTCTTCGCTTGGTAAAAGCCTTAACGCTAGTAACCAGGTGGCTAAGAAGAAGAAGAAAGGGAAGAAGAAGAAGAAGCAAGATAAGAAAGAAGTCAACCAACCAATCATGGATGTAAGTGTTAGTAATGTTGAGGAAACCTCCAACATGCATCGTAAACCCAAATTCCCTTTAAAGATTTGTAAGGGTGACCACTTCCTTATCAATTTTCCTAGTATTTCAAAGGTCTTGGAAGTATGGTCAGAAAAATCCTATCAACTTACCATTGACCCATCAACTAGTGATTGTCAAGTTCCTGGGAAAAAGGGTAAAGTTAGGTTTCCTTGTAGGTTATGCAAATGGAGTCATCAAACTCACATTTTTCCTCACATGGATGAAGCCTCAAAATTGTTGGAAAACCTTACTGTTCCACAGCAAAAACTTCCAACTGGTTACCGTAAACTTTCTCCCAACCTACAGTCAACTGACGAAGTGATTGATATAATTCCAAGTACAGTCAATCCCACTCTTCCATTGAAGAGTGAAACTCATAGCACTCAGGTTGATGATCCATTAGTTGATCAAGTGGTTGAATTGATTCTGGTCGATGTCACTCTCCCTGAAGAGAGTGAAATCCATACCGCTCAGGTTCTTCTTGTTACATCAGATTCTTCTATGCCGGGGGGAATTTCACCTGTTTCTACAGAACCCCCTCCAAGTACAAAGGTCTTTTCCTTTTATTGGAATATACTGACAAAACATTGTCTTCCTTCCTCCATCCCTTTCCAAATTATTGTGAAGGTTTGTGGTAAGAACGTGCATCACACAAATATAGATGAAGGTGCTTTTTTTACTATTTTATCCTCAACTTCTTGGAAAGCTTTGGGTTCCCTTCAGATTGTGCCTGTTATGCAAAATCTGTCAGCTTTTAACAGAACCATTAGTGAGCCTTTAGGGATCCTTCCTAAGTTTCCTATTACCTTGGAAGGTAAAACTATCTGTATTGATCTTATGGTAGTTCGAGGCCCCTTGGATTTCAATTTACTCCCTGGGCGAGACTATATCTATGCAATGAAAGCTGTTGTGTCGACACTCTTTTGCGTGATGTCTTTCCCTCACAATGGAAACATTGTGACTGTTGACCAACTTTCATTCGCTAGTCTTGATTCGACTACTAATAATCCAACACCCCTGAATGTTCCTTATACGGAAGTGGTATCTACCCCACCATGGGTTAATTATGTGGCAACCAATCCCATGTTTTCAGTTACCGATGCAAGTGAGCCTCTCAATGTTTTCTCGACTTCCTTTGACTTAGATCTGGTAATTGACATGGAAAATCCTATGGGATTATTTGAAGAAGATGTTCTTACCCATATTGAGTCCCTTGACATGTGTTCCTTCCATAGAAATGTTCTTTCATTCGATGAAGACCTCTTGGAAGCCATGATCAAGGATTGTCCCTTGACATGTGTTCCTTCTAGTTGGAAGCCATGACAAAGTCCATGAGGATAGTTATTTTACTATGTCAACCTCATTAAAAAATGAAACATATCATTACGAGGATAGTTATTTTACTGTGTCAGCCTTGTTAAAAAATGAATCAATGGGTAATGAGGATAGTTATTTTACTGTGTCAACCTCGTTAAAAAATGAAACATATACGATGAGCATATTTCTTTTCATATGTCAAGCTCTTTAAAAAATGAAACAAATCCTCTCCTAATTGAGTCGAGTCTTTGATTAGATCTCGTAAGTGTCAAGTCGAGTCTTTCATTTGATCTCATAAATGAACCTTCATTCCATCCACCTATGAACCAGTAATCCACTTAAGTGAATGAAATGAAGCTTGGGGGGCATATGCTCTTGCAGGTTATGCTTGGGGGGCATTGAAACAAATCTCAAGCACAATTTTCTCTGTTTCAAGCTTATGTAAAAATGAAACCAGTTTCAAGCATAGTTTTCTCTATTTCAAGCTTGTGTAAAAATGAAACCACTTTCAAGCACAGTTTTCCTATGTTTCAAGCTTGTGTAAAAATGAAACCACTCTCAAGCATAATTTTTCCTATGTTTCAAGCTTGCATAAACCTATGTTGAGTCCATTTCAGTTATTATTTTCAAGACACATTAAACGCATGAAAATCCCGAGTTTATTTTGCTATCTTTTATTCTCGTAAAAACATGAAAATGCTGAGTTCTATTCGTATTTTCCTGCTCGTAAATTAAATTGAAAGTCGGCCAATTGAGTACACTTTTATCACTTTTTCGGGCTCTTGAAAATTACGAAAAAGTGAAACTCTGGAGTTCTCTTTTAAGCCCTTTTCAGACTCTCTAAAAATGAAAAGATTGCTGAGTACTTGACTATTCAAACTCGTTAAAGGAAATGAACAGTCGTCCTTTCAGTATAAGTTTACCCCTTTTCCGGACTGAGATGGAATATTTATGAAAAAGGTATACGTTGGGTAATCATGGTCAATAGAGTTCTCTCCTACATTATTTTATCCTTTTTCGGGCTTGAGAGACTAAACTTATGAAAAATTTCACCCACAGAGTTTTCTTAAGTTTTTCTTCTGACTCCCTAAAACTGAAAAACACTGAGTTTCACCTATACTGGACTCGTTAAAACTTAACAATAAAGGACCTGTAAATCATAAACAGGAACGAAACACTCCTTCTTAGGGTTCGATTTTAATACTAAGTTGGACTCATCCGAAGGATGAGCTTATATAACAATCAAATGTTATCCTCCTCAAGCTTGTCAAAAATAAAGAGGTACTTACCAGAAATGGTGGGGGAAAAGAGAGAAAATGAATCCAGTTGTCACACTTTGTTTTAAAAATTTGTATACCACTCTTGAACACGACACTTTTGTCATATTCATGTCTGGTTTGGGAAAATCCTTTGGCCAAACAGTTAATCAAACCACATTGAAAGTCTGCAGTCGGTTTCTGGGTATTAGATTTAGGTCAATCTTCACCATCTGCAGTGTCATTATGTTTTCAAGAGATCAGTTTAATAAACCATTCATTGCAAGAATTTGTCTCCATTCGGGTTGACCATCCCTGAGTCAGTCCTTGCTTAAAATTTCTTCAAAAACTTGACCTAATGGTTTCGTGTCGTAGGATTTCCTACAATGGATCACTTTCTATTGACGACAACTCATCATCTAGAAAGTTGATCTAGAATCCTAATAGTACCTTGGAATCTGCATGCCTTAATGGCAGGTTTCTCACCTTCGAAGATAAGTTGCATCATTGAACTTTGATCGAACGATTCTGTGAAATGTTCGACTACAGATCACATATTCAGATTTCATAGATTGTACTGAGTACTTTGAGAGCCATTGTCATTATTGGTGGTTTCTCTCACACTTGTTAACAGTTCTTATCATTGACTGGTAATCAAGTGGTTTCTACCATGTTTGACTTCGACACAATCAATTGCATGGATAGAATCGTACTAGTTCGAGAAGCAGGAATCAAGACCCTGGATCTAGTTTCCACCATCCAGGCTGCAAGGAATTTTATTATTCATTAAATAGTAGACTACTTCTAACAGATGGCTGCGTCCATACTATGTCTACTCTTCATGAAATTCTAAAATCATTTCTGTATCAGAACATGTAATTAGTTTTGATTTGAGTATGGGAATACCTACCTCAACTATGATATACATATATATATATGCTTGCATTGAATGCTTTTTCAGGGTCTCAGCCGGTGTGCCTGCAGTCTGATCCTAGGAATGATAAAGCACTTCACTCTTCAGAACTCTTCAGAACTCTTCAGACTTCACACTTTAGGGGGCAATATGTTACACTAAAATTTGTCACCATGACATTTAGCTATCTATATGGGTTCATCATTACCTTTTTATTACTCTCTTAGAGGTCCAAAATCATAAAGTTCCTAAATCAAGTCTTGGAATTGGGAAAAAGCTCATTAAAAGCCTGAAAGGCCTAACTCCGCACTTTTCCTAGTAATTTCCCACGGTACCGCAGTTTAGTGCTATAAAACCTGCAGCACATCCTGCACGTTCCGCTCATTAAAGCTGCAGACCTTGGTAAAAGGTAAAACAAAGAGAAAAGTAAGTTCTAGAAGCCCAGCTGGTCGAATATTCTCCTAGCTGGGGCCTTCTAGAAGCACTATCTAGTCAAGCTTCGCCCCTTCCATTCATGAACCTTCATCCCTTCATAAATGGAGCTATCCCTTAGTTTTTGGAGCTGAAATCCCATGATGAGAGGGCTTTATCCCTTCCTTATTGAAACTGAAACTACCTCTCTTCTACTATAAATTGAGATCATGTTTCAGTCTCAAAGGTAGATTGGAGATTGAGAGATTGGAGATTGTAGATTGTACTTCTTGACTTAGAACTTGGTAGTTTTGATTTGAATTGCTGAAGAAATTATAATCTCCACATTTGGCATCATTGGCATGAGAGAGATTACATACTCATAGCCATAGTCTTATGCTGATTCAGAGAGTTGGAGTTTTGTCAAACTGAGGAAAACGGTTGTTCAAGACCCCAGAAGAACTTGTACAAACATTCAACACACATTAAAAATAAAATCCCCCCTAAAAATAATTCAACACCCATTAAGCCTTCAGAATGCTCTACTATGACTCATGAAGACGAAGAAGTGAAACATGACATATCAAAATTACACGAGCAAGTGCACCAAATTTCACTCTTGCAAAGAGCAACAAAAAATGAAATGGAAGTTTTGAAGAAAGGCATGGAAGCTAAGATGGGTGGTTTGAATAATGGCATGGAAGCTAAGATGGATGACATGGAAGTTGGCATGGAATCTAGCATGGAGGACATGGAAGCTAATATTGATGAAAAAATGGAAAACATGAAGAATGATCTAAAAGCAGACATGGAAGGTTTGACAAAGTTGATACAAGAAATGTTTCCTAATGGAAAAAATATAGTAGAGGAAACTCATGATGAGAACAAAATAAATGTTAATCGGGATTTCATAAATTCTAATGTTGGATGGAAGACCCACCATATTCCAAAGATCGATATGAGGAAGTTTGATGGCAAGGATCTCGTAACATGGATATTATAGATGAAGAAATATTTTGATCTCAATAATGTGAAAAACACACAAAAGGTACACATTGCAACTTTATATTTAGAAAAAAATACATTTTTATGGTATAGATGGCTTTGCTCCCATAAAAAAATTGTCACTTTGTCAATTTTTACGGAGGAAATGATAGCACATTATGAGGATACAAATAGCAACACCTTTTTTAGCAAATTGATAAATCTCAAACAAAAGGGTTCAGTGGTGGAGCACATTGAGGACTTCCAAAAATTGAATATAAGGGTAACAGATATTCCAGAGGAACACATGATTGATGTTTTCATAGGGACTTTAAAGGATAACATTCAACATGAGGTTCACGTTTGGGAACCTGATTCATTGGAGAAGGCATTTAGGTTGGAAAGAAAAATTGAATGTAAAATTATGTCAACAAAGAAGCCTACCACTCACATCTATAAATATGGAAGTGTTGCTACTCCTATACTTCCACAACTTACAAGGTTGACACCACAAAAATTGGAAGAAAAAAGAGAAAAAGGGCTTTTCTACAGTTATGATAGGAAATACACTAAAGGTCATAAGCGTGTTGAGAAGAAATTATTTTACATAGATTGTGAAGAGGAGGAAGAAAATGAACAAGAAACTTTAAAAGAAGAGGATATACACCAGGAACCAAACCTAGAATAAGAAGAAATGAGTCTGACCGTATCATGTAATGCATTGGTAGGAATTACCACTCCTCAAACTCTCAAGATAGAAGGACATATCAAGAAGAAAAAGGTAATAGTGTTGATTGATTCAAGTAGTACCCATAATTTTATTCACTGTAAGGTGGCCAAGGAATTGAATTGTTTCCTATACCCAGCACCAGAATGTCAAGTGATGGTTGAAAATGGAGGAACTATAAATTGCTCTGGAAAATGTCATAATATAAAGCTAACCATGGGGGAATATGTATTGCATAGTCCAATTCTTTCCATTCCAATGGAAGGTGCTGATGTTGTACTAGGAGTAAAATGGTTACAATGTTTGGGGAAAATAGCTTTTAATTTTCAAGAAATTTTCTTGAAATTTTTTTCGGAAGGAAAGGAAGTCGAATTATGGGGTATCGCAGGGAAGTCGGTAAAGATAATAAGCTCTAATGTCAAGAAAAATATTCTGAAGAAATAGCAACGAGGCATAATTTCACAATTATTATCACTAGAAGTTCCAACATCAAAATCATCTATTTCTCCAAATCTCCAAAAATTTTTGGACAATCATTCCAAGGTGTTTGAAACTCCCAAAGGACTCCCACCTATTCGTGATAATGATCATGCTATTCATTTGATTCCGGGAAGTTTTCCTCCAAATATCAAGCCTTATAGATATCCTTATGTCCAAAAGAGTGAAATTGAACGTGGGATTACAGAAATGTTAGAGGTTGGTATAATTCAACCTAGCCAAAGTTATTTCTCTCCTCCAGTAATATTAGTGCACAAGAAGGATGGATCATGGCGCATGTGTCCGGATTATAGGGAGATAAATAAGCTCAATATTAAAGATAAATTTCCCATTCCTGTGATTGATGAATTATTGGATGAATTACATGGAGAAATTTATTTACCAAGTTGGATCTATTAGTCTCCTGTATTCTACAATATCACTAGATGACTATGGATTTTCTACTGTCTGCTGAAAATAATATTCCCTGACTATCATTCATTTTAAGAAATATCACTGCCTTCATTTTCCTTCATCTTAACCTATTCCATATCTCTTATTCTTACCTTTTCCAATACCCTCATGCTCTAAAAACTCATGTTTTACCTGAAAATACCCTTAGTTGGCTTTTACCCTTATTAAAATCTTATTCCCTATGCTAAAAACCCCATTTTTAACTTCCGCTTCACTCATGCCCCTATGTCCATTTAAAAAAATGTAAAAAACATTTTTTACATTGTTTTGAGAAAAATATTTTCCCGGGTCCCACCTGAATAAACTCTGTTTATTTAAAATCTACCCGACCCCTTATATGTTTTAAAGCTCCCGCTTTTAAAACATTACCCCTCCATTTTTTATATAGCCTTGGCCCCACCTTATGATAAGCACCCTCGCTCTAATTATACCCCGGGCCTCGCATTATTGTTTTAACGTGCCACTTCATTTAAAACCCTGACCCCACCCATTAAATCAGTCCGTCGTTCCATTTGATCCCGACCACCGTCAGATCTTCGCCTCCCGATTTGACGACCATCGTGCCCTATCACAAACCCAAAATCCCACCATTTAAACACCCTCGGGGGTTGCAAAATAGATGGTTTTCACACCCGTCCTTTCCTCCACGTGTCATCCCGACGGTTTATCGCATGCCCTCCAACCAATACCACTAACCCCCTATGCACCGTGCGAAAACGACAAAACCACCCTCCGTGCATAATGGAATCTTCCCTCTAGTTCGAATTCAAGGCCACCTACCCGCCATGATAAACTTGTTTACTTTGTGTTATTGCGATAAGCCCCGAGCCACCATGTAACCCCTGCAACATCTCTGAAAACCCGGAAAGCCATAGCTAAACGCAAAAACCAAAATCTACCTTTGTTCGAACTCTGTCCACAGCTCAAGATTTTATTAGTAAATTGTTTTTAAGTTTTTCGAGTGACACACATATCGGAAAATGATGTAATCAATTTTCATTCCTAAGTCCAAGAACTGTTAAATCAGGGTTCTCCAGGTGACGATCCAGAATGCCTTATTTATTAAAGGATTAGGAGCGCAAGATTAATCAGGAGTAGCAATGGATCATAACCATTAAGGATCATGCAATTACTCCAGAGACAACAAGAGTTTCTCAAAAGATAGGGTAAAGAAATGAAGAGGTTTTACAGTAGCTGTGCAGAGATAAAAACAAGTAAAGAACAATGACAGTTAAAATATTCATCGTGATAGTTAAAGGTAAGAGGAATAAAATATCAATCAAAGGTTAAGGATGAAAAAGTGGAGCTAAGAAAAAAGGTAGATGAAGAAGTAAAAGGAGAAATCACAAAGACAACAGAGGCAGTAAAGAGAAACAGGTGAAAGATGCAGAAGGAGACAAATCAGAGTTTAAAGTCATATTAAAGTTTAAAGATAAAATCAGAGAAATAAATCTACAAATAAAGGCAGATCCGAATGACAAGGCCAAATCCGCATTTACCTCTTACCAATCACATTGACCACCTACGGTCACATTTTGATTTAAGACAAGCTACCTACATTTAATGTTATAGTCAGACATATTTTAGCAGCAACTTAGAAGTTATTGTAAAAGTTAATGATAAAGGCACAATAGTAAAAAAAATATCCTAAATTTAGCTCAACAGTTAAGTTAAAATTTATTAACATAGTGATCCAGTCATAGATATTTTGGCATTGGGCCTTGCATGGTCTCGATTGTCAAAAATCATTTACTCTGTAATAAGTGCAGTATGAAAACCCTAGAGTAGGATCACCTCCTCAATTGTAGTTTAAATACTACATGAAGTGTTCATTATCATTGTTGGTTGCTTGGAGTTGGATTTTGATCAGACTCTGAGTTGCAAAGATTATTGCACTAGAGCATTGTAACTATTTTGGACATCAGTAATACAAGAATTTTCACAGGATTCTTGAGCTATGTTAATGGTGATGTTATCCCTCTTTGTCAATGTTTCTCCTTCGTTTTCCATATTGTAAATCAATTTCTCTGATAATAGAACATAAATTTTAGATTGAGATATGTTGTTTTGGAACCTTAACTCTGTATGTTACTTTTATCTTAATGTTTTCTTTCGGTAAGGTCTAATTAAAGAATTCAGGGGCGTCCTGCTCTTTAGTTTCACTTAGCTTGTTGTCTTTAGGTTTCCTTAGTAAAGTTTAGCTAAAGAATTCAGGGGTGCCCTGCTCTTCGGTTTCTCTTAAACTGTTATCTTAAAGGCCTTCTTTGAAGTTTAGTTAAAGAATTCAGGGGTGTCCTGCTCTTTAATTTTAATAAACTATTATCTTGAATGTTTTTTCTATCTGAAAGTAATAAATAAAGAATTCAGGGGTGTCAAGATTACATACGCATAGCCATAGTCTTATTACATACTCTCTTTAATTGAAAGTACTAAATAAAGAATTCAGGGGTGTCAAGATTAAACTAAAGGCCTTCTTTGAAGTTTAGTTAAAGAATTCAGGGGTGTCCTGCTCTTTAGTGTTACTAGATTGTTGTCCTAAGGTTTTCTTAGTAAAGTTTACCTAAAGAATTCACGGGTGTCCTGCTCTTTAGTTCCTCTTGAAACTGTTATATTAAAGGCTCTTCTTGTTAAAAGTATAGTTAAAGGATTCTTAATTTCCCTTTAGTTTTACTGAATTCACAACTTGTTGTCATTTCATATTTCATCTTATCTAAAAGGATCCATTTTATATAGTTAGCTTGCCCTATGAAAACCCTTGAAGAGTTGATGTACAATTAAAAATTTTTATGACTCCATAGTCCAATGGATTAAGCTTCCCACATTCTATCTATTCAACCTACAATCAATCAATCAATCAAACAAAAAAAAAAAGACCCCAAAATTTCATTACTAGCCTAAAATCAGAAAACATAAATCATAAAGGTAAATCAATTAATCATAAACATAGAGAGAGGCCTCTCTGAGCCCAGGAAGGCTAGGTCCTGAACTCCAAAGTGGTTTGATGTGGTTCCCTGCTACTTGTTCTTGCCAATCTTGCAAATTACAGGGAGACAAAATAATGGAGACCATACTGGGGAGATCGACATTAATTAAAAGCTTAATATTTACTCAAGAAATCAGAAACCCCACTAAAATTTAAATGACACAAGTATTAGCCGAGAATGGTTCCTGGTTGCTGATGATGGGAAATAGCCAGCCTCAAGAAAGTTGAAATCATCCACTTGGTGACTCCACTTGTTTTCAGTAGACCTGCTGACTCCACTGGTTTTCTATAGACTCCACTGGGAAATTATTGAGAAATCCTGATATTATCAAAACTAAAAAAGAACCCAATTAAAATACTTTGTGAATTAAGTATTTTCTTCCAAAAATTGGTTTGTTTTCAAACTATTATAAAACTTTCAACCTATTTTAACCTTGGGTCCAAGTTCTGGCTTAAGAATAATCTATACCAGATCCCATCCTGACCCAAAAACTCCTGCAATAGTTGAAAATCCAAAGCACATCCTAAGGAAAAATCCTAGATATAAAAATCCAACTGTTAGCAGATCTATTCACAAAGCAAGTTCCCTACCTGAAAAGCTTAAAAACTTGCAAGATATCCTATCTGTCTCACCCCTGGAGCAAAGCTTGTCCAGGAATAAATCCCAGAGTTGGATAAACCAGATAGTTTTAGACCCATCGATCTTACAACATAGTCTTGTTGTACTAACTTCAAACCCCATTCACACACCCACTGTTCACCTTCCTCGATTTAACCCCCCACCTCCTTTTGTAAACCCTCCACTTGTTAACCCCCCTTTGTTTCCCCAACTACCAGCCATGGCAACTTTGTATGCTCCATTAGTCCTACCATTTCCTTTAGTGCCTCTACCAGCTGATTATCAATCCAAAATTCCCCTCTTTGACGAAAGTAGTTCTGCAACTGCTCAACAACATGTGGATAGAATGGAGCACTATTGTGATTGACAAGAAATAGATGATGAAATTATTAAGATAAGAATGTTTTCCCAAAGCTTAGAGGGAGAGGCAAGGAAATGGTTTAAAAACCTGACCCCTAATAGTATACATGACCTCCCTGCTTTTCATCAACTGTTCCTAAATAAATGGGAAATCAAGAAAAATCCTCTCCAAGTCTTGTCAGAATATGAAAGCATTAAGAGAAACGTTGGAGAGAGTGTTCAAGGTTACTACCATTAGGGGAATTTTGAGGTCTAAAATGGGCCTCCTATGGAAATTATAAAATAATAGTGGAAAAAATCAAATAAGATTTGATGACATCATCAAAATTTAGAGGGAAAAAAGAAAAACTACTTTTTCAACTCATATTTTCAAATTATCTCCCAAATTTTTTTACTCAAATTTCAAGTGGGAGTACTCGTTGGATGCAAAATTTAATTCCTCATCCAAGGAGTACCCATGTTGCATACTTTCGATGGAATCTTCTACACGAAAAATAAGAAATACATGAAAAACATGATTGCAATCGTGTTTTTACATGTATTTCTCATTTTTCACGTAGTAGGGTCCATCAAATTATGCAAATTGGGTACTCCTTGGATGAGGAATTAAATTTTTCATCCAACGTATACTCCTCGAAATTTGAGTAAAAAATTTGGGAGATAACTTGAAAATACGAGTTGAAAAAGCAGTATTATTATTTTATTATGTTTTAATATTTTTACCCTTTTACTTAAAAAATGGCGAATCATCCCCCATGGTTGGCATCATCATCTTAAATCTTATTGGTTCTTATAAAGTTTATTTTGGTTGTACATTTTTCTTAGGAGGCCCATTTTAGACCTCAAAATTCCCCTAATGACTAGGTTCAATAGTGTATATAATGCCCTCCCTCCTCACATGAAACCTCCACAAGGTATAGCCCTAATGAAATTTCCAGATGGTTTTGACCTAGAAATGGCTTATCAACTAAGAGAAAGAGACCCTCTCACATTAGAAGACATGCAGAGAGGTGCAGTAAGTGTAGAGGAAAATTTGATTGCCAAGAGGTCTAGAATGAGGAATGAAAATAGAGTCACATATAGGGAGGAAACTGTAGCCTCCTCATTTGATGGTAAGATTGATAACCTTGTCAGAACCATGGAGAGGATGATGGAAAGAATAAACATAAATGAGAGAGATTTTCCTAGAGAAAATCAAGTAGCTCCTCAGAATAGAAACCATAACCAAAACCAAAAATTTAGGAGAAATCCCCCTCAAATAAGACAAAGAGGACCTGACCAGCAAATCAGGCCTCCTTTCCATGAAAACTATGCTGATGAATATGAGGGAGTGATTAAAGAACCAAAAGAGATTCAAATCAATCTAATGGGAGTAAAAAACGAGGATACTGTTTTCCTCACTGAGGAAGATCAAGGAATATTTTCCCCAAATAAAAATGAAGAAGAATGCCTAGAATCCGAAGGCTATAAACAAGGCTTCGAAAATGCCATCATGGAAGTGCATAGGAAGTATTACCTTAGAAGCAAGAAAACTCAAGACATTCCCAAGAGAAACAACCCTGAAATTTCTACTAGGAAGACCCCTAAAATTGACCCTATAAAGATTGCAGAAACTTCAAACATAATGGTTAAAAGTTCTGATAAAAATAAAAATAAAAACAATCCATAAAACAACACTAGTGCATCAAATATCAACCCTAATAAATCTGATTCAACTGATATCCCTAGTGCAAATCAGCAATCTGAAATTGCTGCAAAAACAGTGTTTGATAAAACTGATTTAAATTTTCCAAAAACACAGACACCATTCAGTATTGAGAATGAAATTGCCAAGATAAAAATATCCATACCTCTTATTGAATTAGTTGGCCAAGATGTATATATATCCCAAGTTTTGAAAGCTTTAAACATAGGAGAAAATACTGATAATGTAAACTTGAATGATGACAAACCTGAGCTTCTGTTTGGACCTGAAGTAGAAGGTAAATTCCAATAAGGAGGTGTTCCTCCATTTTATGTTAGTTTTAACATTCATGATAAAATCCTCCATAATGCCATGTTAGATTCAGGAGCTTCTCATAACCTTATGCCAAAGGTATTTATGGAGAGACTAGGCCTTGAGATAACTAGACCATACAAAGACTTGTACTCTTTTGAATCCAGTAGAGTTAAATGTCTAGGCCTGATCAAAGATCTCTGTGTTACTCTAGCACGAATACCAGCCAAAAGCCTAGTAATGGATATCGTAGTGGATGACATTCCCCCTAAATATGGCATGCTTCTATCACGTCATGGGGAGCCAAACTTCAAGGCACCCTCCAAATGGACATGACCTATGCTACCATACCAGTCTTTAGTCAACCAAGAAGACTATATAGGGAAAATCATATGAAATACATGGTTAGGAGTCAAGAAAAGCCTGATAACTCCCCCATCTACTTTGTCCACACAGACCTTGATTCATTTATCCTTTATAATGATGAAAACATTAATGAAAAAGTAGCAGTTGATAAAAAAATTGTGGAAAATGAGGAGGAATAGTTAGAACAGTCAGACCAAATAGATAAAGAAAAACATAATGGCAAGCCTGAAACTGAACCTCTATGGAGCATGAGCTTTGATGGTTCTTATGGTAAAACTGGACCAGGAGCAGGTGTTTGGGTACACAACACTGAGAATAATCACGCAGAGGGTTGTTCATATAAATTGAACTTTTCCAATGTACAAATAACATATCAGAATATGAGGCACTCCTTCTAGGGCTACAATTATTGAAGAAATTATAAGCCAAAAGGATCTCAATCCATGGGGATTCTAAGCTAGTCATTAGGCAAATTAAAGGAGAATATTCAGCTAAACACCCTAGACTAAGAGCGTACAAAAATGCTTCCCTTAACCTCCTAAAAACCTTCAAAGAATATGATCTTGCCTTTTTCCCAAGAAATCAAAATATCCTTACCAACGGTCTAGCCTTTGTAGCCAGTACTTGTCAATGACCTCATCATAACAAACAATACATGGTAAAGGTTAAATATAGACCAGAAATCCCTAATAATATAAGATATTGGCAAGTTTTTGAAGATGACAAACAGATTGAAGGTTTCCTACAGTCTAGAGATGAGTTTGAAATGTCAAATTCAGACTTAGATCATGAAGAATACTACTCTACTGAGGAACAAACAGGAAAGGAGGAGGCCACTCATAATGCTGATATAAATATGTTAGTAAAGAAAGATCCACATAAGAAAGAAATGTGTGAAGATCCAGAAAAAGAAGAGGTTGAAGGGCTGCAGTCCAGAGATAATAGCTTTCCCAGAGGACTTGTCCCTCTAGAATAAATTTTTGATTTCAATGATGTTGCTAGAAAACCAAAGATTGAATCTACTGAAGTAGAGGTAGAAGAATGCACTATAGGCAGTGAGAAATAACCCAAAATGGTAAAACTGTCAAAGACACTGCCAACACAAATAAAACAAAAATATATTGAGCTATTCAAAGTATTTAGTGATGTGTTTTCTTGGAGCTATTAAGACTTGAAGTCCTATGATACTGATGTCATCTAGCACAAAAACCAACTCAAAGAAAGACAAAAGCCCTTTAAACAACCTAAAACATGATTGTACAAATTTTGAATCTTTGCTGATAAGCTAGAAAATAAAGATTTTCCAAACTATTTAAACTTAGCTTATCAGTAGCTGAGTAGAAAAATGACATTGGTTCCAAAGCCTAAATCTGAAACCAATGAGAAAAGTGAGGGGTGAGTGATAAATGAAAGATTCAAGACCAAAACCCTCGGTTTAGTTTACTTCTTGCAAAATAATATTGTGTGCATCTTGTCGAAAAAATGCCACAATTTCATGATGATCAAGCTGCTTAATATTGATTCATTCATGCTTTAAATTTCATGTTGATAGTTAGTGAATAAAATCTATCAAATTGTTTAATATTGGCAAATAATTAGTTAGGTAGAGAATAAAAGAGCTCATCAGTCTAATCTGAGCCTTTGGAAGTTATAAGGTTAGAAATAGATAGTTTGCTTTCAAAAGAAAAATGATGTCAAGGGTTTGCAAGTCTAAATGCACCCAAATAATGAAGAAAAAATGTTAGAGTAGGTGATCGGTAGGAAGAATTAATTTGCAAGAAGGATGGTTTTTAAATTTTTGAAGGTCGCAGTTACAAAGAGTTGCAATAGATAAGCAATTACAGGATGAAAATAAACCAAATACAAACAAACCACTAATCTATGAAATCCATAGATCTAAGGTTCTTGACACCTCCTAAAGGAGCTACCCTCCCCATCTGGAGCCACTGTTAGTCTCCTGTATTCTATAGTATCACTAGATGACTATGGATTATCTACAGTCTGTTGAAAATAACATTCCCTGATTTTTGAGAGTGCAAGCTTCTGTGATCCATAACATATTAGATATAAATCTTCCGGATAATCACATGAGAGTTTTAGGAACGACGCGTTTCGAACTACCAACTGTAGTTCATCATCAGGATAATGAAGATTGGCTGATCTGACAAACCCAATTTATACCAGAAAGAGAGAAGCAACTACTAAAACCCAACTATCTATGCCAAAAATAGAAATAAAAATGTAAAAAACATAACAAACCCAACCCTAAAAACGCTTAGTCAAAACTAAAATGATATAAAATCAAACCTAAAAAAAACTGAAATGGACACCAAAAAAATAAAAATAAATAAATAAATAAATAAATAAATAAATAAATAAATAAAAATAATAATAATAATAATAAATAAATAAATAAAAATAAATATATAAATAAAAATAAAATATATAAATATAAAGAAATAAATATAAATAAATAAATAAATATAAAAATAAATATAAATCAAATAAAATAAAAAGTAAAATAATAATCAAAGTCAAAATAAATACATTAATAACTAAATTTTTTTTAATTAGGACTAAAAATAAAGGATTTAATCAATAACTAAATAAATTAATAAATAAATACATTAAAAATTTTATTTATTTAATTATTTATTTAAATTTTTTAACAAATAAAATTAAAAATAAAGAATTATCATTTATAAAAATAAAAATAAATGTTTTAACTAATTAATAAATAGCAAATTGATAAATAAAAGTATTAATAATAAAATAAAAATAAAAATAAAGGATATAATCAATAAATAAATAATAAAGTAATAAGTAAAAACATTAATAAATAAATAAAAATATAAATATAAAAAAAAAATTATTTTTATAAATATCAAATCAAAGAATAATAATAAAATGATCAAAAACATAAGAAAATACCAAAGAAAAAGAAAGGAAAGAACCTTATAAGGAGTGAAGAGATGGAATCCAGCAACTGCTAACCTTCCATCCATCATCCCTATTCAAAGTACAAGGCCTATTCAAAGTAAAGTTCATTTACCTTTTATTCAAGGTACTACTGACAAGATTGCTCGGATTTTAAGGAAGCATAAGATCTTGTCTTCTTTTAAGCCTTTAAACACCATTCGGAGCTCCCTTAAATCGGTTAAGGACCAGTTGGACCCAAAAAGCATGAAAGGTGTTTATTTGATCCCTTGCTCTTGTGGGACTCCCTACATTGGCGAAACTGGTCGATCGATTAATAAGAGGATCCAGGAGCATTCTGCTGATATTAGGCATGGTAGAACCAAGTCCTCAGCGCTAGCTGAGCATGCAGAGAAGACGAAGCATCATATTTGTTTGGAAGATGCTAGAGTCCTTGCTAGGGTTGATCATTTCCATCATCGGAAATTTAGGGAGGCGATAGAGATTGAGAAGAGGCCTTGTACTTTGAATAGGGATGATGGATGGAAGGTTAGCAGTTGCTGGATTCCATCTCTTCACTCCTTATAAGGTTCTTTCCTTTCTTTTTCTTTGGTATTTTTATTCTTTTGTTTTTTGTTTTATTATTATTATTCTTTGATTTTATATTTATAAAAATAATTTATTTTTACTCTAGCTTTAATTTTATTTATTAATGTTTTTACCTATTGCTTAATTTATTCATTGATTATATCCTTTATTTTTATTTTATGTTTTTATTAATACTTTTATTTATCAATTTACTTATTTATTAATTGGTTAAAACATTTATTTTTATAAATGATAATTCTTTATTTTTAATTTTATTTGTTAAAAATTTAAATAAATAATTAAATAAATAAAATTATTAATGTATTTATTTATTAATTTATTTAGTTATTGATTAAATCCTTTATTTTTAGTTTTATTTTAATCCTAATTAAAAATTTTTAGTTATTAATGTATTTATTTTGACTTTGATTATTATTTTACTGTTTATTTTATTTGTTTTATATTTATTTTTATTTTATATTTATATTTATTTATTTATTTATATTTATTTATTGTTTATTATTTATTATTTATTTCTTTATATTTATATATTTTATTTTTGTTTATATATTTATTTATTTATTATTATTATTATTATTATTTATTTATTTATTTTTATTTTTTTGGTGTCATTTCAGTTTTTAGGTTTGATTTTATATCATTTTAGTTTTGACTAGCGTTTTTAGGGTTGGGTTTGTTATGTTTTCTGCTTTTATTTCTATTTTTGACCGTTAAATTTGGGTTTTGACCGTTGCTTCTCTCTTTCTGGTATAAATTGGGTTTGTCAGATCAGCCAATCTTCATTATCCTGATGATGAACTACAGTTGGTAGTTCGAAACGCGTCGTTCCTAAAACTCTCATGTGATTATCCGGAAGATTTATATCTAATAATTCCCTGATTATCATTCATTTTCAGAAATCTCACTGCCTCCATTATCCTTCATCTTAATCTATTCAACATCTCTCATCCTTACCTTTTCCAATACCCTCATGCTCTGAAAACTCATGTTTTACCTGAAAATACCCTTAGTTGGCTTTTCCCCTTCTTAAAATCTCCTTCCCTATGCTAAAATCCCCATTTTTCCCTTCCCCTTCACTCATGCCCCTCTGTCTGTTTAAAACAATGTAAAAAACCTTTTTTAAATTGTTTTGAGAAAAATATTTTCCCATGTCCCACCTGAATAAAATATGTTTATTTAAAATCTACCCGACCCCTTGTATGATTTAAAGCCCCCGCTTTTAAAACATTACCCCTCCGTTTTTCATATAACCTTGGCCCCACCTTATGATAAGCACCCCCACTCTAATTATACCCCAGGCCCCACATTATTTTTTTAACCCACCACTTTGTTTAAAACCCCGACCCCACCCATTAAATCAGTCCGCCGTTCCATCCGATCCCAGCCACCTTCAGATATTCGCCTCCTGATCCAAAGACCATTGCGCCCTATCACAAACTCGAAAGCCTGCCATTTAAACACCCCCGGGGGTTGCGAAATAGATGATTTTCGCACCCGTCCTTTCCTCCACGCATCATCCCGATGTTTTATCGCATGCCCTCAAACCAATACCATTAATCACCTATGCACCGTGCGAAAACCACAAAACTGCCCTTTGCGCATAATGGAAATTGCCCTCCGGTTCGAATTCAAAGCCGCCTGCCCGCCATGATAAACCTGTTTACTATGTGTTATTGCGATAAGCCCCAAGCCACCATGTAACCCCTACAACATCTATGAAAACCCATAAAGCCACAGCTAAACGCAAAAACCAAAAGCTACCTTTGTTTAGACTCTGTCCACAGCTCAAGTTTTATTCAATAAATTGTTTTTAAGTTTTGCAGGTGACATACATATCGGAAAATGCAGTAATCAATTTGCATTCCTAAGTCCAAGAATTGTTAAATCAGGGTTCTCTGGGTGACGATCCAGAATGCCTTATTTATTAAAGGATTAGGAGCGCAAGATTAATCAGGAGCAGCAATGGATCATGACCATTAAGGATCATGCAATTACTCCAGAGACATCGAAATATTCTCAAAAGACAGGGTAAAGAAATGAAGAGGTTTTACAGTAGCTGCGCAGAGATAAAGACAAGTAAAGAACAATGACAATTAAAAAATTCACTGTGACAGTTAAAGGTAAAAGGAATAAAAGATAAATCAAAGGTTAAGAATGAAAAAGCGGAGTTAAGAAAAAAGGAAGATGAAGAAGTAAAAGGAGAAATCACAAAGAAAACACAGGCAATAAAGAGAAACTGGTAAAATATGCAGAAGGAGACAAATCAGAGTTTAAAGACAGATGAAATTTTAAAGATAAAATCATAGAAATAAATGTACAAAGAAAGGCAGATCCGAATGACAAGGCCAAATCAACATTTACCTCTTCCCAATCACATTGGCCACATACAACCACATTTTGATTTAAGACAAGTTACCTACAGTTAATGTTATAGTCAGATATATTTTAGCAGCAACTTAGAATTTATTGTAAAAGTTAATGATAAAATCATAATAGTAAAAAATATCCTAAAGTTAGCTCAACAGTTAAGTTAAAAGTTATTAATACATTGATTCAGTCACAGATATTTTGGCATTGGGCCTTGCATGGTCTCGATTGTCAAAAATCATTTACTCTGTAATAAGTGCAGTCTGAAAACCCTAGAGTAGGATCACCTTCTCAATTGTAGTTTAAATACTGCATGAAGTGTTCATTATCATTGTTGGTTGCTTGGAGTTGGATTTTGATTAGACTCTGAGTTGCAAAGATTATTGCATTGGAACATTGTAACTGTTTTGGACATCAGTAATACAAGAATTTTCACAGAATTCTTGAGCTATGTTAATGGTGATGTTATCCCTATTTGTCAATGTTTCTCCTTCGTTTTCCATATTGTAAATCAATTTCTCTGATAATAGAACATAAATTTTAGATTGAGATATGTTGTTTTGGAACCTTAACTCTGTATGTTACTTTTATCTTAATGTTTTCTTATGCAAGGTCTAATTAAAGAATTCAGGGGTGTCCTACTCTTTAGTATTACTATATTGTTGTCTTAAGGTTTTATTAGTAAAGTTTAGCTAAATAATTCAAGGGTGTCCTGCTCTTTAGTTCCTCTTGAAACGGTTATCTTAAAGGCTCTTCTTGTTAAAAGTATAGTTAAAGGATTCTTAATTTCCCTTTAGTTTTACTGAATTCACAACTTGCTGTCATTTCATATTTCATCTTGTCTAAAAGGATCCATTGGATATAGTTTTCTTGCCCTATGAAAACCCTTAAAGAGTTTATGTACAATTAAAACCTTTTATGACTCCATAGCCCAATGGATTAAGCTTCCCACATTCTATCTATTCAACCTACAATCAATCAATCAAACAAACAAAAAAAACAACCCCAAATTTTCATAACTAGCCTAAAATCGGAAAACATAAATCATAAAGATAAATCAATTAATCATAAACATAGAGAGAGGCCTCTCTGAGCCTAGGAAGGCTAGGTCTTGGACTCCAAAGTGGTTTGATGTGGTTCCTTGCTACTTGTTCTTGCCAATCTTGAAAATTACAGGGAAACAATAGGATCTTCATTTAGGATATCATCAAATTAGAATGAAGACTAAAGATATTTTGAAAATAACATTTCGAACTCATGAGGGTCATTATGAATTGTTGGTCATGCCTTTTGGCCTTACCAATGCACCTTCTACATTTCAAGGGTTGATGAATTCGATTTTCAAACCCTTCCTTAGAAAATTTGTGCTAGTATTTTTTGATGATATACTAATCTATAGCAAGTCTTGGAGGGATCATGTTCAACATATTGATAGGGTGCTCAAAATATTGGAGGAGAAACAATTATATGCAAAAACATCCAAATGTTTCTTTGGAGTGCAAGAGGTGGAATATCTGGGTCATATTTTATCTCACGAGGGTGTAAAGGTAGACCCTAACAAAATTAAAGCCATTAAGGAATGGAAGTCCCCACAACCATAAAGAAGTTGCGAGGATTTCTTGGGTTAACATGGTATTATCACAAGTTTTTTAAGAATTATGGGAGAATAACACTACCTATAACAACATTATTGAAGAAAGATGCATTTTCATGGACTCCTGAAGAAACTAAGGCCTTTGAACATCTTAAAGAGGCAATGTGCCTAGCACTGATCTTAGTTACACCATACTTCACAAAAACCTTTAATGTGGAATGTGATGCCTCAAGAAATGGAATTGGTGTTATTTTAATGCAAGAAGGAATACCCATTGCTTTTGAAAGTCGTCCAATCAAAGGAAAGTATTTACAAAAAGATATGTATGAGAAGGAAATACTAGCAATACTACATGCACTAAAGAAATGGCAACCTTACCTAATGGGATGACACTTCAAGGTAAAAACTGATCATGATAGTATTAAACACTTTTTGGAACAAAGACTATCTTCAGAAGAGCAACAAAAATGGATCACAAAGATGTTGGGTTATGACTTTCAAATCATCTACAAAAAAGGTAAGCTAAATGTTGTTGAAGATGCACTCTCAAGAAAGAATGAAGAGGTGGAAGCATTGCTTTGTGCCATTTCTATTATCCAACCAGATTAGAGAACCGAAGCAAGGGATGAATGGAGGAAGGATGAAGAAGTGGGGACCCTCATTCAAAAGTTGCAGCAAGATCCTAGTACATCTGATACATTTAGTTGGAAAAATGATTCCTTATGGTACAAATATTGCTTATATATTTGTAAGAATTCTCAACTAAAACAAAATATTCTTTTGGAATTGCATACTTCTCCTTTAGGAGGACGCTCAAGATTTTTTAAAACTTACGAAAGGGTGAAGAAATTTTTTTTTTTGGATGGCCTTAAATCTGATATTCAAAAGTTTGTGGCGGAATTTTTGGTTTTCCAGCAAAATAAAGTTGAGAAAATTAAGACCTCGGGTCTTCTACAACCTTTTTCCATTCCAAGTCAACATTGGGAGGAGTTTTCAATGGATTTTATCACAGGTTTTCCTAAGTCCGAAGGAAAGAGTGTCATCATGGTGGTAGTTGATAGACTTACCAAGTATGCACACTTTTGTGCATTATCTAATCCATTTAAAGCAAGGACAATTGCTACTACATTTAGGGAAAATATTCAAAAGCTACATGGAAACTGAAAGATTATTGTAAGCGATAAAGATCCCTTTTTTACTGGAAATTTTTGGACGGAATTATTTTCTTGTTTGGGTACTCAACTAGCTCATCTCATCTTATCATCCTCAATCCGATGGTCAAACTGAGATAGTGAATAAATGTTTGGAAGGATATCTTCGTTGTTTTGTATCTGATAAACAAACACAATGGGTCAAGTGGTTACCTCTCACTGAATGGTGGTATAACACTTCCTTCCATACTGCAACAAAAATGACCTCATTTATGTCACTTTATGGATATCATCCATCGTCCATCACATCATCCTTAAGAGAAAATTATAAGGTTCAAGCAGTGGAAGATCACATCGAGCATCAACAAGAAGTTCTCCAACTCTTAATGGATAACCTAAATTTGGCACAAAATCGAATGAAACAACAGGCATATCAACATCACAGTGAGAGAAGTTTTGATGTAGGAGACTGGGTATTTTTACGGCTACAACCATACAAAGAAATGTCCTTCAAGCAAGCTAAGAAGGACAATAAATTATTTCCAAAGTACTATGGTCCTTACAAGGTGTTGAAAAATATTGGTACTATGGCATACAAATTAGAGCTTCTTGCTTCGTCGCGAGTGCATCCAATTTTCCATGTTTCATGCTTAAAGAAGGTTATAGGTGAAAAAATTCCAGTTCAAACAATATTTCCAGAACTTGATGAGGAAGGAAAAATCATATTGGAACCTGAAGTAGTCACGGAAACAAGAACTCGATAGCTACGAAATCGATCAATTTCAAAGTATCTCATCAAGTGAAAGAAATTACCCATTGAATATTCTACATGGGAGGATGCGGATTTTATACAAAAGCACCCAGAGCTACTCAAGCATTGAGGACAACACTTTTGTGAAGGAGAGGGGCATGTTAGGTCCCTATATTACTAATGTAGTCCCTTATTGTTATTAGTGTAGCCCCGTTATTTTTATTGTTGTACCCCTGCAACCCCAATATTCTTATTATTGTGCCCTTACATTATTATTGTTAGGTCGGCTAGGATTATATTGTGACCCCATGGACTCCTATATATAGAAGGAGGTTTTGTCATTTGTATCTTCCAAGAGTTGTTCATTTAATGTAAAGGAGGTTGCCCCCTCGAAGTGGCTTATTTCTAAGGCGTTGATCTCTATTTTCTTCTATTTTTGGAGCTGGTTTCACAACAATAAGCTCATCATATATTAATTAATTATAAAATTTTAAATAAAAACTTACCTTAGTGATGATATTTCACAATGAAATCTTCTTGTAGGCATCGACATCCTTTGTTTACAGATTGACACATCTCCTAAAGGTATGTATTATTAAGGGTCTCCATATTTTCTAGGCTTCTATCAGAGTCTACATATCTTCCCAGGAGATTTTCTAGTCAAGTCTTCTTAGATTCCTTGGATGTCGACTGCTTCTTTCCATGGTTGTACTTCCCATGATCTCTTACTTTTTCTTTCTCCACACGGTTTTATTTCATTCCCAGGATTTTACATTGAGGATTTCCTTGATAATATACAATAACCTCATATTCCATATGAGGACATATTATGTTGATTTCATCTAGTGAAGATCATCCCTTTTGGAAACCTATGTATCAGAAATTTTTTTCTTACTATATTGATCATACTTCTAAAGATATAAGTATACTACCTGCAACCACTTGACATGACTTCATAACATCCAGTGTCAGCATATATATATAAATGATTCTTTCCTTTTGAGTCATCGTGCAACATGTTTACTTAGAATGAAGAGTTTCATTTTTTTGACCTGATTCATCAATATGTCATCATATCATAATCCTATAATTATGCAAGTTAGAATTCTTGATGAAAGCTTTTGCTTTCTTTCTAACTAGTGAATCCAAAGAGGATTCCATTAGAAAATTTCAACACATGTTTCAATATGATTATTCAATGATGAACCTTGATTTATATGACTGCCTTATATATATTATTTTCAAAGAGGTTTTGAGGAGCCACTTATTTCATAGCATAGTTGTCACATAACTATGTTACAAACATCCTCCTATGACAAGTTCTCCTCCTTCAATGATTCTATGATTATAATTCTAAAGTGATGTACCTAAAGTATACAATGTTTCCTAACATACTATTTTACATTCGATAGATACCTCTTAAAGAGGAAGATGATCTCAATCATAATAGAGATCTTTCGCTTCTTCTTTCTTAGGTTTATTTGAATCTAGTTCTTCCATTTCTATCATGACATTAGCTTCTTATAGTTCCCAATTTCATTACATCCATAGCATCATATCTTATCCATGTTCCTCTTTTTCTTCTGAGGACTAAACTTACTGAATCTTCCCTTTCTTCTTGACATGGCATGATAGGCTTGATTCTCTTCATTTGATCCTATATCAATTTTAGCTTTTAACCTCATCTCTTCTATATTACATAGAGACCATAGATCCTTGAATGGTTTTACTTATTTCTTACCATAGATACTTGAAATGAAGTTTCCCCATCCCTCTGGTAAAGCATTCAACACCACTATAGTCATTTCTATATCAGACATTACTTATCTCAATTCCTGTAGTTGATCTCGTACTTAATAAAGTATGAATTTATTCCTTCTCTTGACATGTTCAACCTGTATCGTTCTTCTCTCAGAGATATTACTTCCCCTACAGTACCCAATGAGAACAACTCCACCAATTTTTCATATATTTATTTTGAAGATTATAGTTTTGATACACAGGGGATGAGAGAGTCCTTTATGGATTCTATAAGAATCCTTTGGGATCTTATGTCTCCCCTCATGTATTTGGCATGTTCTTAAGTATCATATTTTGAATATGTTAGAGTCGGTCTCTTCATCCCTCCGTCAGAGATCAAAATCTCTTTTGTTGCATTTCATTTTTAGGTGTCTCATTCAGTTCAGTCATTTGCATTCCATTAGGAGCATCGATCGTTTGACGGAAGGGTCTTGTCACTCATGTCCCTCATGTCATGCACCTGCTGGTCCATGTCTGTTCATCAAAATCAATTTTAAAGTCATTCACAGTCCTGTTTGGTCTCTTGGTCAGCAAAAGAGTCTGTTTAGTCATTAGGTCTAGGGTTTAGTCTTCAAAATTTCCAATAATTCCAGCATGCACATGAGGGAAGTTTGAAATAAGTTTTCATTGCAAAATTTCATTGTCATATTGCTTGATCATGACTTTTCTTCAAAACTCTGTTTTGAAGAAAAATCGTCTATTTTTATCTTTTGTAATAAATTTCCATGTAATTTATTAAAATTTTTAGTTGTGAAGTTATTTAGGCGCAGCCTTGGTCGCCTTTTCCAAATTCCATGTCAGCTATCCCTGCAAAAAATAGACAAGAGTTTCGTCATTCAGTAAAAAACTCAAAGGAAACAAGCAAAACAGAGTTTGTATTAAAAAGTGAAAAGTGCCAAAGTTGAAACATTAGAAAGTGGGTTATTTGAAATTAAAAATCAAAGTCATTGGGCATATAGGATATTTGTGGTGTTTGAACGATCCATTGGTATGCCAAATACATCATCAATTCGAGTCAAATTGTGGAGGAATGAAAACAGGGTTTTGAAGAACCGACTGTGGATGAAATTTAGTTGCGGCGCACAGGAGGAAGGTCGCGGCGCATTGGCAAGTCACGGTGCATAGATCCGCACATCACTGTGTAAATTACAACGTGCACGGCGCACATACTGGTCACGGTGCACTAGGTTGTGCGCGCGGCGCACAGAGTCGACAAGAAAATTTTGTCATTTCCTTCAACGAAATTTCAAATCTTTCGCTCCCATTTTCCCGAGTAAGTCCGACTGATCTTGCAATTGTTATTGAGTAGTGTTTGGTGTGGTTTCGAAGTTTGATTTGGAGAATTTGAATGTCAAATGTTAAACCCTATCCTCTTATCAAAAACTGCTCCTTAGGGTTTGAGTTTGAGTGTTAAAATTTGACTTTGGTGCCAAAACACTCCCACTCCATTTCTCACTTGTGTTTCCCTTTCCCATCACTGTCATATCATCATAAAATCCCTCCCCTACTCCCTTACATCCCCAAATCACTTATCCCCAAGCCTATTTTCCCTATCCCTAAATCCTACCATTCCGTATCATTGTCCCTTTCCCCATATCATTTGCAAAAAATCCTAAATCCCAAATCTCCAAACAATCAAGTGACTGTCCTCACACTTCAATTTTCACTTGACTGAACCCCATTTTTCCCACTGTCTTATTTACCACAGTCCATCCTCATTTGGCACATATTTTGGCAATTGAAACAAAAGACACCAAATTCCTATTTTCACCTCATACAAATCAGCATACACTTGGCATAGACTTGTACCACCATGGAGACAGACACAGATTCATCATATGAACAAGAAAATGATTCTACCACTGAGCTGCATGCACCGAGAAGGCCTCATAAAGGTGGAAAACATGTGAGAGAAGAGCCCACCTCATTGACTTAGTTGCAGGCCTGCCCACTTGCCATGGCATTTTTTCAAGAGCAGTCATGCTATCAGTACTGTGAGATGATTGCTAAGATTCAGCATCATCAGGAGTTAGCTCGGTTGTTTGTTTTACATTTACGTGATGGTCAGGTAAATCTTACTGGTGTAAACTTCACCTTGACACCAGAAACCATTTCTCAGGCAACAAGAATACCGAATGTAGGTGAAGAGTGGAACAAGAGACAACAGGTGGACAGAGTGCATTATGAACCATACATCAGGGCTAGCTATGTGAGACAGCTCAGCAGAGTATTCCCATTCCGGTTTCTGAAGGAATCCTATGCGCCTTTGATGAGACTCATTATAAGATACTTCAGTTGTGAGGGCCGATTTTCACGCCTCTATGCCTACCACATCAGATTATTGATGCATTTCACGAGAGTGAGGATGGTGAACATTCCGTATTTCATGTGCCGAAACATCGAGAGAATGAACACTCTTGTGCAGAAGAAGACTCCCGAGCAACAGTACAACAACATTTATCACTATGCGCTCATCAAGATCATTGTTGTACATCAGCTTGGATTGCAGGGCATTGCATGGGAAGATTTCATTTCCAGTGACTTCTTCACAGCCCCTCAACCTCTCTTGGAGATTGTTCACGATGCAGGTGAACCTTCACATCAGTTTGAAGGTCCCGAGACAGAGCCTATTTGTGTGCCAGTGTATGTCACTTATCAGAGAGGCACGAGAGTATTGTTTGCAGCCCGACGAGTACTATCTCCACCCGGGGTGGAAGGGGTCTCGTTGCCGTCATCAGCAGCACAGGTACAGGACAGAGGTAAGAGGCCCATGCAGGATGAGGGCCCTTCAAAAGGCCATGATACTGATTTCATATTGATTGATGAGGATTTGAGCTCTCCAAGCTCAAAATTGAGAGAGATCATTCAGGAGCAGAAAGTTGAGATTGATACATTGAACAAAAAGTTGCAGAGAGCTCAGTGGATCATAAACTATCTGGATCAGTGGAACAAATAGTTGGAGGATCAGCAGAAGATCATGGAGTTGCAAAACATCCGTGAGAATCGGCAAGCTGCCCAAAGAAGCCCAACCGAGATGACACCTATTGAGCGGGAGATTGAGGCCGATAGATAGACTTGGCTTGAGAGGGTAAACATTCATCTTGAGAAGCTATTGGAGAAGGAAAAAAAGGAGAAGAACATTCTCAGGCACATGAAGAACCATTATTGGGCGCGACATCATGTTTGCAAAGCGAGGATCAAAATCCTGAAGGCAAGGTTAAGGAGGGCACTGAAACGTCGCAAAAGGCATGATAGGCTCAAAATATTGGCTGAAGCTTCTTTGGCTGAGCATAGCACTTGATCAGGGACCTTCAGCCCAAATTTCAAGAAATTTGGGAAATTTTTTGTCAATTTTGAATTTTTTGGTCACAAAACAGGTTTTTCTTCCCGACGCGTAGCGCCACTTGGCGCGCGCTTATAATTGGTAGCTCTTCAGGGGGAAAAATTTGCATTTTTGGATTTTTCATAAAAATTTATGCATGCTCATGGATTACCTAAGGATTTCATCAAGTTTTGGGTTGCCTAAAGGGTCAAAAACACCCTAAAAATGGCCTTTCTGCCACTTTTTGCACACACAGGAAGTAGTGTCGGGAGATTGAACTTTTGGAGGGTTAAATGGAAACTAAATCCATACATTCCACTTGGGTTGGAAAGTAGACAGGTAGGGCTTTCCAACGAGCTATCCTGCACTCAATTTGGACTTCGGGAAGGGCCTCAAAATCAGCTCCAAACTTGTGCTACGCATACAAATTCCAGGCGCGGTGCATAGAGAATTTTGGCCTATTTTTCACTCAGCTGCTCAGAATTTCGCCTAGTTTTGGCCAGTTTCACTTTTTCATGTAACTCTTGATGTACCTTGATGTAATTTCATGACCATGATGTAATTTTGGCACTTTTTTACTCATTCTAGAAGATTCATTCACCAAAAGGTGAAATGTAAGTGAATGGATCAATTTCCTAGCATATAGAGGCAAGTTGTTTCATGGCCTATTTTCTAGTTCCTAGTTTAGATATGGTTGAAACAACTCCTAGAATGATGAGATCGACCCCTAGAGACATGGGAATGGGTTAGGCTTGTCTATATGATGTATTTTATCAGTCATTTTCAGGGTTGGACACTTGGGATTGCTTGGCACTTCATTGTACATTTCATCTCTGCACTTTTGGCAAAGGAATAGACCAGGGCTTGCAGCAGTTTTTGGGATCCATGTGACTCTGTGTTTTGATGGTGTTTTTCTCTATGTAACTGTAAGTTCACTGATGTTTATGTGTATCATTTCCTCTCTCCTTTCTTCTTAGATTAAACAAATCAGTGTTAAAGGTGGAATTCATTGGATTGCTCTGCTCTGCCTTTAGTTTTGTTTAATTTTTCATGTTTTCGTCTGTTTGAGGAGGAATCTTGAGACCCTATTTCCCTCTTCATCTCCTCACCGGTATTATCCATCCATTCACTCAATCTAAAGCATCAAAACAATTGCCTTCCTTGCCCCAATCAGAACTCTGCAAAAACTAGGCCTTATCCCCACACCCAAAACTACCTTTCCTTTTGATCCAAAAAAAACCCCCAAAAACAAAATCAAACTCCTTTAATTCTATACCTAGCCTAAAATTAGCTTTTATTTCAAGTCATCTCAAGCCCTATTGACTATTTTTGCTAATATTGACCTGGAGAGAGCCCTCTCATGTTCTGGTAGGGCTAGCTACCAGACTGAGCGTGGTTTGATGTTACCCTGAAATCTGCCTTCCTTCAGCCTGAGGTAGATTTAGGCAATAACATAGTGGTGACTCCACTGGGGATCGAACCCAGAATCTTTGGTCAAGTCTGAAAGTGTGATTGGTTCTACTGTCATAAATCTCGAGTTTATCAAGTATCTTGAAATTGAAGAGGCTAATAGATCCATTGATAGTTACATCTTGAATATTCAAAACTCCATTGTGGCAACAAAAATTCCTGATTTTATAGAATCTGCATCTGAAACTCTTGGTCCATCAGCAGTTACTTCCAATTCACAAGTTCATACCCAACCTCCTTTCATTCCTACCATCCCCGTGCAACCATATACTTCTGATCAACAATCTGCAGTAGTATCACCTCCATCCAAACCACATACACCTCATACATCTACTACTCCTACTCCACCTGTTTCTCCAAGACAGATTAGAAATCCACCAAGAACAATGGCTGCTCGGTTCGCACCCCTTGTCTTTCCTCAAAACTTGGATGCTATGCCCGCTAATTATCAAAGTAAGATCCCGTTGTTTGATGGCACTCCTCAAAGTGTTCCTGCTCAGCAGCATATTGATAGAATGGCAAACTTCTTTGATCTTCATGAAATTGATGAAGAAAATGTGACCATGAGATTGTTTGTTCAAAATTTTGGAGGTGAAGTGAGAAAATGGTTCAGAGCTTTGCATCCTAGAAGTATTGCTACATTGGCCGAGCTGCAGAGACAATTTTTAGATCGGTGGGAAGTCAAGAAAGATCCTCTTCAGATCACTTCTGAATATACCAAGATCAAGTGCAACATAGGTGAGTCAGTCCAAGACTATTGTATCAGATTCAATGCGGTTTATAATGCAATTCCTGATGGTTTAAGGCCATCTAGGAAGTCAGCTTTGTTAAAATTTCCGGATGGTTTTGATCCGGACATGGCCTATTCATTACGAGAAAGGGATCCGCCCACTTTGGAGGAGATGCAGAAAATTGCAGTAAGTGTTGAAGCTAATTTGAACGACAAGAGAGCTAGATTGAGAGCAGAAAAGAAAGTCGCAATAAAGGAAGAAGCTTCTACTTCAGATCAAGTGCTTCGAAAGGTGGAAAAGATGATTGAAAGACTGACACTTGATAAGCCTGAACCACAAATCATAAATCCAAATTTCCGTGGACAGCAGCAACCACAATTCCGGATCAAACAACGAGAGCAGCGAGCACAAGAACCGCCGGCACAACAACAGGTAAAGACTCCTTTGCAGCAGAATTTTGTTGGCCCTGAATCAGATGATGAAGACAATGTAATTAGAGAAGAAAATCATTTTTTTACACCTGATGATTTTCCAAAATTTATCACCGAGGATGATGAGTATGCAGAAAATTCAGAGGAACAAAAGGATGAGGATTTTATCTTGGCAAATGATGCAGCTCTTGAAGAAGAGTCATATGAGTATCAGAGAGGTTATATGAATGCTTTGTCTGCCTAGCAGCGACAATATTCACTTAGAAATAGAGATGTGCCTATCAACCCAATCCAAAAAATAAAATAAGTTTCAGCACCAAAGAATGATGCACCCATTGCACAGAAGAAGGGAAAAGATGTAGCTGATCCTACTACAAGCAAGTCTCCAGTAGAAAATGAAAGATCTAATCAGCCAATTGTATCGAAAGAGAAAGTTGAAAAGAAGGATGCTCCAGTCAAAGAGGTAGAAAAAGCTTCAGCTTTTAACTTAGAGAGTGAGATTGCTAAGTTAAAAGTTTCCATTCCTTTGACTGAGTTGATGAGAAATAGCAGCTACAAGGGTCAAGTATCTAAAATTTTGAATTTCGATCCAATGTCTAATATGGTGAATGTGGAAGATGATCAACCTGAGTTGATATTTGGTCCAGCATTGGATGGTGAGTCTCCCGATAACGATGTGCCCCCTTTTTATATCAGTCTCAGATTGCATGATTTTGTGTTGCATAATGCCATGTTTGATTTTGGAGCTTCCCATAATCTCATGCCGAGGGAAATCATGGAGAAATTGGGATTGGACATCACTAGGAAATATCATGATATTTATTCTTTTGATTCCAGTAGAGTAAGATGCATCAGGCTCATCAAATGTTTGGTGGTTAGTTTAGATCAGGTTCCTACGAAGAACGTTTTGATGGATGTGGTTGTGGCGGACATACCTCCTAGATTTGGCATGCTTCTTTCCAGATCTTGGGGAGCAAAGTTGAAGGGAACATTACAGCTCGATTTATCCTATGCTACCATTCCTATGTTCGGTCATATGAGAAGATTATATTGGGAGAAAAAAATGAAGTATATGATCACCAGCAAGGAGAAATCAGTAAATCATCCGATTAATTATGTACATACAGATTTAGAGTCTTTCGTTTTGTATTCAGATAGTTTCAATGATGTAGATAGTCAGTTAGTTGAAGCAGAAGATATTCCGGATATCACAGAAAATTTCAGAGAAGTTTTGATGAAAGAAAGGCAAGAACTTGAGAGTTTCGCTGAGCAACCAGCCTTACAACAGCAGCAGAAAGTTGATGGACAACAAGCGGAAATAGTAGAGCAAACACAATTTAAGCACTTGGAAGATGAAAATGGTTTATGGACTATGGATTTCGATGGTGCCGTTGGAAGTGGTGGTGCTGGAATTGGTATTTGGGTACGTAGTCCTTTTTCCGCTCCAAACAAGGTACCGAGTAATGTGAGGGTTTGTTATTACAAATTAGCATTTGATTGTTCGAATAATGAAGCAGAATCTGAAGCTTTGATTGCTGGTCTGAAAATACTTAGAAAGTTGAATGCTAAGAGAATTGCAGTGTATGGCGACTCCGAGTTGGTAATTAAGCAAGTGAAGGGTGAGTTTCAAGCTAAGCATCCTCGAATGTGGGCTTACCGAAATGCTGTTCTTGATATCTTGAAGTTGTTTTCAGACTATACTTTGACTTGTCTCCCTCGTATTTAGAATGGTATTGCAGATGCTCTTGCTAAGGCAGCTAGTAATTTGAAGATCCCAATGAACTCAAGTAACAAGTTTGAAATGCATGTGAAACATCGTCCAACTGTCCCGGACAACCAAAGGCATTGGCAAGTATTCCAAGATGATGATGAGATTGATGAATTTCTGCAAAACAAAGGCAAATTCAAAGAAACTTCAATTGACATAGAACATGATGATGGTGAGGCTGATGTGCAAATAAATCAGATGGAAGTGTTGCAGTTGAAAGATAATGTCATTCCTAAGGGTTTGATACCTTTAGAAGAGCTTTTTGATCAAGATGACGTAGCTAGAAAACCAACCTTGCGGCCAACCGAAAAGGGAGTTGAAGACGTAAACATTGGAACAGTTGAGAATCCAAAGATGGTGAAGTTGTCCAAGGCATTGCCACCAGAGGTAAAAGCAAAGTATGTTAATTTGTTGTCTTCTTTTACTGATGTATTTGCTTGGGACTATTCAGATTTAAAGACGTATGATACAAATATAATTCAGCACACCATTCCTATCAAGCCAAATCAAAATCCCTTCCAGCAGAAGTTGAGAAGGATAAATCTGAAGTTGCTGCCCTCAATTGAGAAAGAGGTGAATCAATTATACAAGGCTGGTATCATTGTTCCTATAAGATTTTCCGATTGGATCTCCAATTTGGTGCTCGTCCGCAAGAAGACAGGTGAGATTCGTCTGTGCATTGATTTTAGGAATTTGAACAAGGTTTCTTTGAAAGACAATTATCCATTGCCCAAAATGGATCACATATTGCAATGAATAGTTGGAGCATCTCGTATGTCACTACTCGATGGTTATTCCGGGTATAACCAAATTCTAGTCCATGAGGATGATAGAGACAAAACAACGTTCACCACTCCGTGGGGAAATTTCCATTACGCTAAAATGCCTTTCGGTTTGAAGAATGCTGGTGCGACATTTCAGTGTGCAATGGACATGGCATTTGCGAATGAGAAAGATGTTTTCCTTGTTGTGTATCTTGATGATTTGACAGTCTTTTCCAATTCTGATGAAGAGCACCTTTACCATCTGAAAATTGTTTTTCAGTGATGCAGAAAGTACGGTGTGTCACTCAATCCGAAAAAGAGTTTGTTTGCCATGGATGAGGGCAAGCTTCTTGGTCATATTATCTCAAAATATGGCATCCGTATTGACCCAGCTTGAGTTGAAGCAATTCAGAAAATTGATCTTCCCCGGAACAAGAAGGAGATTCAGTCTTTTAATGGTAAGATGAATTTTTTACGCTGCTTTGTGCCTAACCTTGCTGAACATTTAAGAGAAATTACAGACATGCTTAAGAAAGATAATGCAGTAAAGTGGAGTGAGGAGGCGGTAAAATCTTTCAATCTAGTGAAATTGGTTCTTTCTTCGGCTCCGGTTTTGATCAGCCCGGATTACACTCAGGATTTTATTTTGTTTTCATTTGCTTTGGAGCATACTATGGCAGCAGTGTTAATGTAGAAAAGAGATGGGCATGAGAAACCAATTTCTTTCTTCAGCCGTACTATAAGAGATGCAACCTTGTTGGAGTATGATGTGGAGATCAAGCTCACAAAGCTTATCAAAGGACAAGGGCTGGCAAAGCTAATGGCTGAATCTAATTTACATGCCTTGGACATCAATCTTATTGCTGCTATGTCCGAGGAGAATGAGGAAAGCTCATTAGTTCATGTATCAGACATCTTTGTGCTTTCTCCTTGGTATTCATATATTGTATATGTGCTTCAAAATTTGTCACCACTGCCCAGCATGGCTAGAAACAAAAGTAGAACTCTGAAGTTGAAAGCTGCTAAGTTTTGTGTTTTGAATAATTCGCTTTATTGGAAAGATCCCGGTGGTGTTTTGTTAAACTGTTTGGTGGAAGAAGAAGCAAAGCGGGTTATGGAGGATTTTCACAAGGGAGATTGTGGCGGTCACCTTTTTTGGAAAACAAAGGCCAATAAGATTTTGAGAGTGGGATACTATTGGCCGACACTTTTTGCTGATGTGTATAAGACTGTCAAAAGCTGTCACGAATGTCAGATTTTTGAAGGAAGGCAAAAATTGCAGCCTTTGCCGCTTAAGCCCATTGAGGTGAGTGCTCCTTTTCAGCAGTGGGGTTTGGATTTCATTGGTTAAATTCATCCCGCTTCTTCAGGTCAGCATAGATGGATCCTAACAGCGACAGATTATTTCACAAAATGGATTGAAGCAGTTCCCACCAGGCAAGCTACGGATTCGGTAATAATTTCTTTCCTTGAGAATAACATTTTGTCTCGTTTTGGTTGCCCGAATAAGTTAATCACTGATAACGCAGTAGCTTTCAAATCAAAAAGGATGATTTATTTTTGTGACAAGTATAAAATCATTTTGGGACACTCAACCGCTTATCATCCGCAAGGAAACGGATTGGCGGAGTCTTCCAACAAATCTTTGGTCAACATCATTAAAAAGTTGCTGGAAATAAACAAGAAAAGTTGGTATAAGAAGTTAGTCAATGCACTTTGGGCAGATCAAGTGAGTCAGAATAAATCCTTTGGTATGTCCCCTTTTGAGTTAGTTTATGGAGTTGATACAGTGTTTCCTACCTCTCTCGCAGTTCCGGTGGTCAAACTTCTACAGGAAGCTGGCAGTGAAGACGATCATATGCAGAGAAGAATAAATCAAATGATCAATTTGCAGCAGACGAGGGAAGAAGTTTTTCAAAACACATTCAAGCTGCAGGAGAGAATTAAGAAAATCTATGAAAGAAAAGCAAAGGCGGACAAATTTCAATTGGAAGAAGTGGTGCTGAAGTGGGATGCAAGAAACGAGGAAAAGGGTAAGCACGGTAAGTTTGAAAATATCTGGAAAGGACCCTTTAAAATTGCTGCATATTGGGGTCAGAATGATTTTATTCTGAAGGAGATTAACAGGGAATATTGTCCAGGAGGGCCAGTCAATGGTCGGCTGCTCAAGCGGTATCATTTCTGAGATGTTCTCTATTGTTTACATTGTCACTGTACATACCATTTATTTCAGTTTCACTGCAAGTGTGCGCTGTGGTATTTTCTTCAGTTTGGGGCCCAAAGTGAGGGCTATAATTCTGAAGATTGATTACAGTTTTGGTTGGAGTTTGTTGAGTCACATTTTTCAGTCCTTTCAGTTTCAAAATTGAGTCAGTTTGAGTCAAATTTTCAGTCAATAAATGAGTCAAGAGTCTTGTGATGATTTTTCCGAAGTTATGGACTCCATAGCCCAATGGACGAAGGCACTGCCTACTCTCCCAGAAATATGTAGTTCTTGGCACCTCCAAGGAGCTACCATCCCCATTGGAGCCAATGTTAGAGTCAGTCTCTTCATCCCTCCGTCAGAGATCAAAATCTCTTTTGTTGCATTTCATTTTTAGGCTTCTCATTCAGTTCAGTCATTTGCATTCCATTAGGAGCATCGATCGTCTGACGGAAGGGTCTTGTCACTCATGTCCCTCATGTCATGTACCTGTTGGTCTGTGTCTGTTCATCAAAATCAATTTTAAAGTCATTCACAGTCCTGTTTGGTCTCTTGGTCAGCAAAAGAGTCAGTTTAGTCATTAGGTCTAGGGTTTAGTCTTCAAAATGTCCAATAATGCTAGCAGGCACATTAGGGAAGTTCGAAATAAGTTTTCATTGCAAAATTTCATTGTCATATTGCTTGATCATGACTTTTCTTCAAAACTCTGTTTTGAAGAAAAATCGTCCATTTTTATCTTTTGTAATAAATTGCCATGTAATTTATTAAAATTTTTAGTTGTGAAGTTCTTCCGGTGCATCCTTGGTCGCCTTTGCCAAATTCCATGTCAGCTATCCCTGCAAAAAATAGACAAGAGTTTCGTCATTTAGTCAAAAACTCAAAGGAAACAAGCAAAACAGAGTTTGTATTAAAAAGTGAAAAGTGCCAAAGTTGAAAAATTAGAAAGTGGGTTATTTGAAATTAAAAATCAAAGTCATTGGGCATATAGGATATTTGTGGTGTTTGAACAATCCATTGGTATGCCAAATACATCATCAAGCCGAGTCAAATTGTGGAGGAATGAAAACAGGGTTTTGAAGAACCGACTGTGGGTGAAATTCAGCCGCGGCGCACAGGAGGAAGGTCACGGCGCATAGATCCACACATCACTGTGTAAATTACAACGTGCGCGGCGCACATACTGGTCGCGGCGCACTGGGTTGTGCGCGCGACGCACAGAGCTGACAAGCAAATTTTGTCATTGCCTTCAACGGAATTTCAAATCTTTCGCTGCCATTTTCCCGAGTAAGTCCGAATGATCTTGCAATTTTTATTGAGTAGTGTTTGGTGTGATTTCGAAGTTTTATTTGGAGAATTTGAATGTCAAATTTTAAACCCTATACTCTTATCAAAAACTGCTCCTTAGGGTTTGAGTTTGAGTGTTAAAATTTGACTTTGGTGCCAAAAAACTCCCACTCCATTTCTCACCTGTGTTTCCCTTTCCCATCACTATCATATCATCATACAGTCCCTCCCCTACTCCCTTACATCCCCAAATCACTTATCCCCAAGTCCTATTTTCCCTATCCCTAAATCCTACCATTCCCTATCATTGTCCCTTTCCCCATATCATTTGCAAAAATTCCTAAATCCCAAATCTCTAAACAGTCAAGTGACTGTCCTCACACTTCAATTTTCACTTGATTGAACCCCATTTTCCCCATTGTCTTATTTACCACAGTCCCTCCTCATTTGGCACATATTTTGGCAATTGAAACGAAAGACACCAAATTCCTATTTTCACCTCATACAAATCAGCATACACTTGGCATAGAATTGTAGCACCATGGAGACGGACATAGATTCATCATATGAACAAGACAGTGATTCTACCACTGAGCTGCATGCACCAAGAAGGCCTCGTAAAGGTGGAAAACATGTGAGAGAAGAGCCCACCTCATTGACTCAGTTGCAGGCCTGCCCACTTGCCATGACATGTTTTCGAGAGCAGTCATGCTATCAGTACTCTGAGATGATTTCTCGGATTCAGCATCATCAGGAGTTAGCTCGGTTGTTTGTTTTACATTTGCGTGATGGTCAGGTAACTCTTGCTGGTGTAAAATTCACCTTGACACCATAAATAATTTCTCAGGCAACAGGAATACCGAATGTAGGTGAAGAGTGGAACAAGATACAACAGGTGGACAGAGTGCATTATGAACCATACATCAGGCCTAGCTATGTGAGACAGCTCAGCAGGGTATTCCCATTCCAGTTTCTGAAGGAATCCTATGCGCCTTTGATGAGACTTATTATCAGATACTTCAGTTGTGAGGGCTGGTTTTCACGCCTCTAAGCCTACCACATCAGATTAGTGATGCATTTCACGAGAGTGAGGATGATGAACATTCTGTATTTCATGTGCCGAAACATCAAGAGAATGACCACTCTTGTGCAGAAGAAGACTCCCGAGCAACAGTACAACAACATTTATCACTATGCGCTCATCAAGATCATTGTTGTACATCAGCTTGGATTGCAGGGCATTACATGGGAAGATTTCATTTCCCATGACTTCTTCACAGCCCCTCAGCCTCCTCCGGAGATTGTTCACGATGCAGGTGAACCTTCACATCAGTTTGAAGGTCCCGAGACAGAGCCTATTTGTGTGCCAGTGTATGTCACTTATCAGAGAGGCACGAGAGTATTGTTTGCAGCAGCCCGACGAGTACTATCTCCACCTGGGGTGGAAGGGGTCTCGTTGCCGTCATCAGCAGCACAGGTACAGGACATAGGTAAGAGGTCCATGTAGGATGAGGGCCCTTCAGGAGGCCATGATACTCATTTCATATTCATTGATGAGGATTTGAGCTCTGCAAGCTCAAAATTGAGAGAGATCAATCAGGAGCAGAAAGCTGAGATCGATACATTGAACGACAAGTTTCAGAGATCTCAGTGGATCATAAACTATCTGGAGCAGTGGAACAAATAGTTGGAGGATCAGCAAACGATCATGGAGTTGCAAAACATCCGTGAGAACCGGCAAGCTGCCCGAAGAAGCCCAACCGAGATGACACCTATTGAGCGAGAGATTGAGGCCGATAGAGAGACTTGGCTTAAGAGGGTCAAAATTCATCTTGAGAAGCTATTGGAGAAGGAAAACAAGGAGAATAACATGCTCAGGCACATGAAGAACCATTATTGGGCGCGACACCATGTTTGCAAAGCGAGGATCAAAATCCTGAAGGCAAGGTTAAGGAGGGCACTGAAACGTCGCAAAAGGCATGATAGGCTCCAAATATTGGCCGAAGCTTCTTTGGCTGAGCATAACACTTCATCAGGGACCTTCAGCCCAAATTTCAAGAAATTTGGGAAATTTTTTTTCAATTTTGAATTTTTTGGTCACAAAACAGGTTTTTCTTCCCGACGCGTAGCGCCACTTGGCGCGCGCTATAATTGGCAGCTCTTCAGGGGGAAAACTTTGCATAATTGGATTTTTCATCAAAATTTATGCATGCTCATGGATTACCTAAGGATTTCATCAAGTTCTGGGTTGCCTAAAGGGTCAAAAACACCCTAAAAATGGCCTTTCTGCCACTTTTTGCACACACAGGAAGCAGTGTTGGGAGATTGAACTTTTGGAGGGGAAAATGGCAACCAAATCCAGAAATTCCACTTGGGTTGGAAATTAGACAGATAGGAATTTCCAAAGAGCTATCCTTCACTCAATTTGGACTTCGGGAAGGGCCTAAAAATAAGCTCCAAACTTGTGCTATGCATACAGATTCCAGGCGCGACGCATAGAGAATTTTGGCCTATTTTTCACTCAGTTGCTCAGAATTTCGCCTAGTTTTGGTCAGTTTCACTTTTTCATGTAACTCTTGATGTACCTTGATGTAATTTCATGACCATGATGTAATTTTGGCACATTTTTACTCATTCTATAAGATTCATTCACCAAAAGGTGAAATGTAAGTGAATGTATCAGTTTCCTAGCATATAGAGGCACGTTGTTTCATGGCCTATTTTCTAGTTCCTAGTTTAGATATGGTTGAAACAGCTCCTAGAATGATGAACTAGACCCCTAGAGACATGGGAATGGGTTAGGCTTGTCTATATGATGTATTTTCTCAGTCATTTTCAGGGTTGGACACTTGGGATTGCTTGGCACTTCATTGTACATTTCATCTCTACACTTTTGGCAAAGGAATAGACCATGGTTTGTAGCAATTTTTGGGATCCATGTGGCTCTGTGTTTTGATGGTGTGTTTCTCTATGTAAATGTAAGTTGACTGATGTTTATGTGTATCATTTCCTCTCTCCTTTCTTCTTAGATTAAACAAATCAGTGTTAAAGGTGGAATTCATTGGATTGCTCTGCTCTGCCTTTAGTTTTGTTTAATTTTTCATGTTTTCGTCTGTTTGAGGAGGAATCTTGAGACCCTCTTGCCATATTGAGCTCCTCACCATTCTTATCCATCCATTCACTCAATATAAAGCATCAAAACAATTTCTTTCCTTGCCCCAATCAGAACTCTGCAAAAACTAGGCCTTATCCCCGCACCCAAAATTGCCTTTCCTTTTGATCCAACAAAAACCCCCAAAAACAAAATCAAAATCCTTTACTTCTATACCTAGCCTAAAATTAGATTTTATTTCAAGTCATCTCAAGCCCTATTGACTATTTTTGCTGAGATTGACCTGGAGAGAGCCCTCTCTTGTTCTGGTAGGGCTAGCTACCAGACTGAGCGTGGTTTGCTGTTACCATGAACTCTGCCTTCCTTTAGCCTGAGGTAGATTTAGGAAATAACAGAATATATAGTTCCTGATACAATGCATTAATTTATTCTCAATAAGATTTAGATCTGTCCTTTTCTTCCATGCAAGAAATGTTGAAACCCAAACTAGTTTGTTGCTTTCTTTGTAAAAGGAAATTTTGAAAAATTTAGATGAATTCATAAATATAATTACTTGAATATTTTCTTTTCTTCTACAACCAGCTTCCTTGTTGATGATGATGAAGATAGCATTAGGAGCTCCATCTTCGATTAACTTCTTCAATAGTGGTGAATGGTAGCTAGATCACCTTGAATCCTTGATGATGATGATGATCCAGGATGGCTTGATGATGAATTCAACAATTTTTATTTTATTTCAACACCAAATAGTTGTTGATGGATTCTACATGGTGTCAGTCTTGATTTATAGGTCGATATTGATGGATTTCCAATTTCTGGAAATTGCCTCTTTAGAACTGAATGCAGATCTCTGAATTTTTCTTTATTGTCTCCTAGAAAATTCATCCTTGATCTCTTGGAGTTTCTTCTTGAAAAATAACCCTTTCTTGTCTTCAATAACTTAGCTCTGAAACCATGTTGAGAAATGAGGGCATTTAATTCAATTTCTGTTTCATGATAATTACTTGTAAAATTGTTATGCTTCTTTACTTAGATATTATCCTCGTTACCTTATTATGTCTTTCGTCAAGTCAATTATCAAAAACACAAGAGACACAAATTTTAGGCTCTTCAATATGGGGCCAAAACCTCTCCCTCTTGGAGAGGAAAACCCAATAAACATTCTTCTTATAGATCATCAATTGACGAGTACCAAAACCATGACACAGACCCTTGACACTAGTATGCCTCCAAGATCCTTGTCATTGTTATTCTCTGCTTTTATGGCTGGATTTTCCTTTCTACACTGCTTTGTACCAATGCTAGGAAATCTTGGTTCCTATCCCTAAATAGTGACCTCCCTTTCTGCACTTCTAGCTTCGGCCTCCTTAACATAGATATTCCTTTTTAGCTGCAATGTATATCTTGATCCTTTTGAGGTATCTGAGATCCCTTGCACACCTTGCAACCTTCTTAGTCAACCTCTTCCGAACTATATTGCATAATTTGCACCCTACTGATGTAGTCTCCTACACTATGGAAGATGTCTTCAATTTAGAGGTTGGAACTTCCTCTCCTTTGAATTGATCATAGTCTCCTTCACGCACTTCATTGTAGACTATGTAGAACAAGACCTTAACCTTTTTTTGTAACCTTTCCTTATGCAATATATGTATCCTCTTCTGACATAGTAGTTCAGATTTATAATACAGAATTATACCTAAAACATAGATCTAATTAGGCCTTTTCTTTGCGACCTTTATCCTTCGCTGAAATTCCTTGCTACTTCGCACCAAATCACAGACCTCATCCTTGCACTTGATTGCAGAACTGATCCAAACTTGTGGTGATGTTATGAGGCCAAAATCCTCTTATTTATAGAGGTTTCTTCATTGTCCTATGTCGACATGTCTTGTTGAGGGTGAGCCGAATTCTCCAATATCTTCTAGGCTGAATTGTTCAAGGGTATATGCATCACATTTGAGCCGACTTCCATGAGCATATTGCAAAGGTCTCGAGGTATACCTTTTACATCAATAATTGTGCTTAGCAAGTATAACAACACTTCATATACATGAATATAAATTATACATTTATGACAAGATTAAAAACACTTAAATATATCAAGAAGAATTATTTGAAATATAATAAAAACTATTTTCTCATGAAACCCATGAAGCAAGCATTAAAAAATACATTTTATTATCTACATCTTCTTCATTACATAAATTCATAATTACTTAGTCATTATGAAGATCGAACCTAGTTATAGTTCCCAATAGAGGAAAATTGAGCAAATCAAACACCAAATTAGCTATGTTATGTAGCTCCAAGAAGGCCATGTGTTATGGCGGACTAATTGCTAATGCAAACATAAGAAATCTCCCTAGATTCAATGACTGAATCTAGTAAGAAACAAACAAGCAAGTAAACCTTTCCCTGATTTTATCTATACTGAATCATAAAAAATAATGATAAGAGATGGAATCCATACCTTTCACGAACTTCTTGATGAAGATCTATGCTATGATTTAATGCAGCTCCTCAATGCTTAGAAACTAGATATGAAAACATAGAAACAACAAGAGATCAAAAGCATATGAAGAATACATGATTCAATACAAATCATACTAGTGATCAAGGAAACTAGTACCTAATGTCATTTTAATGGACAAATGGAAGCATAATAGACCATATGTCAATTCCATTGGACAATATAGTGGGAATAAAAAATTATTTGTATTAATCTTAGAAATAAAGGAGTTACACAACCTTGGCCTTAATGAAGTGTGGCTCCTCCCAATGATATATAATCTTCTCCTTGGATGATAAGCCTTCAAACGTTATTTGAGCAACATAATTCTACCTTTAGTAATCCACCCAAACCCTTTAGCCCATGTTTTATTTATAGGAAAAGAGGATGAGGTTTCAGATCCTTATCTCAAGGATGAGATCCACTAAAGGTGGTATTAGGGTTATTTGAAGAATGGGAATTATATCCATGATCAGAGGGGTTAGGCTCGAATAAGCATCACCTTGAAGCTTTCAGTTGGGATATATTCACCCAACAAATCTTCTAAATTTCACTTTTTATTTCAATTTTTTGTTGATTCATGTGCGTAGTTTATAGTGGAAGATAGAGCACAATTTTGTGCAGGCTTTAATGGTAAGAGTCGCGTATGCACAAAAAGTGGCTAGGAAAGTGTGCAAGTGAACAAAATTAGGTTTTTGGATCTTGTTACCCAAAATTCTCATTTTATTTAAGATGTTTAAGTTTTATACTTTCAAGGGAATTATTTGGAACAAAATGATGGATAATGAAAGAAGACAGTCATTTTCCATGGCGAAAAAATGACGTGTCACAAATTCCCCGCTAAAGTGAAAATTCAAAAAGGATATTTGAGGACTGAAGTGCTTTATCATGCCAAATATCAAATTAGAGACCATTGTTTGAGACCTACAACAATCAATCAAAGGTTACAATGCAATATATAATCATCACTGAGGTAGGAATCCCCATACTCAGAGTAAACATAACTGGATGAACTAGTAAGGAAACACACAAAGATCCATGTCAATAGTAGACACAACATGGACACAACCATAAAATATGGATCTATATATACAATCATGAATACAAAACTCCATGTATCATGGATGGATGAAACTAGATCCAGGGTCTTGATCTCCATTTCTATCGATCTACAGTAGGAATATAACCATGCCAGTGAATGTATCAAAGTCGAACATGGTAGAAGCCACTTCATTACCGGTCAATGATGTGAACTGTTAAAAAGCACGAGATAAACCACCAATCATGACAATGGCCCTGAAGGTACTTCTAGTAAAGTCTATGAGGTGTGAAAATATGTCTTGAAGTCAAATGCTGATGGCATCATTCAATTTAAGGTGAATGATGAGAACCTGTCGTTGAAGGTGAGAAACCTACCATTAAGGAGTGCAGTCTCCAAGGTACTGAAGAAGGTTTCTAGATAAAATCCCTGAATAGTGAGCTAAATTCGATAGGAAGTGACCCATTGCAGGAGGGCCTACGACACAAAAATCATGTCAAGTTTTGAAGAACAACTTTGGAGTGATTCAAGACTAACTAGGGGATGACCGACATGATTGAAGGTTACAAATTGCAAGGTAATTTTGACTGAGGTTGGATTTATCTTGAACATATCAGCGACAAGACACTTTGAATTGGTAGTATTTAACTCAACGATAATACCAAAAACCAACTGAAGACTTTCAATGAGGTTCGATTAACTGTGAGACAAATGCATTTCTCAACCTGGACAAAAATGTGATAGAGTGTCATGTTCAAGGGTGACATGCTGCCTTTAATGAGATACAAAAATGAATGTTTCTACCCAATTCCCCCCCACCATTTTTGGAAAGTACCTCTTTATTTTTGTTCAAGCTTGAGGAGGTTAACATTTTCTTGTCCTATAAGCTCATCCTTTAGATGAGTCCTTCGAAATATTTTTGACGAACCCTAGGAAGGAGTGGTTCGGTTCCATCATGATGGACGAGTCATGCATTGTTTATGCTTTACAAGTCTAGTGAAGGGTTAACTTGATGTTATTTTCATTTTTAAAGAGTTTAAAAAGACACGAAAATAAAACTCATTCATATCTTTCAACGTAAAATTTTAACAGGCCCAAAGAAAGTAAAGCTCAATGTTTTTCATTTTTAGGGAGTCATGAGAAAAACACAAGTAAACTCCACGATGTCCTTTTTCGTAAATTTAGTCTTTCAAGCCTGAAAAAGGGTAAAATGATGCATGAGAGAACTCTATTGACCATGATTTTTCAATGTATACCTTTTTCCTAAAGAGTCTAGTTCAGTGCGGAAAATGGGTAAACATATACTGAATAAATGACTGCTCATTTACTTTTTCGAGTTTGAATAGTCAAATATTCAATGATATTTTAATTTTTAGAGAGTATAAAAAGGGCCTAAAAGAGAACTCCAGGGTTTCAATTTTTCATAAATTGAAAGAGCCTGAAAAAGTGATAAAAGTTCACTTGTTGCAAAAAATGATTCATTTTTATGATTTAACCTGTGTTCTACACATTAAACTCAAAAAATCATCATAACTGCTCCAAAAACATAGTAAAAATATCAAATTTTTGAATTTGCAAAGGTCAAAGCCATAAAATAATATTTTAATAACTTAAAATGCCTAAAAAAATTTAAAATGTAAAACATTTTAACCATTTGTGTTTTTTACCATTTGAGAGTAGTTTAGAGGGCCTTTTTACCAAAATATTTAGAGGCGGATTCTGAGCAAACAGGTAGACCAAATCACAAACTGTCTTATCTAGGTAAGATATCTCTTTGTTATATTCATTTTCATTATTTTTCTTTTTCTTTTGACTGTAAATTCAACATTTTTGGGGAGGTTTTTTAATTTAAAATCTGCCCTTGAGGGTGCGCGGTTACCCTTCATCAGGCCCGCGCACCTTGAATCTTTTTGACATAGAGAAAAATGTGATTTTCACATTTTGTCTTCAGAGAAACCACACAAATGCACTTTGTCCATAAAAAGAAGTTGCACATAGCGCTAAGGGTTTTTAACACACAGGTAAAATGCCCAATTTTTTTGCAAAAAAGTCCCACATTATTTTCTAATCCTCCTCTACTACCATTTTTAAGGCTTTTGACTTGCCAAGATGGAGTGGAGGGAAAAATAGCACGAGGATCAATATGTGGAAGATATTAATGATCTGGTAACACTACATGCCTTAAGAAACTATGGTTTATACAAATTTTCGATGATCACAGGCATGAAGGATCAATTAGATGTGCTGACATGGATGGTAAGAGCAGGGGACATTCAAGAGAAATACTTTGTGATAGGAGACCAATGACTTACCATAGATGAATATGCCATCTATTTCTTAAATGGGATCTCCCATAGAGGGATAAAAATCTCATTGTATGGGCACAAGCTAGGTGGAGAAACAACATCAACTTATCTGAGGAAACATTGTTTTGCAAAGGTTGAACTCAAAGATGGAGAATTTGATATAAAAAGAATTGAGAGGCTTCCCCTGAGAACTATTGCCTTCACTATTTCATGATTGTGTGGGAGTGCAATGCTTCATTTTCTAACTAAGGCTCAGATGAAAATTTTCATGGAGTGTTCATAACCTACCATATTCAACTCGTGTGAATGGGTAGCTGCCAATTTCAAAGGGTAACTAACTACGGAAAAAACTGGAAGACTCAAAAACTTTGGGTATGGTTCCATTGTGATCTTGTTTTCTCTAGAGAGGATACTCCTTCTTTCCCCACAACAGGTCCTGGTAGATGTAGGAGGACCTTAGGATTCTCATATGATTTTGTGGGTTTCATTAATGGCATGCCATGAAGGTGATGATCTAGTTGTAAAATACACTCCCAAATTTTTTGGGTGGCTAGAATGTCATATCATCATGATAGAGGACTTTCAAATGCAGGAATGGATTATACAGGTGACCTAGATATCACAATTCTAGCAGGGATGCAATGGGGTGACATAGGTAAAAAATTTCACATTTTAGTTGTTTTTTGGAATCCAAAATTAACTATCTAAAATAATCATGTAGATGTGGGCCCGATCAAACTAGCAGGATTAAAACGCTTTGAAAGATGGGGTGACCAACCAATATCTCTTTTGGTATCAAACCCTGATGCAGCAAAGGCTTTGACTGATATTGATCACAACCTGGAGAGGTTGACTCTTGACATCCCAAATATTGGGATTGATGATTTTCCTCTCCGGTACCAGAGGCATGTCGTGGGAGTTCCTGGACTGATCAATTGCTTGCTAAGATGAGTAGCTTGCACCATTGTCTTCTTACCATTATCATCATCATGCTTAGTTGCTATGCATAGGGATAGTTTTTTTTTTTTTGGTCAAATCGACATGTTTAGATAATAAAGGACACAGGGCCTCATATGTTTTGGATGGCATTTTATAAAGCCACACTTTTTACAAAAAATTGGATTATTTGAAATTATTACTATTATTTCACTTTATCTTGTTCAATATGTGGATGCATATTGTTTTCTTTCTTACAGCTGTTAGAAATGTCGATTTAACACATAATTAGCTAATGAATCAACCAATGTGTTTAAATGTCTTGGAATGTGTTGATATTCGAACTAATCAAACCGTCTCTCTAAGAGACGAACCTGCAAAAACATTCTTACATTGTTGCACGTCTTACTAAATAGACATTGTTTAAATGTAATATTATGAATTGAGAATCTAACCTAATGATCAATCGACAAATGCCAAATGAAATGGCATCAGATAATAGTTCAATCACTGCACTATACTTTGCAATATTATTCATTGTTCGACCAAGGCATATTCCATGAATAGAAAATAACTCATAAGTGGGCAAGTAAATAGCCTAGGTTGTAGAAGTAAAATTCTGAGTAATACGACTAGTGCCATTAGAAAATACAATGTAAGTTTTAGGGAACGTCGACATATGAAAATTCAATGTAACACAAGATAAGCAGGAGAAGTAGCATAAAATCATAAAAGGACACTAAACTTGCACACACTCATAAAAAATATGATACAAGTAATGTAAAAAATCTTCATGAAATGAATTATGCATAATATTTCTTCAGGTAAAGACCATTTTTGGGCTTTCCCAAAGAAATGTCATCATAATCAACTACTTCATAGGCCCCTTTAGCCATCACATGTTTTACAATGTAAGGACCATGCCACATGGGCTCGAATTTACCAACACCTAGTTTATCATGCTCTTGATCTTATACCAAGACTAGGTCACCTTTTGAATATGAATGAGGATTCACATTTTGATCATAATGTTCCTTAACCTATTTCTTATGAGCCTCAATGGCTAGTGAAACATCAAAACGAGTCTCATGTAGTCATACTAAGTATAAAAAACATTCCTTCTCTGCAGAAGTGGCTGGTAATAACTCGATTGCTAGTTTCAAAAATTGGATTTCACATTCAGTCGCAAAAATTTATTCCAGACTGAAAACTAGCTAGAAGGGAGTAAGGGAAGTTGATTTTTTTGCGGAGGTATGGTATGCCCAAAATTCTAGAACTACTTGGCCATTTTCTTGCAGATAATATGGAGTAGAACTGTCATGATAAAAAACTAGCTATGCATAAAGTTAGGTCATCATAAAGTTTCAAAAATGGCTACCATGGTCCGTGATGATAACTTGTGGAACACCGAACCTGGAAATCACATGGTTGAATATGAAAATGGCTGCAGTTTCGGCACTATCCTTATATGTAGGCATCGCCTCAACCCATTTTGTAAAATAATCCACTACTAGGATAATATAACCATGCCTCCCTAACCGAGTGAGTGTTACATGTAATGAAATCAATGCCCCATTTGGAAAAAGGACCGAAAAAAATGATTGGGTGAAGAGGAGCTATAGTTGTGCACATTTTTTGATGGTAAAATTGGAAATTGTAACACTTCTGGATTGCGGTTGTACAATCTTTGAACATCGAAGGCTAGAAATACCCAAAGCGCAATATTTTTTGGGCAATGGAAAACCATGACATATGATCGCCACAAGCTCCAGAATGAATTTAATTCAATGCCTTTTTGGATTCCCCACGAGTCAAACAACGTTTGAAGATGGAATCAACACCAAGATGATAAAGTGTATCGCCAACAATAGTATATTGTTGGGATTAGTACCGAATACAACGACAATCGATTCTAGACAATTCTAGCTGAAAGCTATGAGTTTGAAGATACACGATATTATCTCCATACCAGGGATCTAAAGTACTAATAATAAAGAGTGATTCATATGGAAGAGAATCCTTTTCCACAATGTCTGTCTCAGTATAGGGAAAGTCACATAACAACTCAACAAACACTAGTGACTTCTTTGACTTGATTTTTCGAATTCTAAATCGAATTCTTGTAGGATAACGATCCATTTAGAATATTTTCCCCCTAGTAACTGTCTTGCAAGAATGTAAATCATAGGATTTCAGCCTGAAATCACCTTTGTATTATGAAAGATAATATAGTGACGAAAACATTGTACAACTTGAATGACTACCAAGGCCAATTTATCCACATTTGTGTATTTTATCTCAGCTTTCGTGAGATCCCTACTGAAATAGTATATCACATTTTCGACGTTGGACTCATATTCTTGAAATAAAACCATGCCAATGGTGGTATCAGAGGTATCTAAATACAAAAATTATTCTCGATGATACTCAGGTAGATGCAACAACGATGTTTGGGTTAACGCGTATTTGAGTGCATCAAAAGCTTTTTGAGAAATCCCATCCCATGTAAATGAGATGCCAATTTTCAGTAGTCGAGTAAAACCTTTATTTATATTGGCGTAGTTTGGGATGAATCAACATAAAATTTTTCTTTCCCTTGCAAAATTTGGAGTTGGCGGAGATTGGAAGGAGGAGGCAAATTCTGAATAGTCTCAACCTTGAGAAGATCGACATGAATGCCTTCCTTTGACACGAGAAATCCCAACAATCGATTGTATTATAAAAAAAATAAAATAATTTATGGGGATTCAAGCAAATATTTTAATGTCTACATCTAATAAATATAGCTCTCAGATGCATCAGATGATCTTCCCATTTCAGCGAATGAGGTTGTAAATCATCTAAGCAGGGTTGCACAATATGCTTGATATCGTGAAAAGTGTAAGACATCGCCTGTTGAAAGGTTATGCCGACATTTTTAATCCAAATGTTAGTTTTCAATAATTAAATTTTCCCCATGGAAAAATAAACATAGTTTTATGTTGATCGAGAGGGAGTATGTTGATCTGGTTGTAGCCAGAAAATCCATCTATGAAATAAAAGATTTTGTTGCCAGAAAAATCGTCAAAAATTTGGTCAATATAAGGGGTCGATATTTGTTAATATCCCTATAATATATTCATGTTATTTTATAGCAATAACCTTTCATGGATGCACTAAATTTAATATTTTTCTGATAGGTTTTGCATCTGGGTAAGTAATTATTTCGTGAAAAAATATGCTAGGGCCAATTCATGGCATTTCCTCATAGGAGCATGAAAAAATGTCTTAGAATTCTTGAAACGAGGAGTTTTACATTTGAATCTCTTCAAGTGACCACGAAGCGCCTATTTGAATGTTCTCAATAATTCCTTTTTTGTATGAGATATTAATTCGAGTGGTTGTAGATATTCAAATTCGGATTGAATAATTGACATAGGACATTCAGGATTATCTACGATCTCAATCGAAAATATGGTAGAAAAATAATTCTCGATTTTATCAAGGCTAGGTAGAAAATATGAATGATGATGAAAATCGTCCCATGGAATTTCATCCAAAGTCATTATTTCCCTGATGCTTTCATTTATTGGAAACATCATGTCGAAGGGATCAATGAATGAAATTAGTTCTAACTGAGATAGTTGAGAATAATCATCATTGATCGCATTGACTCGATCAATTTCAGAAAATGGTGATTAGAAAAAGTTTGGACTTCCTAGTAATCTAATTCAACTAGGCTTAAAGGTATCTCACTTACATACGAGGTCAATTTAGATTCTAAAGGCACAATCCACAGATCATAAGATTCCATTGTGCTTGATGTGATCATATTAACCTAGGAAATGTTAGAATAAAAGTTTTATCATGGAGGGAGTGAAAAATTTCCCATGAGAGACGAATATGTGAGGAAATTGACACCAACATATTCATTATTAGCAATATTTTTCCCCACTAAAGGTATACTACCAGTAGAGTTAAGGTCTGAACTGTACTAGGATAACTGGTTTAATTAAGATAACTGGTTTAATTTCAATATTTTCCCTTGATGGGGAAACATTATCATGCAAAATAGTAATGAGACCACTACAAACATAACATAGGTCTAGCTTCGACCAACTAAAAGGTTGTAATTGAGTCAGGCATCAACAACTTCAAATTTGATTGCAACTGTTTTACCCTCTAACTCTATGGGTAGATCATTCAAAATTCCATATGGACTAAAAAATCTTCCATAAAAGACTTTCAGAGTGGTAGGAAATTGATTGATGGTTGGAGAACCCAAGGCTTTCCAAAAAACAATAGACATGATACACGTAGAAGCTCCTTCATAAAATATTGTGCGGAAAACTTGTCTAGTTTTCACAAAAACTGGCATTTGAAATTCCAATTGATGTGGGAGTCTAGGTATGTGGCTTTCAAGATCAAAGATGACAAGGTTAGAATCCTATGGATCAATTGCTCCGAAAATTGACAATATCAATTTCCTTTGTGTTGGACATGTTTGCAACACTTCAAGATTCGACATCGTTGAAGGGGACATCACCAAATATTCAACAATATTGTAGTTCTGAGAAACTCTAGCATGAGAGTTAAAAGATGATTTTCGAACAACACCTTTAGTAGGCGTTTGAATTGCAATGTCAGAATTTGGTTTTTCAATTTGTAATATTTTAGAAGGAGGAGGAATTGTAATGGAAGGTTGACTAGATGGACTATTATCATTTCCATTTATTACAGGACCCTTAGATCCTAATTTTTAGTTCTCATGGCTACCATCACTTGCGAAGAAATCATCATGATATCCACCGATGTGGAAGAAGAGGATTAATTATGTGAAATCATCTTACTGACTTTAGAAATGAAAGGATCCTTCAAAACAATATGAGTAGGAGAACCTTTGATGAATTTAGTAACCTTTGCTCGATGTGGGAATTCCTTGTTGTAATGGTCTTCACAAAAAATCAAACAAGGATAGAGAGGCTTCTTAGTTTTGTCAAAGGATCCATTTTTTCTTTTTTTCTCTTTATGAGATGTATTTTTTTTCGCTTTTCCTTTCCCCTTGTTTTTACCTCCGGACGATTGATTCATTCTAGTAGATGAGTCTACGATGTTAATTTTAGAAGTGATTTCTGGAGAAAGTTTTTTGCTGGGTGAATCTTGTATAGCAAACATCTGAGTGTTTTTATAATTCTTGTTTTTACCCTTATTTTGTTGCCTAACAGAACCAACCACACCATCAACGACATGTTATCCTATGGGGGTTTAGTCTAGTTGATCTGAAATTGCTAGGTGAGTTAGATTTGGGATTTTCTCATACAAAGTGCTAGAATATGTATAAAAAAGGTCTAGGTACTGGGCATGAGAAATTACCTTATCTTTAGTTACAACACCTCCTTTGGAAACATCCTTGGTAACAAAGGGAAGTAATTATTTTGTGAATCATTCGGCTAAAATTTGATCTAGAATTAAAAATTTAACTAAACAAAGTTTGTGCCTCCATTCATGTATATGATAAAAAATGTGGGTAGATTTAGATTGTTTTAGGGAAGTAAAAAGTACAATACCAGTATCATATCGGATTGGTAGTTGAAAGTATTTCAAAAATTTTGTCGCTAAGGAGTTTAAGTTATGGAAAGAGGCTCATGGTAACTCGATGAACCATTTTGTTGCTGAATCAGTTAAAGTTCGTTGGAAAAGATGTAATCTAATGGAATCATCGATAGATGAATTCGACGCACAACAAAGATGATATGTCATAACATGGTTTGATGGGTCCTCTCATGATTTACCTTCAAACTTCAGAATGTCAATGGGAAACTTAGTAGGAATTGCCAACCAAAACAGACAATAGTAGATTGGATCATTAATTAGCTGAGACAAATCAATAAAATCTAAAGTCGTGATAAATGGTAAATTTCGGTTGGAGTCATGTTGCAAATATTGATAACCCTGAGGGTTAAGTCCAGTACCTCGGGGAGGGTACCCGGGATATCCTGGAATAACTTGTGCAGCTAGTGATTGCATTCCTCCAGGGTAAACAGAATAATACATACCAGGTTGCGATTGAAATGGAATTTGGAACGTATGACCCAAGTATGGTTGACTTTGAAAAGGTGGACGTTGACCCATTTGGCCCAAGTAATATTTCCCTTATAAAGGTTGAATTTGTAAATGTTGACTTTGAACGAATTGAATCTGAAAAGGTTGGCCTTAAAAATCTTGACCTTGATACAGTGTCTGCATAATGCCTATAGTAGGTTTTCCCATAGGAATTTGTGTTGTGGATTGGAATGAAGGACCAGCTAAATAAGTAGATGCTTGAGGGATAGCCTATACAGTTTACGGAATTGATATTTGAGGCGTAATTTGGACCGTTTTTTAAGATACTCCTGAAATGGGTGTTTGGGGCGATTGTGGAACCAATTTTTGAACAAATTTTTGAAAAATAGACGTAAAAGGTGTTTGAGGAATACCCTAGATAGTTCATTGAATTTATTTTGAACAATTGTTTATTGAGTTCCTTGGACAAGCTATTGGATAGGTGTTTGCGAAATCCCCTAGATAGGTTTTAGGACTTGTATTGGAATATCTTGAACATGTATTTTTTGAATAAACTGTATAGTAGGCTGAACAGGTTGATAAACTGGGACTTGTGGAGCAAATTAAATAGGTTTTTGAACAAAAGCAAGGTTCCAATTAGTATTCATCCCTGGGTAAGGAGCATCAATCAAGGGTTAAGATAGAACATGTTGACCTGGACGTACCTAAGGTATCTGAACATTTTTTTCATAATTTCTGACAAAAGGTTTCCCTTAAACCATAGGATATGACCCAAAAAAAGGTTGTCCTATAGGTGGAGGATAAGGTGGTTTCCCCTTGAGAGGATGGTAAACACCACTTGGAGTTATTTTAGGATTACCTAAATTTCCAGATACCATGTTAATATACTGGTATGATGCCAAAGGTATTTGAGGTGTGGAAGTCATGCCTTGGAAAGTAGAGGTATATACAATAGATGAAAAAGTAGAAGTCTTAGGTGAAGGAGAGGCTCTTGAAAAATTTCTAAAAAGTGACTCGCACCCAACAGGAACTGATGGACCACCATACAATAATGACTCTAGAGATATCGTAGACACAAAAGTATTAGTAGATATACTCCCAGAAGGCATTGTTGACATAGTTCGTCTTGGTGAAAAGTAAAAAGGAGTGTGGTAACATGGAATACCTTGAACTAAATAGTTAAAATGTGTGAAATACCAAGGATCTGATCGGAAAGGGTCAAAATGAACTCTTGGAAAAACGATTGGTTTGCTAGTACAAATAGAAGTACATGGTGATTCTTCCTCCTCTTCTCTAGTAATGTCTTCAATACTAATGAGACTAGGAGGTATACCAGTTGTAATTATGAGTTTCCTTCATGGTGAAGGTGGTGCAGGAGTAAGTTCTATAACATATGAAGTTTATTTAGGTTTTGAAATATCAAATTCAACTTCGTCAATTTCTGTTTAAGTGAATTTTGTATCCAAAACCTCACCAATTTCATATTCTTCATGAACAAGTTCGGTAATTTTTGGGCCAGATTGATCTAATCCTGATTCTACTTCTTGAAGTTGAACCACTCTAGTTTCTACTGTCTCAGATTCTACAATGGTAGATGTTATAGGTTAGTCTAAGGTCCCATATCCTATTTATTTTGACTTCTTAGCTTTAATGTTTTCCAACTAAATCGGTGTATACTCAGGCGAAAAACCCTACATTCTACGTAAATGCCTCAGTAAATCAGCCACCATGAATGTTTATTAAGAATTCATATAATATTAACAATTCACACCTAAAGTCTCTAAAAAGTAAAAACAATTAATTAACACACGCTAGTAAATATAAGGAATCAATCCATGCAAATAAACTTTTTACAGCGAAATCACTAGTTGGTGATGAAATCGAATGTCGAAAAGATTATTGTGAAAAATAAAATAGAGATAGAGTGAGTGGAACCAATTACCTTGACAATCTGCTTAAGGAACATGATCTAGTGTAAGTAACTCCACTTATGCCATATCGAATGAAGAATTCACTCCAAAAAGGTCCAAGTGAGTCTAGTCAATGTTTTTTCTAGGTATAACAGAGACTTCCCCTCTGTCCTCACCTGGGTAATAGCCCTAAGATTATGGTCTCTAAGGTTACCACTTACAAAAAATTAACCATAGGGGACAATCACATATATGACTTACATGTAAGTGTAGATTAACAAAGGTCAATCCCCTTGAAAGTTCCTCAACGTGGTTAATATGAGGTTTACTTTCAATTGACTCCCAAGTACCTTTCGAAATTGTTTGTAATGTGTGAAAATCACTCTACCGTAACGAATAAAGTGGGGTCGATCACTCTACTAGGTCCGATATGATCTCGTGCTTAACTCCCTTGTTAGAGGAGCTTCCCAGAACCAAAATGTACTAACTGGATTTACTCCCTATCACAATATTATAGTGTTTGTTTGCAACTTTGGAAAGTTAACTCACTTCCCTATTCCAAAGCCCTACAACCTAATCTAATGTAGGTGGGCAAGAGCCCTAAAAATATAAAAAAATCTAATTTATTTTATTAGCGTTGATTTTTAAATCTGTTATTTACTCAATAGGAAAATGGATGTGAAACTAATCATCTTATGACCCGAATCAAAATTCTAATTCAATTGAACATGATGTAATGATATTTTCATTTCGATGAATTCCTAATTACAAGAAAGAAAGAGCTTTTTAAATTTTCAAAGAAAATGAAATAACTCTTAATTTCACTTTCTCTCTTTTCAAAAATAAAAATATTCTCTCTAAAATGACCCAAATGCAAAAGTTAAGATTTCAATTCGTTCAACAACTCAAAAACCATGAAACTTTCCTTTAAAAATCAATCACTCGAAATTTCCAAAATGCATAAGAAACCAATCAAATCCTTAAAATGAATTTTCTCTAATAAATGTTATGAAATCGACGATGTCTAAAGTGTAAATTTGAAAAAAAAATAAAAAATAAAAGAAAAAATGACTTTCATTTCCAATTTCAGCCAAGGAAGCACATCTCATCAAAACACACATTCTTGAGAAACCCTAGCTTTCATTAATGAAAATATATTTAAAAAACGAGTAAGATAATCACTAAATCTGATCTATTTGATAGAAAAAATATAGGAAGATAGTAAATCAATATCACACAATCTCTCTTTTGATGAATCCACTAGCAATCAGACAAAGCCCTTACCCTAATTCATGAAAACAAGAAATTCAAAATAAGACTTCTTCACGACACTCAATCAAACTCAAGAAGACTATATGAAGGTACTAACAAGCATAATGAAGCATAAAAAACCAAAATTTTAGAGTTTAATGAAAGAAAAACTGAAATTTTCAAAAATTCTAGGCATGTGCTCAGACAAACAACATAATTTAGTGCACATACACATTGTTGCTAAAGGCACAATGTGTAGATTTGTCTTTTGTTGCTAAAGGGGAACTACACAGGTCGAGAAAGTTTAAGAAAAATAAAAATTCAACTAAACAACTCATAAAATCCAAAATTCCACTATCTTGCAGACACTCAGACAAGGCTATTAGACAAAGTTCGAAAGACCAAAACAAGGAGATGATGAAGAACGATACGTCCCCAGTACAGTCGCAAATTTGTTATGGCAGACTAATTGCTAATGTGGACACAATAAATCTTGCTATATTCAATGACGACAATAAATCCAAGCATTTATGAATCATTTTAAACAAGATGTTACTATGGAGGACTTATAGGTTACGAAGGAAACAATTGATAAATATGTGGTGGAGCTTGTAAGAATTTACACTAAGCTCATGAACTTATCAAATCATGTGAAGGTGAATAAATCCACCTTGTTTCCAAATTCCCTAAAGTGTCTTCATAGGCATGGGGACGATCTACAACAAAAGGTTACCAGTGTTACAATGGATTGCAAGATTTGGCACACATACATAGTACAAGAATTGCATTTGGATGTCCTAAATCTCTCTATAACTAGATGAGTAGAGTAGGAACATTCTTTCCATTCATGTAATATGCTAGTAGTAGGGTAGAGATTAATATAGAGTAGAGAGTCACATGATTATGTGAAAGGTCATGGGGTAACTCAAGAGTCACAGGGGTAGACGAAAGGTCACCCATTTTTCTTTAAATATGACCTCATGACCTAATGTAAGGGAATTTTGGTTTTGGATAGTATTGGTGAATATTGTTTTGAGAACTAGTTGACCCTTTGTGAATAAAATTGGTGATTTTGTACTTATACTTATGGATGCCATAGATATTTTTCATGTGATGGTGTGATGAGTATTCAACCTTTTTATGCCAATTGTGCAATCTTTTCATGCATTATCAATCACTATGAGATTTCTCTTGTGATGATTGGATGGTACGTGATGAGTTTTTTTTTTTTTTTTTTTTTTGTAAACTTGGAAGTACTCCTCTATTGATCATCTATAAAGCAGGTTACAAAATATGTTTCCGGTGACCTCAACTTATTTGTAAGAAACCAGGTTTGTTGGCACTGATCAACATCATAGGCCTTCCAAAACTGAAATAGTTTGATTATGTTCAACCACGCTTTCAGTGCTACCATATCTACTATCAAACTAGACTGACTATTGTAAATGTAAATGCTACCTGACATCATTAAAACAAAATGACATAAATTTTTGTTAAAATTGGACAACTAGGTCCAAACTCCATGTTGTGATGCTCAGATGAAGATATCAATATTTTTATTGGGATCCTCTTTTAGAGAGGTGTAAGGTCGATATAAAATTGATCTTAGTCTGATGAGCGGAACATTTATTTTTAATTTATTTTTAATAATTTCAAATATGTGCAGGTCGACCTTAAGGTTTTACACCCCCAGCAGATGTGTCACACACCTCAATGATGGATATATATACAGTCAACGTTGGAGATCATTTCACTCACTCTCATCACACACATATTCTCTTCTGATTTAATACGAGCTCCTTGGAGGCAAATTTGGTTCACACGTGGAAAAGAGGACGATTTATTGCAGCAAGGGTTGACCGAAATTTACTGCAGCTCATCGCAGCTAGGGTTTCCACGCTAGTTTGACCAGTGTTGACTTTGGTCAACACATGGTCCAAAAGGGCTGAAATTTGGTGGCGAGTTTGATTTTGGAAGGCCGTAATCATTGGCACAAAAACCAAGGTCAAAATGTTGACCAAATACTAAGCTACGTTGACTTTATTGCTGCTGCCATGTGTTGACTTTTCTGGACAATATTGACTTTTTTTGGGTTGACTTTGAGTTGACTGGTTGATTGATTTGAGGGCTATTGTGACACAAGCTGGTTTGGCCAACCAAGAAGAATTTACTGGTTGAAGCATCCTGCTGACCGCCGTAATGCACCAACACATTCTTTTGTTTTTGGTTTGTCTTTTATAGATCCACTGGTATGTTCTATCAACATTTTACTTGATTTTTCATGTGATTTCTTTAATAAAAAGTAAAGTTTCATCAAGCATAGAACATATACATAAATTTACATGGTATCAGAGGTGAGGTGAAGACAAGCCCTATTTTTAGCAATCGCCGGAGAGGATAATGGGTTCCATAAGCTCTAGCTTCAAGGAGGATGACAAATTGATTGGGAAGGATGAATTCCATGCTTGGAAAATGATATTGGATCTCAAATTGGAAGACCAAGATGTCATGGAATATGTGCAGGGTAAAATCCAAGAACCTCCATCCACTGCTACTACTGCTGCCAAAACAAAGTACAAGAAGGGGGAGATCAAAGCAAAGCTGATAATAAGGGAATCCATTCATAAAAGCCTGGTGACCTACATCTCTGAGTTGGGCACATCCAAAGAGATGTATGATAAATTGATCCTCATGTTCAAGGCCAACAATGCGAATCAAGTACTATTCTTCAAGAATCAATTGAAGAATCCGAAGAAAGGCAGGGATGAGTCTATCCAATCATACTTTCTGAAGCTGACTGAAATTAGGAACAATCTGCTGGCTATTGGGGAGACAATAGCTGATCGAGAGATGGTACTCATCGCACTTGGAGGGCTCTCATCTGAATGGCATGTGTTCAACACTACCATTCTAAATAATAATGTGATACATGACTTTGACGAAGTACTATCAAGATGCGTTCAAGAAGAATCACGAATGAAGGAGTATGGAAATGGAGGAAATGCTGCATACGCTGCTCATTTTAGAAAGAAGAACTCTGGTGGTCCGAAGAATAAGGGAAAAGCAGGGGCCCAAGGAAAGAAGGGCAAGTGTTTCACCTGTCATAGGCTTGGTCACTATGCTAGAGAATTTCCTTTCAAGAAGGATTCTCCCGATGGTGATGACAACAACAATAACCAAAGGAATGACAATCAAAGGAACAACAGGTTCAAGGGAAAAAGGAAGGCTTCCTTTGGCGGAAATGATCAACCTTTCAAAAGGTCAAGAAACTCCAGGTATGAGGAATCACTTATTGCTGATAAAAGAAATGAATACATTATTTTACATGCCCTCTCTGTTACATCTCCACCCGACACTATGGATGTCTGGTTGATAGATAGTGGTGCCTCAAGGCATATCACTGGGTTCAAGGAAGAAATTTCTGATATGATTGAGAAGGATACTAATCTGTAAATTATCCTTGGAGATAATGCCACATATCCCATGAAAGGGACAGGGACTGTGACCCTCCACTTGTCTCAAGGTCAAGTCCTTCACTTGCAGGATGTACTCTATGTACCAAATTTGAAGAAGAACCTTGTGTCTATATTGGCCATGGAAGACAAAGGTTTCAATGTGACATTCACTGATGGAAAGGTGCTCATGTGGAAGAAAAGCTTCAAGGAAGCTATCTCGATAGGGTTTAGAGTTGATACACTCTATCAGGTTGGAGGAAGTCCACTGGGAGCAATGACATGTGATACTATTTGACATACTGAACCATGGCACCAAAGTTTTGGACACCTTCACTACAAAGCCCTTCCCGAAGCAAGGAAGGTGGTGATAGGGATGCTCGAGTTTCCAAATAATCATGAAGGTGTATGTAAGGGTTGTACTGAAGGAAAGCATACAAGGGGACCTTTCCCCTCTAGTGTCACAAAGACATTTGATGTCTTGGAATTAATCCATTATGATCTATCTGGCATGCTACCCGTGACATCCTTGGGAGGATATTCATATTATATGACATTCATAGATGAATTCTCTTGCAAAACCTGGATATACTTCTTAAAGAAGAAGGATGAGGCTTTCATATGGTTCCGTACATTCAAAGCCTTGGTGGAAAATATGACAGTGAAAAAGATCAAGATTTTGAGAACTGATAATGGCACTGAATATGAGACAAATGAGTTCAAGGACTTTTGCAGAGAAGCTGGAATTAAGAGGGAGACCACAACTATCTATACTCCTGAGAAAAATGGTGTTGCTGAACGAAAGAAATAGACCATTGTGGAAGCTTCTCATGCCATGCTATGTGACCAAGGTTTGCCGAAGTTTCTATGGGGAGAAGCTGTGAACACTTCTGTGTACATACAAAACCGATGCCCGCATTCTGCTCTAGAATCCAAAACTCTCGAAGAGGTTTTCTCTGGTAAGAAACTTGATGTCTCACATTTTAGAGTTTTTGGATGTACCGTCTACTTTCATGTGCCAAAAGAAAAGAGGAGCAAGTTGGATGCTTCTGGGAAGAAAGGAATGTTTGTGGGCTATAATGAAACTTCGAAGGCCTACAAAGTCTATGTTCTTGGTCAAAAGGAAGTGGAGATATGCCACTATGTCACCTTTGACGAAGATACTTCCTTGAGGAAAGTAGTCAATCTTCTGAGATCTGAGGAAGATAATGAAGCAAGGCCTGGAAATCAAGAGGAATCGAAGGATGAAACAATGCCTGATGTTGAAGGACCGATGGACCTGATTGATCCACTTCCTTCACTAGGAAAGAGATCATCATGGCTCAGGGACACTCTCGAGGATGCTGAGGGACATGCTGCCCCAAGAGGGACATTCCGTGAAAGCAAGAAGCCGACTAGATACCAAGGGTATCTAGCAGCCATGAGTACTATTGTACAATCCGAGTCTTGGTCCTTTGAGGAAGCCGTAAAGCATCAAGTCTGGAAGGATGCTATGCACGAAGAGTATGAGTCCATTATGAAGAATGATGTCTGGGATGTGGTTCCAAGACCAAGGGACAAATAATTTGTCACCTCTAAATGGCTCTACAAGATCAAGCATGGATCTGATGGAAGTGCTGAAAAATTCAAGGCAAGGTTCGTTGCCCGTGGCTTCTCTCAAAAGGAAGGCATAGATTATGATGACATATTTGCACCAGTGGCTCGATACACCAGCATTCGATCTATTATAGCCCTTGCGGCTATGCAAGGATGGAGTATTCATCAGATGGATGTGAAGACTGCATTTCTACATGGTGTGATAAAGGAAGAGGTATATGTGGAGCAACCTCTAGGGTTCAAAGTACAGGATCGGGACACCCATGTCTGCAGGTTGAAGAAGGCCCTCTATGGGCTGAAGCAAGCACCCAAAGCTTGGTATGAGAGGATAGATAACTACTTGATAAAGCTGGGCTTCACTCGAAGTAATGCTGATCCAAACCTTTACTTCAAGGTTGTCAAGGGAAAACCTCTCATCCTGGTGCTGTATGTGGATGACCTCTTCCTGACAGGTGCTAACCCTCTCATTCATCAGTGCAAGAGGGAGCTCGCTGCTGAGTTAGAGATGAAGGACCTAGGACTAATGCACTACTTCCTAGGCCTGTAGGTCTGGCAGAGACCTGGCGAGATTTTCCTTTCTCAAGGAAAATACATTGTGAAGCTTCTAGAAATATTTGGTATGGTGGACTGCAAGTCCGTGTCAACACCAATGGAACTCAACTTCAAGAAGTTGAGTGGCAGTGCTGCTAGGCCCATATTATCAAATCCTATTGAGTATCGTCAACTCGTAGGGGCCCTGATGTTCTTAGTGAACACCCGTCCAGATATATGTTTTGCAGTGAACACTTTGAGTCAACAGATGGTTGAGCCTCATCACTTACACTGGGTTGGTGCCAGGAATATTTTGAGATACCTTCAAGGCATGATAAACCATGGGCTGAGATACACTGTCGGGAGCATGACACTCCTTGGATATACTGATGCTGATTGGGTTGGCAGTGTGGTGTATCATAAGAGGACATTGGGATGCTGCTTCAATCTTGGTTCTGCTTCGATCTCATGGATGAGCAGGAAGAAGAAGTTGGTGGCTTTGAGCACTGCAGAGGCCGAATAGATTGTAGCAAGTAGGGCCTGTTGTAAAGCAGTTTGGTTGCGTAAGATCTTTAGTGAGCTGTTCGGACATGTGCTAGATACCACCGTGATACTCTATGATAACCAGCGTGGGATTTGATTCTTCGAGAATCTAGTGTTCCATGATTGATCCAAGCATATTGATATCAGGTATTACTATATCCGGGATATGGTACAACGAGGCACTGTAAGGCTCGATCATATAGGAACTGATGAGTAGGTCGCAGATAATATTCTCACAAAGCCCCTAGGGAAGGTCAAGTTCCTAACCTTTTGTGAGAGTCTTGGTATCATGGAACGACCCTATGATGTGGGTCCTGTTGGACGATGAGCTTTGGGAGCTCTGGGGGGCTTTGGGGATAGCTTATGGGAGCTATAAGCAGTCATGAGGTTAGGCTTGCCAGACCTTGTGGTGCTTCTACCCCACCTTTATGATGTTTGAGTTGGTTCACCTCTCATTATATGTGCCCTGTATGCATCCTACCCATTGAGTTCAAGGCTCATGGGAAGTACCTCTCATTTGGCCAATGAGGTGGGAAAAGCTAGAGACTAGTAGCAAAGACTGATGGATGCATCAGAGATTGTTGTACTCTCTATCTAGGATGGCACGGTCCAAACACTTGATCTGGGATCAAGTATAGTGAGGTTTTGTACCTCCAACTAACTTTGGGTCAGGTAAACCAACTTCGGGTTGGTATGAGACTCTTTATGAGTCTGATAGAGGTTTCGGACCTCTGGGCTGAATCTGTCAGCTGGGGGATGATTTCTTTGTGACTGACCCACTTCTGTTCTGAAATAAAGAGGCCAACAAAGCAAGTTACGGCAGAATGACACATGATGTTTGTTTGCACAGGTGGATGGAGTTCTCCCCAGTTGAGAGGGAGTGTTAAAATTGGACAAATAGGTCCAAAATCCATGTTGTGATGCTCAGATGAAGATACCAATATTTTTATTGGGATCCTCTTTCGGAGAGGTTTAAGATCGATGTAAAATTGATCTTAATCTGATGAGCGGAACATTTATTTTGAATCTATTTTTAATAATTTCAAATATGTGCAGGTCAGCCTTAAGGTTTTACACCCCCAGCAGATGTGTCACACACCTCAATGATGGATATATATATACAGTCAACGTTGGAGATAATTTCACTCACTCTCATCACACACATCTTCTCTTCTTATTTAGTACGAGCTCCTTGGAGGAAAATTTGGTTCACACGTGGAAAAGAGGACGATTTACTGCAGCAAGGGTTGATCAAAATTTACTGTAGCTCACCGCAGCTAGGGTTTCCACACTAGTTTGACCAGTGTTGACTTTGGTCAACGCATGGTCCAAAAGGGCTGAAATTTTGTGGAGAGTTCGATTTTGGAAGGCCGTTCTGATTGGCACAAAAACCTAGGTCAAAAGGTTGATTGAAGACAGAGCTACGTTGAATTTATTGCTGTTGCCCTGCGTTGACTTTTCTGGACAACGTTGACTTTTCTGGGGTTGACTTTGAGTTGACTGGTTGATTGATTTGAGGGCTATTGTGACACAAGCTGGGTTGGCTGACCAAGAAGACTTTGCTGGTTGAAGCATCCTGCTGACCGCCGTAACGCACCAACACATTCTTCTGTTTCTAGTTTGTCTTCTATAGATCCACTAGTATGTTCTATCAACATTTTACTTGATTGTTCATGTGATTTCTGTAATAAAAATTAAAGTTGCATCAAGCATAGAACATCTACATAAATTTACAATTTTCAAGAAAACCATGACTTGCAGACATTTAATCATCTAAATATTCTACCAAGGACAGATATTTCGCGCTCAATCTCGTCATCTCTTGCTGATGCATGCTTTGCAATTGATTTTCCATATGTATGAGATAGAAATTTTTATGGTACAACTGCACTTGGACTGATTGTATTTCCTTTTGGATCACCAATAGAATCAGTTCCTCTTCCTGGGTTTGCTGTTGTCCTAGCTGTCGCGACGCTTCTCTTGGCTATTGAGTGTTTGTCATGGATTTTTCCAGTAGACTTTTCATGATCCAATATGTTTGTATGAATTTTTTAAATAGGTCCAACCTTCCTATGGTATTGCCTAGGTCCACTACCAGTGGTTCCAATTCTTCCACCTGGATTAGTTTTCTTGCTGATTTCTCCTTTAATTTAATTTCCCATTTTAAAATTTTTGCCTTCACCTTTGCTGGTGAACCTTCACTTTATGCATGCAACAGGTTCTGTATGTTTTCCTCCTATGTTATCCTACCTCTCTTCTTTGGCGACCTGCTAGTAGAAGCTAACCCCTTCCTTTTCCATTTGATTGATTCACCATGGCCACCACGTCCCTTCTAGGCCTCCGCTGCCTCCTTCTTCATCCTAATTTCCTCTGCTTATATTAACTGTTGCAAATCCTCATGTACCCTATCCGAGGATAGCTTCAACAGAGCAGGATACAAAGGACGTTTCGTAGTATACCATGCCATGCCTAATTTCAGAGGCTTGTCCATGGACAAGGTTGCTACCCCCAGGTTTCTCAGTCGGTACCTTAATATCGGAAACCGATGCCTCCATTATTTTACCTTTCCAAGGACAACCATCATGACCCTCTACCCGACTCCCAACGCGGTGAGAATCCATACGCGGAAGATAAAAATTTCCATGAATGATTCAAACCTTAGCTCACCACGAGAGATCACATTTCACAGTTTTTATACTAGACCAACCTCTGCTTAAGTAGAATCTCTATTCCAACTGAATACCAAAACTCTCTACAACTGATCTTGTCAATGGTGCTAGAAACCACCAACATATAAGGGGTCTCCCCTATATGAAGTCCTAACTAGACATCACATTGTTTGGAGTAGGAGCCCCATCCAGGAAATAGGCCAAGCTGCCATATTTTCAATGACTTACCTTCGCTACAATAAGCAACATAAAAGCGCACACATATGCTTTTGAGATGAGAAAGTAAGTTATCCTTGTGAAGCATTCAATTGCATAGTTTATAAAGGTTCTTTCACAAAAGGGATAATAAGTGAGTCTTTATAATAAAAGTAATAGTATTATCCTAATAGATACACACACATATATCTAGAAGACTCATTAATTATCTTGTGAAATAGTTCACAAAGAAACAACCATTGTGAAAAAAAGAGACACACACTTCAATGTTACATACTAAATTCAATGAAATAGTTCACATTTCATTAGTATGTATAAACATATATATACACCACAAATAATGAAATGATATTCTTACAAGATTCATGATATATGCATGAAATTATGTCGGCTCCAAGACCTTCAAATCACTAAGTGAAAGTCCCAAGATACACCATTACAATGATCTACCACTAGCTCCAATAGTGGAATGTTTAACCACCACCTGCTCCTCAAAAGGATGATCTTCTATCCTATGCCTAGATTGAGAAGCTAAGGTGAAAATTATTTTTCTTGATCTATGAGGGTGTATTTATAATAAATGATAGGACCCTTCACCTCCCTTGTGACTCTTGACCCCCCTCATGACTCTTGAGCTCCTATGTGGCTTTTGAACTTATATGTGACCTTTGAGGTTCTACATGAATCTAGGACTTTCGTTCACTTTTCAAATTCCATGTGTGAACCTTGGGGCTTCCACACATTTTACATTTTATCATTTTTGGAACATACATAATCACATTCCAGAAACTATGGAAAAATATGTAGACAACTAATGAATTTTGTGGTGACACTTTGAGAAGCCATAACTTTGTGACAGTGACAAAACACTTCATTGTAGTGCATTGATGCCAATAACTTCTCTTTGTTGCTATGTACTAAATTATACATGATAGGTCTTGATGTTACTTCACCTTTATCCTCCAAAGGGGTTGGTTATAGTATTATAGTCTTCCATGTCATCTCGGTCTTAATCCATATGTCATATTGTAGTTTCCATTTATCTCTTTGTTTAATAGTCTCTTTGATTCTAACCTCCACAAGTGTCTTCTTGAATCTTCTCCTTGATGTCCTCCTTGAGCATCATCTTGCCATGTTAAGATTAAAATACTTAAAAATGAAGTTCACTCTTGAAAATACAATATCAATCCCGGAATCATCTCACTTGTTTCTCGTGCAACATGCTGACAGTGATGGGACAATGCATAAGGATTAGGGAAGGAATCCTTCTTGTGCGCAATGCATAGTGTTAGGGGGGAAGGAGTGAGGGACTGAGCACTATGACTATGCAATACACAATGGCTAGGGAGAAGGAAAGTAGGGGATTTTGCAATGGGAAATTCCAAGAGGTAGGGAGGAATGACTGGGTATTGTGACTGTGCAGTGCACAGTGGCTAAGGGATATGCTTGGGGAATATGCAGTTGACAACTGCAAGGATCCAAAAGAGGATCCATTATCCACTAATATTGTAAGTGTGCATGGAAAGGAAGGATTTATCATAATTTCACATTGGGCAAGTGAAACCAACAAGCTTGAGTGACTGAGCACTACAGTTGCTCAATTCACATTTGAGCAAGGTTGTCTGCTATGATTGTGCAGTGAGCAGTTCCAAGAGGTAACAACATCATCTCTATGGCTTAGGAATGCACAATGCACAGTTGTTGGAGACTAAAATATTGGTAATTGATTTAGAAATTTATGAATACAACGAAAACTCCCAAAATGATTGAGTGTAGATCATTAAGCCAAGAAGGAAAGTGTGAATGCATATAACAAGTATTGAACATGATAACGAACACATATGATCAACCACATGATGAGAAGATACACAATACCCAAAATCAGCATGTATTCATTGAAACGACAATAAGATGGCACTTATCTCCAAGCGCGACACTTAAGATATATATTTACACACAAGTGTCAACTGTAAAGAGAAAGCACACAATGCCCTTAGGAATGTGTCCAGTGCATGTCCCCATGATAGATAGGATGCATTAAAGTAAGAGAATGCATTGTAGCTACCTCTTAAAGGCATGCCATATCTTACTTTCACAAAGGATAACACTTTCCGTAACAAAATATGATTGTTGTCATTGCGACAAACACCCTCCAAAATTTTTCTTACACTTGAATTTTGGAGCCTACTAAGGATCTTGTGATCTTTCATTCCATGGTCACTTCATGGTCATCTATTTTTTTCAAAAAATTTAATTCTTCTTCTAAGTTTCAAAGTCACTTGCTCACACATGTTTAGTCCTTGATGAATTTAGTAAGTGCACTTATTTTAATGCAAGATTAGATAGGCATTGCACAATTCGTAAAAGTAAGGATTACACAACACTAGGAACAATGCTTGCACATTATTAGTACAATAATCTTCATAACCTATGTTAGCAGTCAATGTGCATTCTCCATTGACAATATCCCTCTCACTTTGGTTGCAATTGTATTACTATTCTAGCGAGTTTTCCTAACTCTCGCTTTTTCAAGTGTCACTTTTAATTTCACGATTGTCGTTTTTACCTTCTTTCACTTCTACACATGGTGCTTTTGTGTTATCTTCACTATATCATGTATCTCTTTCACTTTATTTAGTTTTTTCAAGTGTCGATTTCACTTTTTATTACTATTGAAAGTGTCGCCTTTTGGTAAGGGAACTGTCGCATCTAGTAAAAGGGAGTCATCTATGCACTCTTGAAGGGTAGCCTTGATGTAGTCTCTTGCATTATTGTGTTATATATATCATAGGGATATGAATTAGAATTAATCTCCAGGTTTTGACCACTATTTCGTCAGTGTTGTCACTTGTGTTGCAAAGTGTATGTTAAGTGTCACACTTGGAGGTAAGCGTTGTTCTATTGTCATTTCGATGAGGACATGTTGATTTTGGGTAGTAAAATCATCATTTTCGAGTGGTTGGTAGTCTATAAGTGTGTGATCATGTTCAAGTCATGTTTTGGTCACATCTCTCTACTCTTTGGTCCCACACTTAGTCATTTTTGAAGATGGTCCTTTTCTGACCAACCTTCCTCCGGTCTGCCTCATTGAACTATGCATTTCGTAGTCTCAAGCCATAGATAGGTTGTTCCTCCTCTTGGAAATATGCAGTGTGTAGCCACTGCCTCCAAGGATTCTGCATTGCATAGTCAAAGTGCTTAATAACTGCCTCTTGCTCCCCAGAACTTTGCAATATTTCCTTTGAGTTGATCTTTCACTGTGCATTGCACAATTTTAGTCAATATTTTGTCTTTCTGCCTCTTTTAACTACACAAATACATTATCCAGTGGCTTATTCTATCCCTTAAATTGTGCATTACACAATCAGAATGAGAAAACCCTTACTTTATGCCTCTTTGACTTACTCAATATTTACTCATTGGCCTCCCAAAACTGCTCATTTTGAAATCATAGTGAGTAAGCCTTCATCATTATCTAACTGAATTTCCCAACTGCATATTCTCGTGCCTCTTTATATCCCATAATTGTGCATTTTGTAGTTTTAGTGAGAAATCTCTCATTGCTGTCTCCTTGACTCCCTCAACTATGCAATCTTCCTTCTCTGACCCCAAATATTGCGCATTGTGCAATTAGAGTCACCAAACCATCACTCCTTCCCCCTGGAACTGCACATTATGTAATCCTTGAATCTTCTCCTTTGTCCCGCACTCAATCCTAGGTCCAATCAGTGAAGTGCATAAGGAGAGTTAGACTAGGATATTTTTGGGTTGATGTTGTCTTGTCATGGGTGGATTCCATCTGCAGGTACTATATCGTGATATGATAGGATGATGTTCAAGGAGGATGCTTAGGTGATCATGCAGAAGGAAACTTGTGAAGTTGGAACCATGAAGAGATCATCAAGTGAGAATATGAATGTAAAAAATATCATTATGAAAGAATATTAAATATCAATATCACATAAAGAATCCATGTCAATAAGCCTCTTGGGGGATGAAGATGAAGCACCAAAAAGAACAGTCATGAATATATCAAGGAAGTAGAAAGAATATAAGATTTGCATTGATACATCAACATGAAGATCCAAGTCATGGCTTGTACAAGTGTCATCACAATGTAATGTGTGTTAATGAGTCTTTCCACATGTGGATCTTAATTATGTATTTCCAAACAATGACAAAATGTAAATGTGTGGAAGTCCAAGAGTCACATGTGGAATATGAAAGGTCACATGTAAATTAAAGAGTCACTAGGAAAAGTCCAAGAGTCTTGTAAAAGTTCAAGAGTCACTTGGAAGTCCAATAGACATGAGGGAAGCTCAAGGGTCATGGGAATATGAAAGGCCGTTCCTCTTGTTATAAATACACACTCATAACTCAAGCAAAGGGATTTTGGAGGCTTAGTCTTTGGAGAACTAGCCTTGGCTTCTCTAGCTTAGCATAGGAGAGAAGATCATTCTTTGGAGAAGCAAGAAGTCACTTAATGTTCCATCATTGGAGCTAGTGGATTTCCATTGTAACTATGTACTTGAATATTCACTTAATAATCATAAGCTCGTTGAGTCAACACATTTTCATGCATGTATCATGAGTATCGTAAGACTATATGTTATAGTCATACGTACTGAATAAATTGAACTACTTCATTGGCATTGGTACTTATCTTGCTTAATGTGCGTTGTATTTTATTAAATGATCGTTGTGTCTATGTGAACTATTTACATAGATAAATAATGAATATTTTTTTGCTCTAATGTTCCTCTCGTAGATTAGTACTACTAGCAATTGCGCCACATGTTGCAAAAGAAACGTCGTAAGACAATAGCATAAAAACCCCTTTGGGTTGTCTCAACTTAATATATTGTTAATCACATAGTGTTTGTTAGTCATCAGTAATTTTTTCTATTTGTAGATGACTAAATGTGTGTCTTAGATTTCTAAAAACAAGATTCCCGAATATTGTGAGTTTTAGAAATCTCACTGCCTTCATTATCCTTAAACCAAAATTTTCACTATTCTACTATTTTTTCAATCCATGGTCAACCTACCACTCCTAAAAGACCCTTGATGGGCTTATGCCACTCATCTACATCATATTTTCCCACCTATAACCTTAGCACTATGTTTTTCCTTTGCCTCAACCCTCCACTTTCCATCTAGGATTACAAAACAACCTGTTTCTTCCCATGTTCACCAGGTTCCTCAAGCATTGATGGTCTCAAAACTATCTCTGTAGGCTCTTTAGATAAATCAAGTACATTGGATTTTGGATCTTCAATACATCAATTTTCCAAAAACTCTGTTTTTACACTTGAAGACCCCAAACCAAGTTTCAGTCAGAAACCAAGTCAAAGGATCCTCCCACTAGGTCATTAGGGTTTCATAGATTGCAGGGTTTTCATTGGTGTTTCAAGATATGTTTTTCCTGTGCTAGAAGATGGTTCAAATGAAAATCAAGATCAGCACATAGTTTTCCAAGAAAGATCAGAAAAACCTCCAAAGAAGACCACCTTATCAAAGTTCAAGTTCTGCAAAAAGAAACTGTGCATTTTGACATTTCTGCAGGGGTGTTAAAGTGAATATCAATAGAGAATTGGTAAGGTAAGAGGTCTGCTGCTCATTAAAGACATTCACAACAAAGAGGGAAGAAGCAACTTATGTTGAAGAAGAATCAGGGTTCCTAAGCCTGATTGGGCCTGCAGTGTGCCAAGCAAGGAGCCAATGCAACAAAACACATGAAGGAGGCACATCAAGAAAACCAAGCATGAAGAGAAGTTTTTTAGAAATTATAGATGAAAAAGGGAAAAAGGTTAGGTGAACTGGACATAAATGAATGAACTTGAAAGGGCTATATAGAACTTAGAAGAAAACACTAATAATTGTTCTCAAGCATCCCAAAAACCTAAGGTTTCAGAAAGATAATCAAAGGAGGTAAAGTGAAGATGTTAGACCTCCATGATGACAGCACAAAGAAGGTTTGAAGAGATTGATGTGTGTGACATCCCAGAATTTGTCAAAGGTAAGTTTACCATGCCTAAGGATCAGTGAAGGAGGTGAAGACAGAACTTTCAACCCCCTGCCAAGTAAAATATGATTTGAGTTTCAAGGTAAGGACAAAAGAAGTTTTGGAAATGTTTCCACTGTGTAAGTTTCTCAAGTTGACAAAAATAAAGTTAGCAGGCTTCAAAGATAAAAGGAAGATCCACTTCAGGGTTTTCATAATACCTGCTAAGTGAAAAATGTTCAAGGACATAGACAAGCCAAAGAAAGTAAGCCTTGTGACTCAAACAAAATCTGCAGAGAAAGGAGGTAAGGAGTATCAGTAAAAAACATTTTAAATTATAAATTTAGGCACCTGCAAATCAGAAGTGGCATAGGGAGGTGAAAAGCATTGTTTAAAACGCATGGTAGTGGAAAAAGAGTGATTGTCTCAAAGGTGTCAAAAGAAGACATATCAAGCCTCCAAGAATGAAGAATTCAGATTCACCATGTTTAGCAAACCTACATACAAACACTGTAAGGTGGTTATTGAGAAAATGTAAGAAAGACAAGTTCAAAATTATATTGAAAAAACACAGCGTTGAAAATAACACTGTGTGCATCCCTCTCCAAAATTGTCAAAGGTAAATTTGTCATGATTCAAAGAGCAAAGGGAAAAGCCATTTCAGTGTTTTTTATCACCTACAAGAAAAAAAGGTCAAAGGGATATCAGTTAAAAGAAAAGGAGTAAAAACATTAGATTTAATTTCCTGACTATAAAGTATCATTTTTTTCTCCTCATAACTTATTATGCACTTGAAAATATCATCAGAGCATCCAAGAGAGAAAATTGTGAATTTCGGGTTGAATTTGGGCAAGTCTACCCGGCGCTGTGTGTTCAGGTCGGCATTACGCGTTCAGGGTCAGGCGCTGCGCCTTTGGAGGAATTTCTAGTGAAAATTTTCACTGTGCTGTGCATTCAGAGGCACGCGATGCACGTACAGAGGTGCACTGCACATTCACCCATGAAGCCCGACAGGCCCGTACAGAGGCATTCCGGCGTTGCGCTTTCGGCAGGGAAGCTTGATAGGCCTGTGCACACGCTACGCTTTTGGCAGACCCGACTAGCCCGAATACACGTTTAGGTGTTGTGTTTTGGACTTGAAGCTCCTCCTGCACTTGTAAACACCCAAAAACATCAAAAATACCTCCAAGCTGCCATCAAAGGGTCTTTAAAGCATTTCTAAATTGGAGGTAGATGTCAGTAAAGATGAGGTAAATAATGAATAAAATAGCCAAGGTAATGATGATGATGATGTTGGCAATGGCTCACAGGACCAAGAAGGTAGTGAGGCTAATATTGAAAATAATGAGGTAAGCGGCAGCAAGGAAGGAGGCAATAACAATCATAGCAGCAGTCATAATGGCCATGAAGGCAGTGAAAACAACGAGCCTCATAGTGATAATGATGATGGTGCAAAGAACAGTGCAGAAATCAGTGAGGAGGTAGAAGACATGGAGACAAATTATAGTAGCCATAAAAGCCACAAGGATAGCATGGATATCACTGATAATGATAGTCAATATGGCAACCATGACAAAGACACCAAAATGAGCAAAATCAAACCTTTTCCTTTGACCTATCAAAGAGGAAGTAGGCATGTGTTTGCTGCCTCTAAAAGGCAAGGGTCCATGCCTTATACATCAACAAAGAAGCTTGACAAAGGCAAGCAAAAGTTCATTGTTGGAAATAAGAAAGGTAAGCAAGGAACTAAACACAAATTTGATTTTATTGACCTTGACAGTGAAAATGAAGTTGAGGAGAGGGTTACAAGCATCTTGCTCCAAAGCAAGGATGCTGAGATTAGAGACCTACAAAGAAATCTTGGCATGGAAAAGTATATCATTGAGTATTATAAAGATGAAAACAAGCAGCTAAAGAAGACACAAAGAGACCTTGGCCTACAGAAAAACATGGCCAAGCATTATGCCTTGAGGAACAAATTTGCAAGGGCCAAGCTCAAAGGAGCCCTTGCCGAAATTCAAGCACTAAAGGAGGAAAAAGACCAAGAAAACCTTGGAATAATTTCTGAAGCTTCTCTATAGGCCTCCCAAACCCCATGAGGAAGATAACTGCAAATTTTGGCAAGATTTTGACATTTTTGGTTTTTGACTGATATTAAGGGCCGAAAACGCAACACCCTTGGCGGTACGCTTTTCCTACAGGCATCCAATGGAGGTAAATTTTACATTTTTGGATTAATCAGCCCAAGGAAATCATGCACACCAAATTTCAGGGAATTTGGAACAGTTTTGGTCCCTCAAAAGGCCTACAAACATGCCAATTTTCACCTTTCTGGCATGTTTTCAGGTTTGTCACTGCGCCTTCAGCAGCCTTGGGATATTTTATTTTTAAATAGGTTAATGGAACCCAATCAGAAAACCAAGGGAATTTTTTGAAAGTAGAATCGACATGATTTCCAACGAGCCATCACAGATCCAATTTTGACATCGGGAAGACCTTCAAAACTTAGCTGCAAGAAGACCCAGTTTTCCTGTGTAGGCGATGCGCCTTCAGACCTCACTGCTGCGCCTTTATGTGCAAAAGTAACAAAAAACACTCATTTATGGAAAAAATATATTTTAGTGTTTTTTGGGGCAAATCACTCCAAATTTAGGTGTTAGGAGTTATTTTTCCATTTATTTCATTAGATACTTTATGCCTTGGGCCTTGCATGGTCTCTTGGACATAAATGGAATTTATGGGTATTTATGACATTTTCAAACCCTACTTAGGGTTTTTACCCTTCTTTGCTAGATAAATAGAGCATGAGGGCGTTATTGTAAAGGGTTGGCATTTTATGACTCTTGCGAGTAATAAATAGTTTTGGAGATTGAAGAGAAATTGGTTTTTGGTGTTTGTGGATGGTTTGGCTTGCTTGACATTGGAGAAGGCTTGCTTGTAGGATCCATTAGCATAGTTAATGGTGATGCGTTCCTATTTAGTTCATGTTTTCCTCTGTTATCATTATGTTTCATATTTCTATGCTGCAGTAGGACAAAAGTTTTATAATAATAAATGTTGTTCAGAGGCACCTTAGCTCTGTTTGTCCTCTATTGCCTCTATGTTTTCCTCCGCTAGGCCAGTTTAGAGAATTCTTAGTTGCTCTATAGACCCAATTATGCTTGTTTATCTTATGAATGATTCAATACAATAGATATCAAAGATGTTTTATGGTTAGCCCTGCTAGTTTGATGTTACTTAAACATTGTTCTTAAGATCTTTCTTTGAAGTATCACTGATTAGGTTTAGCCAAAGAGGTTTATGTTTTTATCATGCCCTTTGTCCATTCTTGAAAGGTTGCCTTGGAGGTCTTTATAGCTATGATCAATGATGTTTAGGGGTTCCATCCTTTTTTATCTATGTTATATGTCTATCTTAAATGTTTTCTAATCTTGAAGGTGAAATCACTAGAAGTTATAAGAGTTTCTTGCCTTCTATAGTTCCCTGGATTGTTTGTCTTAAATGCTCATTTGCTTGAGTTTAATCAAAGAGTTATTGGTTTGCCTTGTCTTATGATTACTTATTTATGTTGAGTAGTGCTAAAGAACCTTCTTGTTAAAAGTATTTTTTCAAGGATTCTTAACTACCCTTTTGCACCTACTATGTTCACAAACTTAATATTCATTTCATCTCACACAAACCTTGAAGATCCATTTGACCATGTTAGATTTTCCCTGTGATGCACCCTGATTCATTGTTGAAATGTCCATGACATTTTGTAGACTCCATAGCCCAATGACTTGAAGATCTCTTACTCCATCTATTCTACTTGATCATCTACCCAACCCAATCAAACAAACAAACCCTAAACTTAACAACTAGCCTAAAATCAAACCCTAAAAGAAAACAAGTTCACATTCTTTGCACAAAATAGAGAGAGCCCTCTCTAACTCCAGGAAGGCTAGGTCTTGGGACTCCAAAGACTAGTCTGATGTTACCCCTACTCATTTGTTCTCACCAATCTAACAAATTATGGGGCCCTAACAGTGTCAATTTTGTAAAACTATAATCTACAGTAAGGATTGAGTGTGTTTTTTCTTTTGTATGTTTTGTTTGGAATTGAAAAATATTTTTTTTTATAAAAACTAAAATTATGTAGTGAAAAACTTTGTTTAAAATTTCAGAATAAAAAGTTGAGTAAGTTTGACATCATATAATATGAAAATTGTTTATGATTATAAAGTAAAAAACATGTAAAACTTTTTAGCTACAATCAGTTAATTAAATATATGTATATAGTTTTTTTTTGAACTGAAGAAATTTGATATTCATTAACAACAAAAAAATCCTAAAGAGTATGTATGTAGTTACAAACTATTACAATCAAGTAATTAAAAGTAAATTTAGTGTTATTTAGGAAATGAGAATTATGAACATTCATCATTATTGCTCAAGATAAATCATGTCATGTCCTGTAAAATAATTTGGAAATTAAAAAAAATCACATATTTTAAAATTTTTCATTATTATTTTAATTTTTTATATATTAAGAATTACTACTCATGAATAATAAAACAATTGTAACATAAATAACATATAACAAAAAAAACCATGTATTTTTGAAATAATAAAATAGTTGTAACAAAAATAATATAGAACAAGAAAAACTATGTATATTTGGATGTGTGAAAATTTAAATACATTTTATTAAGTAAAATTTTAAAAGAATAATGGTTATAAGCATTTAAAACTAATTTTATTAAATAATTAGTTTAGATCTATATTATTGATTAGAGGGATCAATTCTCTTTCCCTCTAAAATAGTTTTCATGTCAAGAAATTTGATCTCTCTTGGCTCTTGGTAGATCCAGAGTTAGGCCAAATTAATTCCCCCCTTTAGATAAATTACATTCCACATGAATACCATGGGTCAATACCATGGGTTGTTTTTATAGTTTAGTATTATTTTAATTTTGTATTGTATCTTGACCTAGTTAAAATGTTCATTACATTATGTAAATATTTTTTTGTAACTAACATTATAAAAAACATATATAAAACTATTTACTTGTGGATCTAATGGCCTAAAACATTTCAATCATCTAACATTTGATCCAATGGCTCAGACATGGACACATTGGCACCTAGGGGAGTTGTTTTCAAATAAGAAACGACCTAATAAATTACATTCCACATGAATACCATGGTCAATAACATGGGTTATTTTTGTAGTTTAGTATTATTTTATTTTTTATTGTATCTTGACCTATTTAAAATGTTCATTACATTATGTCAATCTTTTTTTGTAACTAACATTATAAAAAACACATATAAAACTATTTACTTGTGGATCCAATGGCCTAAAACATTTCAATCGTCTAACATTTGATCTAATGGCTCAGACATGGACACATTGGCACCTAGGGGAGTTGTTTTCAAATGAGAACACCTTACGACGTAATTACTTTCCATATATAAAATCATTCTTTACTTCCCTCTTGTGAAAGTCTCCTTTTACACATTACAATAGTTGTTTCACAGTGTCAACTTACTTGTTGATTTCAAAGTTTATGTGCATATTATCTTATCTTAGCCATTGTAGAGTTATGGTGGTTGGTATGATACTCCGGATGGCGCTCCTACTCCAAACGGTGTGAGGTCTAATTTAGAATTCACATCGGGGAGACCCCCTTGGTTGATGGATTTCCAACACCATCAACAATGACAGCTTGGATTTATTTAGAAATGGGCTTGAAAAACTAGATAAAATGTATTAAATCACTCTAATACTTCAAAACGATAGTTCACGTGATCAATGGGAGGTTCCAAAATTTGAATGTTGGCTAAAATTTGGAGGATGTAGTAGCAGTGACAAAAATTGGCGATTCATTGGAAGAACCCCAACTTCTTTGTTTAGGTCTCGTTTTATGCACAAAGTAAATCCTTTTAGGGAGTATTTATTCACGGTGTGGATCGCCTCATATTCCCCACTTTTCTTGGTTATAGGTGTAGTATCTCTTATTCCCTTTCTTGGTTCGAACAAATTTACAAGGCTTTCCATATCTTGATTTTTTCGATTGGGGAGAAAGATAATATGTATTCGCGAGTTTAAGATAATTAAAGTTTTAGTTCCATCTTTGGTGTTGTTGTGCTGCTAGCATGTTTGTTCATTACCTTGGTAGAGTCACTTTAAGGAAACACAAGCATTGATTCATTTCCAGTGAGCCTATTCAGTACCATGACAAAGTTGCTTGCTTCATCTCTCTGTGCATGAAACCTTTCTCTTGTTTCAGCCCTTATTTTATTTTCAATATTCTCATTAGAATTTTTATCGAATTTTTATATCTTCAGGGTGGAAGATGGATCCTAAATTATTTAAAAGTAAGAGAGTTTATTCCTTTTGTAGATACTCTTATATACCTTCAAAATGATGTGCTCACTTTTAATTTTATCCTTTCCCTTCTTTATTTGATTGGATCGACAAGAAAAAACACCATTTACTTACAATGTTGAGTCAAGGAATGAAGTTCCTAAATTATATATGGGAATCATGGTTCTTCTTAAATCTTTCCATTCAGAATGAATTGTATTTTCCATTCATACATTATTGACCTTAAATATATCATACCCAAGCAAAGAAGAAGGATTGAAGGTTGGTTAAGCATTGTTTAATGTCACAAATCCCTTTAAAAACTTTCGCCACATTTGTTAGAACCAAAGAAAGTACTTTCACACAAGGTATTTTTTATGTATACTGACTAAAACAAAGGAAAGAAAGAAAATACTGGACATGAGATGAATAAAACAACAAGATGAAAAATAAACAAGGAAATAAATATGTACATATGTAGAAATACAACCCTAGGCTGCCACTAAAAATAATGTTTGACATCTTGGCCATTAATGGGAAGAAATGCAATCTTCCAATCTAAGGATTGAAGAAGATAAATATTATGGACAAGATTTTCATGAATGGTAAAGGGTTTGATGCACAGGGATCGAAATTTGTTGTGTTTACCTTTCTCTTCATGGGCCTTATCCCATTTCAATACTAGTTCTTCCACACTAAACTCCTCATTCCTCACACATTTCTTGTTAAACCAACATTTGATACGACTCTGGTGCACAATTTTTTTTTTTTTTGCCTTTATTCCTCTAACTTAAGAAGGGTGTTTATCCTCTTTCGAACAACAAGACAAGGTTTACCTTGGGATTCTTGAGAAAGTTGTAAGGTTATGAGGTATAAGTTTGGAGGAAGGATAAGTTTTTTTCCATACACGAGGAAGCATCATTAGGTATTTAGATAGGGATTAGGGGTAACATAGTTAGCCCATAAAGCATTCATCAAAGAATTATGCCAGTTCCCTTGCTCAAAGTAAACAATTTTTTTGATGATGTGAATTAAATTATTATTTGTAGATTAAGCTAAATTGTTTCCCTGAGGGTAATAGTTAGACGAGTGCTTTAAAACAATACCATTTTCTAGTGAAAAATAATTTTTTTTAGGGATGAAAAGTGGGTTTCATTATCAAACATAAATAACGTAGGAACACCAAATCTAGTAATGACATTTTGTTTGAAGAAGTGAATGAATTCCTACTTTTCCACTAGTTTTAACGAAACTACTTCAACCCACTGAGTAAAGTAATATATGGAAGTTAATATATATTGGTGTTGCTTTAATGAGTGCGAAATATATCTACAATAACATATAATCCCCATTGTTAAAATGGCTCTTCAATGATAATGGGATGCAATGAGGTGGCTGACTTCTTATCGCGACCAACACATCTTTGACATACATGATGCTTACGGGCGTAGGCATGTGCATCCTTAAATAGTATGGGCCAATAGTATCTGACAAACATTAGTTTGTGAGTTATAGTGTCACATAAGTAGTTCCCACCATCTGGCCCATCATGAAGGTCCTTCAATACCCTTTCTAAATATTTTGATTCCAAGCATCTGAGTAGGAAACCATTGTGGTGCTTTCAAAAAATCACACCATGAATAAGCTGATAAGATAAATCTTTGAGATGAATCACCCTCTTCTGTTTTTCCGATAAGTGTGAGGGAAAGGTGCCTTTATCTAGATACTATCATACATTAGTGTACCAAGATGTGGTTTCATTTGTAGGGGTAGCTTGCTCAATGTTGTACACTTTAATTTATTATTCACATCCAGAAGAATTCTCTTCTAGTTGCAAGGAGATATGCTCCAATGAAAATAGATCACATTCCTGGCTTCACAAACAAAATGCCTCAGGTAAATTGGAAAATAAATCTTCCTATTTTCAAGATGAGAATGTTGATGATGCTTTGTTACATCTCATTAAATTTCATATACATTGATGGAAGTTGAAAGTCGAATGGCATTATGATTGCCTCATGAAGATGTTCATGGCAACATTAGAAGGGAAAGCGAGGGAATGATATGAAGGTTTAAACCCTGGCAGTTTGTTTTCTTTGAAAGATTTCCACAAGGTGTTTTATGAGAATTAAAAAGAATATTCTCCATCTTAATCATTAGCTGAATATTGTTGTGACCAGTCTGAGGATTTCATTCAATACCTTGAAAATGTTGATGAAAATCTAGGAAGTATGCATGATGAGGATCTCTTAGAAGAAATATATGGATTTTATTCTCAATTTAACTGTCATGATAACCAAGAGAAGTTAGTTGAAGATGAAAGCAATCAAGAAATGAAAGTAGATCCACAAGATCTCTCTGTGGAGACAAATGAAAATTCATTTGTTCTTTTGTATGAGGCTAAAGAAGACATACAATCTCATGACCAATCTTGACGGGAGCGAGAAAAAAACTGTTGTTTAATCCAAAGGAAAAAAATATTTCCTCCTCCTTTAACTGAAGAAGAAATTAATCAAATTCTAAGAATGCAACCAACCTCTCAATTTGTATGTAATCAGGAGATTAATTCTATTTTCTATACTACTGATTTATGTACTAAATTATTTCCTCATGAAGAAACAAATGTAGAAAAGCTTGATGCTGAGATTTTTTTACATTCACTTGATGAAGGCTTGTTGGTAGAAAGTACTTTTGTTCATCAAAATGATGGTCTTCAAACATAATTTAGCAATATCAGTCAAGATTTATCAAGTTTTCCTAGGGAAAACATATCGGTATACAATGAATATGCCATATCAGATGACCATGAAGAACGTTTAGATATTATTTTTGACAGTGACCCTGAGCATAATAGATTGCAACAAAGAGTAGACCTAGATGCAGCTAGTTATTTGAATCCTTAGGACCAGGTATTGTTCCAAGATCCTTTTTCTATCCCCCTAGAGTCATATAAAGAAGGAATATGCTATGACATGAATGGTTTGTTGCATGATTTAATAAAAAAATTGAACACTTATGTTCAATGAAAATTAGGATGGGAATGGTCATTTTGTTTTTTCAGCCTGTTCAAAAAGGTGAACAAGAATCAATCATGTAATCATTTACTTGATTTGCTACATTGGAAAGAAGAGTTCACTTGGTATATATATCATCCCTAAGTTAGAGTAGATAGGTAGGTGTGCAAATAAGCTCAGTACTTTGAGCATTTTTCCAGTTTTAGTTTCAGGTTGCTTTTCAGTTTTCAGTATGTCCCAGACTTCAGGTTGCTGAGAATGTTGATATCAGTTATAAGATCTTCAGCCACAGAGGTTTTGTAGCAGATCAGGTTGCATATTTGGGGTCAGCCCAATGGATTAGGCTACTAATCTACGATGTTCAGGAGTTGCCATCCCTAGCTGGAGCCTCTGTTAGTTCCTATAATATATAGTATCACAAGGTGGCCGATTATTATTTTCAGATCTTTTATATTGAAGATAGTATTCCATGGTTGTCATTTATTTCCAGAAAAGGAAGAGAAATCCTAACTTTCAAGGGCTTCAAATGAATCAATCCGCCTTTTCAGTTCCATGGAAAGAGGAAAGTGTTGCTGATAAGGTGTAACGGTGAGAAAAATTCATTTCTACACTCATTCATTTCATTTACCCTCTTTTACCCTTCATTTTTCAAACTCTAAAGTACCCATGCTTCATTTCTTTCAAAACCCCTTTTTTAACTATTAAAATTTGATTTTTATAGTTGAAAAAGTAGCTCTGCCCACCCACTAATAGCCATATCATATTTTTCCATTTAAAATTTACCATAAATCACTTTTTTTGCAACTCCACCCCCCACTTTAGGCCACTTGATATATATATATATATATATATATATATATATTATGAACTGCATAAGCCTTACCTTATCGCAAAAACATTTTGACCCTTCCCTTGCCTTCTGCGTCGGCACTTCGCAACAATCCTAGTCACATTCCATTTTTCCACTTTATAACTTTGTCGATGCGATATCAAAGGAACCCACCTTTCCCTACCATGTCACCCTTTCCCCACCACCCATCACACATCACAATTGGTGTTTTTTTTTTTATATTAACATATTAACACATCACAGGTTAATTGGTCTAAGTCGCAATGCGATGTGATTGCATATCACACTTGATGGAGGCTCCTTGTTATTTTTATCTGTTAAGATCTACGATGTGTGGAAAATGATGTGTGGTAAACCTTAAAGGTCTCGATGTGATGTAGACTGTAAATTTTGTGATTTGCGATGTGGGTGGGACCCAATCACATATCGCATGTCGCAAGCTAAGGAGGATGAGCGCTAAAGGAAATGTTAAAGATGCCGAAGTGCAAGGTGCGAAGTTGGCATGGATGCGATGTGGTTCCAAGATGAAATATAAAGTATTTCAAGTCTAGGCGTATGAGGTTTGTGCGTTATTTTATGAAGAAAGAGCTAACATGGCAAAAGGACTCATGTAGGACCCAACAAGGAGAAAAAGGCAGAGTAATGTTGAACGTCGCAGTAGTAAGGATATAGACAGAAAAGGTTGAGTCGAGAAAAGGTGTTTGGAGAAAAATATTATGTTATAACAACAAGAACGGAAAAAAGCAGTGAACGCAGCCATCAGACTTGCTGAATCAGCCAGCGCAACACCAGATTTGATTATCCAACAACCGTTTTCTGAAGAAGCAGGGCTAGATGTTAGGTTTATTTTATCATAGCCTCTTCGTGATCCTAGGAGGCAATTTCTTCCTTTAACTGTAATCAATAACAAACTGCTAAAGCCACGGTTATGGCCAGATTGTCTTATCATTGCCTGCATGGTTCCACTTGTCAAAGTTTAGGTTGAATGTAATTAATGACTATCATTGAAACACATATAGTAACCGAATTAAGTTTGAGATAAATACTGTATGCATTAGCATTATTGAGAGGGGGGAAATCTGCAACGAGGAACATTCCCATTCTGTAATGTTGTTCACTGAATTTCAAGTGACTATTTCAAGAGTAATACAAGACCAGCTGTTCAGGATTCATGTGGTGTCTGAAATGGTGAAGTCTTCTCCTGTTTTTATTTTTTTTCCATTGTTTCTCTTTCTCTGTATTTCTAAAATCTAATTGTAAAATAGAAAGTGTGAAGAATATGATTTGTTATCTATAGCACCCTATTATGGTTGTGTTTATACTAGTCTATGTTTTCTACTGATGCTAAATCGAGGAATTATTAATTGCTCCTCAGTCTCTACCTAGCCTTACATTTCTTCTTTTCATAATCCATTTAAAAGTCTAAAATATCCATGGTAGTGCACCTATCTTCCCCTGTTTCACTCATGCTTGATATTTCTGCATTTAATCACCCGAGCCTCTTTGAATCCATTTCCCAATGGCTTTCCCTTGCTCTTCCCACCAAACCAATTCAAAATCCAAACTTTGAACCCATTAACTAGCCTAAAATGGCCAATCTAACAAAGCTATATCTAACAGAGAGATCCCTCTTTGGGTCTAGGAGGGCTAGATCCTAGGCCCGAAGCAGTGTTGATGTTGCTCTAGGATTCTATCTTTAACCTCATAATTATGGAGTGATAACATAGTGGCAACCATACTGGGGAGTACTATCTCCAGTAATGCACTTCAAGTTTCCAGTTTTGAATTTGATGGTGAATAGAAGTAAAACGGTAGAAGGTTGTTCCATTCAACTGGCGACTCCATTGGTAGCAAAATCTAGAAACATAGATTCACTGGAGACTCCACAAGCTCAAAATGGGATCAGTTGCAAGGAGATATGCTCCAATGAACAGAGATCACATTATCAGCTTCCCAAACAAAATTCCTCATGTAAATTGGAAAATAAATATTCCTATTTTTCAAGATGAGAATGTTGATGATGCTTTGTTACATCTCATTAAATTTCATATACATTCATGGAAGTTGAAATTCGAATGGAATGAGGATTGCCTCATGAGTATGTTCATGGAAACATTAGAAGGGAAAGTGAGGGAATGGTATGAAGGTTTAAACCCTGGCAATTTGTTTTCTTTGAAAGGTTTCCACAAGGTGTTTTATGAGAATTACAAATAATATTCTACATCTTTATCATTAGCTGAACATTGTTGTGATCAGTTTGAGGATTTCATACAATACATTGAAAATATTGATGAAGATCTAGGAAGTATGCATGATGAGGATCTATTAGAAGAAATTTATGGATTTTATTCTCAAGTTAACTCTCATGATAACCAAGAGAAGTTAGTTGAAGATGAAAGCAATCAAGAAATGAAAGTAGATCCACATGATCTCTCTGTGGAGACAAATGAAAATTCATTTGTTCTTTTGTATGAGGCTAAAGAAGAAATTCAATCTCATGAACAATCTTTACAGGAGCGAGAAAACAATTGTTGTTTAATCCAAAGGAAACAAAGACTGCCTCCTCCTTTAATTGAAGAAGAAATGAATCATATTCTAAGCATACAACCAACCTCTCAATTTGTATGTAATCAGAAGATTAATTCTATTTGTTCTACTACTGACTTATGTACTGAAGTATTTCCTCATGAAGAAACAAATTTAGAACAACTTGATGTTGATATCGTTTTACATTCACTTGATGAAATCTTATTGGTAGAAAGTACTTTTGTTCATCAAAATGATGGTCTTCAAATAGAATTTAGCAATCTCAGTCAACATGTATAAGGTTTTATTAGGGAAAACATATCGGTATACAATGAAGATGCCATATCATATGACCATGAAGAATGTTTAGATATTCTTTTTGAGAGTGACCTTGAGCATAATAGATTGGAACAAAGAGTAGAAGTAGATGCATCTGATTATTTGAATCCTCAGGACTAGGTATTGTTCCAAGATCCTTTTGCTGGCCTCTTAGAATCATCTAAAGAAGGAGTATGCTATGCCATGAATGGTTTGTTGCACGATTTAAGGAAAAATTTGTACAGATGTTCAATGGCAATTAGGATGGGAGTGGTCATTTTTTTTTTCAACCTGCTAAAAAAGGTGAGCAAGAATCAATCATGTAGTCATTTACTTGATTGGTTACACTGGAAATAAGTGTTCAATTAGTGTATATATCATCCCTAAGTTAGAGTAAATAGGTAGGTGTGAAAATAAGCTCATTACTTTGAGCATTTTTCAAGTTTTAGTTTTAGGTTTCTTTTCAGTTTTCAGTATGTCCTAGACCTCAGATTGTTGAGAATATTGATATCAGTTGGAAGATATTCAACTACAGAGGTTTTGTAGCAGATCAGGTTGCAGATTTGGGGTCTGTTATGAAACCAAATCCAAAAATAGAAGAAAAGAGAGATCAATGCCTTAGAAATAAGCCACTTCGAGGGGGAAACCTCCTTTACATTACATAAATGAAAAATTCTTGGGTGATACAAATGAAAAATCCTCCTTCTATATATAGGAGTCCATGGGGTCACAATATAATCCTAGTCGACCTAAGAATAATAATGTAAGGGCACAATAATAAAAATATTGGGGTTATAAGGGTACAACAATAATAATAAGGGGGTTACAATAACAACAATAAGGAACTATACTAGTAATATAGGGACCTAACATGCCCCTCTCATTCAAAAAAGTGTTGTCCTCAATGCTTGAGTAGCTTCAGATGCTTCTGTATAAAATCCTCATCCTCCCATGTAGAATCTTCAGTGGGTAAGTTCTTCCATTTGATGAGATACTCTGAAATTGCTCAATTTCATAGATGTCGAGTTCTTGTTTCTGTGATTGCTTCAGGTTCCAATATGTTTTTCCTTCCTCATCAAATTCTAGCAATATTGTTTGAACTAAATTTTGTCCCCTATAGCCTTCTTTAAGCATGAAACATGGAAAACTGGATGCACTAGTGAAGAAGTAGGAAGCTCCAATTTGTATGCTATGGTACCAATCTTTTGCAACACCTTGTAAGGACTATAGTAATTTGGAAATAATTTATTATCCTTCTTAGCTTTCTTGAGGGAAATTTGTTTGTATGGTTGTAGCCGTAAAAATACCTAGTCTCCTACATCAAAAATTCTCTCGTTGTGATGTTGATTTGCCTATTGTTTCATTCGATTTTGTGCCAAATTTAGGTTATCATTTAAGAGTTGGAGAAATTCTTGTTGATGCTCAATGTGATATTCCACTGCTTGAACATTAGAATTTTCTCTTAAAGAAGATGTGATGGATGGTGGATGATATCCATAAAGTGCCATATATGGGGTCATTTTTGCTGTAGTATGGAATGAATTTTTATACCACCATTCAACGAGAGGTAACCACTTGACCCATTGTGTTTGATTATTGGATACAAAACAACGAAGATATCCTTCCAAACATTTATTCACTATATCAGTTTGACCATTGGATTGAGGATGATAAGATGAGTTATGAGCTAGTTGAGTACCCAAACAAGAAAATAATTCCGTCCAAAAATTTCTAGTAAAAATGGGATATTTGTCACTTACAATAATCTTTGGGTTTCCATGTAGCTTTTGAACTGTTTCCATAAATGTAGTAGAAACTTTACTTGCTTTAAATGGATAAGATAATGCACAAAAGTGTGCATACTTGGTTAGTCTATCAACTACCACCATGATGACATTCTTTCCTTCAGACTTAGGTAAAAATGTGATAAAATCCATTGAAATATCGTCCAAACGTTGACTTTGAATGGATAAAGGTTGTAGAAGACCCGAAGTCTTAATTGTCTCAACTTTATTTTGCTGGAAAACCAAACATTCTGCCAAAAACTTTTGAATATTAGATTTAAGGCCATCCCAAAAAAATTCTTTCTTCACCCTTTGGTAAGTTTTTAAAAATCCTGACTGTCCTCCTAAAGGAGAAGTGTGCAATTCCAAAAGAATATTTTGTTTTGGTTGGGAATTCTTGCAAATATATAAGCGATCTTTGTACCATAAGGAATAATTTTTCCAACTAAATGTATCAGATGTACTAGTATCTTGCTACAACTTTTGAATGAGTCTCCCCACTTCTTCGTCCTTCTTCCATTCATCCCTTGCTTCGATTATCCAATTTGGTTGGATAATAGAAATGGCACAAAGAAATACTTCCACCTCTTCATCCTTTCTTGAGAGTGCATCTACAACAACATTTAGCTTCCGTTTTTTGTAGATGATTTCAATGTCATAACCCAACATCTTTGTGACCCATTTTTGTTTCTCTTATGAAGATATACTTTGTTCCAAAAAGTGTTTAAGATTATCATGATCAATTTTTACCTTGAAGTGTCTTCCCATTAAGTAAGGTCTCCATTTCTTTAGTGTATGTAGTATTTCCAACATTTCCTTCATATAAATAGCTTTCTGCAAATAATTTCCTTTGATTGGATGACTTTCAAAAGTAATGGGTCTTCCTTCTTGCATTAAAACATCACCAATTCCATTTCCTAAGGCATCACATTCAAATATAAAGGTTTTTTGTGAAGTATGGTGTAGATAAAACTGATGCTAGGCACATTGCCTCTTTAAGATGTTCAAAGGCCTTAGTTTTTTCAGGAGTCCATGAAAATGCATCTTTCTTCAATAATGTTGTTAGAGGTTCTTCTATTCTCCCATAATTCTTAGTAAACTTGCGATAATACCCTATTAACCTGAGAAATTCTCGCAACTGCTTTATGGTTGTGGGGAATTTCCATTCCTTAATGGCTTTAATTTTGTTAGGGTCTACCTTAACACCCTCATGAGATACAATATGACCCAGATATTCCACCTCTTGTACTCCAAAGAATCATTTGGATGATTTTGCATATAATTTTTTCTCCTCCAATAGTTTGAGCACCCCATCAGAATGTTGAACATGATCCTTCCAAGACCTTTTGTAGATTAGTATGTCATAAAAAATACTAGCAAAAATTTTCTAAGGAAGTGTTTAAAAATGGAATTCATAAACCCTTGAAATGTAGAAGGTGCACTGGTAAGGCCAAAAGGCATGACCAAAATTTCATAATGACCCTCATGAGTTCGAAATGTTGTTTTTGGAATATATTCAGTCTTCATTCTAATTTGATGATATCCTGAACAAAGATCCAACTCGGTAAAATAAATTGCTCCATGTAATTCATCCAATAATTCATTAATCAAAGGAATGGGAAATTTATCTTTAATAGTGAGCTTATTTAGCTCCCTATAATCCAGACACATGTGCCATGATCCATCCTTCTTATGCACCAATACTACTAGAGCAGAGAAAGAACTTTGACTAGGTTGAATTATACCAGCCTCTAACATTTATGCAATCATACATTTAATTTCGCTCTTTTGGACATAAGGATATCTATAAGGCCTGCTGTTTGGAGGAACACTTCCTAGAATAAAATGAATAACATGATCATGATCACGAATACATGGGAGTCCTTTGGGAGTTTCAAACACCTTCGAATTATTGTCCAAGACTTTTTGGAGATCTGGAGAAATAGATGATTTTGATGTTGGAACTTCTACTGAGCATAATTGTGCAATTATAACTCGTTGTTCTTTCTTCAGAAACTTTTTCATGATATTAGAGCTTATTATCTTTCCTGGCTTCCCTAAAATACCCCGTAATTCGATTTCCTTTCCTTCCGAAAAAAATTCAAGAAAATTTCTTGAAAATTAAAAGCTACTATCCCCAAAGATTGTAACCATTGTACTCCTAGTACAACATCAACACCTCCCATTGGAATGGAAAGAATTGGACTATTCAATACATATTCCCCTATGGTTAGCTTGATATTATGGCATTTTATAGAGCAATTTATAGTTCCCCCATTTGCAACCATCACTTGACATTCTGGTGTTGGGTACAGGAAACAATTCAATTCCTTGACTATCTTACAATGAATAAAATTATGGGTACTACCCGAATCAATCAACATTATTACCTTTTTATTCTTGATATGTCCTTCTATCTTGAGATTTTGAGGAGTGGTAATTCCTGCCAATGAATTACATGATATGGTCGGACTCATTTCTTCTTCTTCCAGGGTTGGTTCCTCATGTACATCCTCTTATTTTGAAGGTTCTTGTTCATTTTCCTCCTCTTCTTCACAATCTATGTAAAATAATTTCTTCTCAGCAGACTTATGACCTTTAGTGTATTTTCTATCAAAATTGTAGCAAAGCCCTTTTTCTCTTTTTTCTTCCAATTTTTGCGATGTCAACCTTGTAGGTTGCGGAAGTCCAGGAGTAGCAACACTTCCATCTTTATAGATGTGAGTGGTAGGCTTCCTTGTTGCCATAATTTTACATTCAATTTTTCTTGCCAACCTGAATGCCTTCTCCAATGAATCAGGTTCCCAAATGTGAACTTATTGTTGGATGATATCCTTTAAAATCCCTATGAAGACATCAATCCTGTGTCCCTCTGGAATATTAGCTACCCTTATATTCAATTTTTGGATGTCCTCAATGTGCTTCACCACTGAGCCCTTTTGTTTGAGATTTAACAATTGGCTAAAGAAGGTATTGCTCTTTGTATCCTCATAATGTGCTATCATTTCCTCCGTAAAAATTGACCAAGTGACAATTTTTTTATGGGAGAAAAGTTGCAATACATACCTTCTGTGTGTTTTGCACATTATTGAGATCAAAATATTGCTCCATGTGTAGTATCCATGTTACGGGATCCTTGCCCTCAAACTTCCTCATATCCATCTTTGGAATATGGCAGTTCTTCAATCCAACATTAGAGTTTATGAAATCATGATTAACATTTATTTTGTTCTCATCAGGAGTTTCCTCTACTATCTTTATGCCATTAGGAATATTTTCTTGTATTAACCTTGTCATCAAACCTTCCATGTCTGCTTTTAGATCATTCTTCATGTCTTCCATGTTGTCTTTCATTTTTTCATTGATCTTAGCTTCCATGCCATTATTAGAAACATCCATGCCTTTCTTCAAACCATCCATTTTAGCTTCCACGCCTTTCCTCAAAACTTCCATTTCATTTTTTGTTGCTCTTTGCGAGAGCAAAATTTGGTGCACTTGCTCTTGTAATTTTGATATGTCATGTTGCGCTTCTCCCTCTTCATGAGTGATAGTAGAGCCTTTTGAAGGCTTAATGGGTGTTGAATTATTTTTAGGTGGAATTTTAGAACCCAATACTGATATCTATGCTTCAATATTCCCTTGGAATCACTTAAAACTAATTATTCCCACAAGACTTATGCAATTCGAAAAAAAAATACACACCTTTTTCTTGCTTTTGAGTAGCTCGATATTCAAACCAAATTATATTTGTGATTTCGGATCTTAAATATCTAAAATTTGGCCCTGTAGTATCCCTTTGAATATTCTTTCGAATGAAACAGTTCTAACCTGATTTGGATTCTTTAAGGAAAAGTTATGCCCAATATCCCACAATGACCTGATTATGGACTGATTCAGTAGAGTGAACTTGTACGACATGCCACGTGTCATTGTTTCCTCCTTAGGCTCTGAAATTGATAAAAAGAAAACTAAAGTCTGTTTAATTGCGGCTACTTATTACAAAATTTCAATCTGATGCTCGGAGAGAAAGTTATGATGATTTTCCCACGGTCACCTCTTTGAGATGAAATTCGGGAGCCTGAAAAAACCCTAACTTCCACAAATAATATCTCCGAAAATTTTACGAACCGAGATCTAAAATTTTTATAGGATGTTCCTCTAGATTTATGCTTTGAGGTGTAAAAATTTTAGCTTCTGAACCTTCGTAGACAAAACGTTATAGCGAAAATTCCACGATGACTTGTTTAGGTGAAATTCAGGAGCCTGACAAAACCCTAACTTGCATAGATCACATATCCGAAAATATTACGAACCAGGATCTAAAATTTTTACACGACGTTCCTCAGGATTTCAGCTTTACACTGTAAAATTTTCAGCTTCTTAACCTTCGTAGAAAACAATTTATAGCTAAAATACCACAATGACTTGTTTTGAGCAACAAAACCCTAGAATCCAAAGCTCTAATACCAAATGTTATGAAACGAGCTCCAAAAATAGAAGAAAAGAGAGATCAACGCCTTATAAATAAGTCACTTTGAGGGGGAAACCTCCTTTACATTACATAAATGAACAATTCTTGGATGATACAAATGAAAAAACCTCCTTCTATATATAGGAGTCCATGGGGTCACAATATAATCCTAGCCGACCTAACAATAATAATGTAAGGGCACAATAATAACAATATTGGGGTTATAGGGGTACAACAATAACAATAAGGGGGTTACACTAACAACAATAAGGGACTATACTAGTAATATAGGGACCTAACAGGGTCATCCCAATGGATTAGGCTACTAATTTACGGTGTTCTTGACACCTCCTAAAGGAGCTGCCATCCCCAGCTGGAGCCTCTTTTAGTATCCTATAATCTATAGTATCACAAGGTGACTAATTATTCTTTTCAGGTCTTGTATATTGAAGATAATATTCCATGTTTTTCATTTATTTCCAGAAAAGGAAGAGAATTCCTGACTGTCAAGGGCTTCAAAGGAATCAATCTTCCTTTTTAGTTCAGTAAAAAGAGGAAAGTGTTGTTGATAAGGTGTAATGGTGAGAACAAATAATTTCTGCCCTCATTCATTTCATTTACCCTCCTTTACCCTTCATTTTTTAAAACTCTAAAGTCCCCATGCTTCATTTCTTTCAAAACCCATTTTTTAACTATTAAATTTTTTTTTTATTGTTGAAAAAGCAGCTCCACTCACCCACTAACAACCATATCATATTTTGTCATATATCACCATATATCACTTTATTCGCATCTCCGCCCCCCACTTTAGGCATCTTGATATATATATATATATATATTATGAACCGCATGTTGGTGAGAGAACAGGTCTCGCAGAGAAGACTTGGGTTCAGGTCTAAGGGCCAACAAGGTTTTCCGCCGCAGTCTAGATTCACGCCAGCATTTACACTCTGCTCCGAAGGGAAGAGAGTCTCACCTGAGGCGTGTTGTGACCTTACTGTGATAGGGAGTAGATCGGTATCATCTCGACAACATCCATACAGTCGAATCAAAGCCAAAACAAAGTCTTAGACAATCAGAACACAACATCCCATAACATATACCTTTCAGGAAAATAGTTAGACTTGCAATAAATAAAATTTTAAATAGAGCTTATAACATCATTCATTCACACCCATAACATGTACTCGGAACAACACTCCTAAATATATTAATCATCAGCCGTCAGTGGCGAACTATTACAAGGCTCAACTATATGAGCATAAACAGAGTAGAATACAATATGTCCTATTGGACATAGAGAAAACACAGTAACACAGAGGAGTGGAGAACAGTGCAACCCAGGTAGAGCTCTCCTACGACTCCCTGTTGCCTATTCCCGTCTGCGCCAACCTCCCTATTCGTTGGCTGGCTGCCTATTTGTTCTGCTGCCAGCACGACTGACAGTTCCTCCTTTCTTCTCACTCGGCTGTCTTTCGTTTCTTTCTATTCGACGAGAGTTCACTGTTTGTTTCCTTCTGCGCTCTTCCACCATCTATGCTTGCTCCCACAACAGCCGCGACACCTGTCCTCTGCTCCTTCGCAACCTTGACACCTTTTTGCCTACCGAGGTTGCGTTCTGCCACGTACTCACTGCAACTCAAAATACATTGAATTTCAAAACAAGGGCCCCAACAGGCCCCGACCACATCCTCTTGACTCACCCCGAGTAAATTGTCTCGTGTTGTCTCCACTTCCATGGGTCCGCTCGACCTTGTGCCCGATTCTGGCTGCGCGCCTCCTCCTAGTTGTCTAAACAAGGGCCCCAACTCTGGGACCTTGGTTAGAGCTGAAGCTTTGAGCTCTTGGAAGGTTTCCATGGCCTGCTTCCACCATTGCATCAACTCGTCAGTCTCAGCCGTGATTTTTGTGACAAATTCCTCCCTAGCATTCGGCGACAAGGCACCGAACATTGTGCTGATCTAAGTGTCGGCCTCAGAGGCCAATTGCTGCATCGTTTGTGCGTTGAGTTTTACTGGCTGCCAAAGCTCTCGGATGGCTTTCTTGGCCGCCGTCGAAGTCTCCTCTATTTGTTGTATTTGGACCTCTAACACATCCGCCTGGGCGTAGAGTTGGTCCAGTCTAGTTGGGTCTGTTGCTCCCTGTATTTCCTTAGAGATCTGTTGTAGTTGGGACGAGATCGGTTGTACTTTCACAGTAAGGGCCGTTGAGCATTCTTGCAGACCCTCAGTAGTTCGTATGCATCTCTGGCTGCAGTACTCAAAACTTCCTACATCTTTGTTACTTGGCCCTATCTCTCTGAAATTTGTGCTGAGTACACAACTGCTGGGTCGGGCAATGTAGGCCGGGCTGCCAATGCCGCCTTGAGTTCCGCATTTTCATGGTGAAGGTTTGAATATGCCACCCTGAGGTGGATCGCCCACCCTACTACATCCGTATCCTGCACGTCGTCTAGTATTTGACTATTGTGGGTCGCCACTGTGGGCCATACTTCCCTAAAAACCCTGGTCACTGTTTCCAGCTGTCCCTGTAGCTGCTCTTTCTCCATTGTCAGCTGCTCACACTGTTCAGTAAGCATGCTTATATGCTACTGCTACTGTTTTCATTTCTGTTGTAGTTCTTAGTGGAGCTTATCGACCTGCTGTGCTGCCCTCTGAATGAAATGGTACAGTTGAGCTATCCGCCTTGTCTCCATGCTTTTGGCACTGGAGGTACCTTGATCTGGCATTCGCTCCTGGAGTGGTTGTCTACTGGCAACCGATCTTGCTGACTGGTCTTGAGGTGACTATGACGAAGTTTGCTGTGGTGCAAAGTCTGCCATATTTAGATCTGGTCGCCCCTCTTGATCTGCTCGATTAGGTGGTTGGAGCGGAGTATGCTCGGGGAGTGGACCAGCTGTGTCTTCAATTGTCTGCTCTAACTGATTGATGAGGTTGGTAAAAGTAGTTTGCAGGGCCACGGTTGGGTTAACTGGTGGTACCACTTCCGTACCCAAGTTAACCTCCATCCCGTGGTCCCCATTGAGTATTCTTCTGATAACTGGATCAGACACGGTGGTGGATGAGGTGGATGGTGCAGAGCTGTGGGTTCTCGGGAGACGGAGGAGTTTGTGGGTGGTAGTTGATCTGGACGGGGTGGCGATATGTGGATGTTCAGAAAATAAAAAGGGTTTATGGGGGTGTGGGGTGGCAACTCGCTTGCTTCTTCTATCTCAACTATATACTCTTCTTGGATCAGTACCCCTGCGCTTAACTGTCGAGGTGGATCCTCTCCTGTGAGGTCGAACACCAGACTTGACTCTGCAACCTTGGCCGTTTTGGCCTTCGGTGCCACCACTGGCTTAGTAGTTTTACTCTTCCCCGCCAGTGTTGTGGTTGCTGGGGGTGGTGAACTGAACAATACATTGGGGATGGGTGCAAAGATGGAGGTTGTGCTTGGAGATGGGTTAGACTAGGATACCTGGAATTCTGAAAAGGTTGGAAATGGAGTAGCACTACTTGCTAGTACCTGAACTACTTCATTAAAGCTTCTTACCTTCATGTTCAGTTGCTGAATGATCGGGAGGAGCTGTAGGTTTGACATCCGATTTGCTGCTTCCTTCGACGTTTCTCCTGGAAATCGGTGTGGTAGCATTCTATCAAAGATGTACGTGTACACTCCATCCCTAATCTACATCGCAACTCCTGGCCACGAACAAGCCTCTGTGTGGAAAGCCGCTTCATCAATTTGGAACTTTAGAGGCCTCATCTGGAATGTTGTTTCTGGTACACAAGTGGGTCTGAGGAATGTATGCTTGTGCGTGACTCCAAACCAGACTTACTCGCTATATCCATCCAGTAGGTTTCTTGGGACTCTTTGTTGACTCATTACACTGTCGACCATTTGGCTGTACCAACTCTTGAAGGCTTCTGCATTTACTTTGTTGGTGCTAGGGTCCCCAGACACCTTCCATGGTACAAAATTCAACGCCACCGGCTGGTCTTCTGCTATCTCCACTGGTATCCTGATGATAGGGAAAGTCCATTTCCACATGGCCAGCACCATCATCAAATACCCGTAGATAAACCCAGTTGCCCTCTTATAGTTGTCTTCACAAGCCTCGAATAGTTCCTTCAGCAGGAAGGAGCACCAGTTCAGCCTGGTCCCATGGACACAGTGCTTCGCAATCGAAATTGTGTCTAATGTGCACTCTCCTTTGGTGTAATGCCTCATCGTCTTGTTGGCAATGAGATAGCAAGCGAATCTGATCTCTGGTCTGTCACTTAACTCAATTTTTGCTCCCTTTCCTCCTCTTCGGGTGCCATACTTGGCATAGTATTCTGTGTCTCCTGAATTCTTCGCCCTTTTCGATATAGTTTGGAACGCTGAAGATACGTCCCTTCCTTCCGGTGACAGTCCTGTCAACCTATGAATGTCTTCGGCATGAATCGAGATTTCCTTTCCCATCCACAGAGAGCCATTCTGGATTCTGCTCAACAGAAATTTGGTGCACTGCATCGCAGCACCTGTAATCCCAAATACTGGTAAGTTTCTTAAATTCATCATTGTGGACTGCTGGATACCCCTGAACTCAGGCAAGACTCTTACTGCTGCCCATCCTGCTTCTGTCGTATAATTCTCAATGTATACCTGCCTTTTTAGCACAGGAAAATCAAAGGAATCTGTGAGGTCTGCGTCAATTAAGGTTGCATTGTCATATTTTCCGACGAGGGACTTGTTGTACGGTACAACAACCCCCCATTTTAAACTTGTTCACATCAAATAATGGGGACCCTTTCTATAAAATTTTTGGCTAAACACCTTTTAGGATTTTATTAAGTCAATTATCTTACGATTTTGTTAATTTTTCATTTTATTTAGATTCTTGTTTTGATTGCTTGATTGAAATCGAATTTTTATAAGCTTCCTGTTGACGCTTGTTTCGTCTCATTTGGTCAACCGGTTTGTAAATAGAACTCCTTTGAAGTGTAATCAATTATGTCGTCTGGGTTAAAAATTGTGGAGTTTAATAATGCATCTAGTTTAAATATTAACCCCTAGATTAGTTATTACTAACAATTTTTATTTTTACTCATACAGCCAAATCATAAAGCATCGGGATTTCAGCATTTATTCCAATTTTCCAATTTTCAAATAAATTACTAATCTCGAAAAAATCTAAAATGTCGAAGTGGCTGTAGTTCATTTTTATCAAAGTGGCTGTAGTTTAGATGAGAAAATAAACTTTAGATAAATTCATAATTTAACTTAACATCATTAAAATAAAAAAAATAAAAATAAAAAATTATATCGCATCGGAGATTTAAAAAATAAACAAAATCGCATCGGAAGTTTTCATAGGATGCGTTTCTAAAAAACTCCGATAGCCTTCACCCTCCCGATTGCCGATTGCGATGGCTCTCACCCATGCCTTACTTTGTTTTACTTTTAACTCACTCACACGTGAGTATAAAGGGAATAATGGTAGGTGTAGTATTAATATTAGCATCGCATTGGAATTATTCATGGGATGCATTTCAAATAATCCCGATGACTTAAAAAAACCCGATTGCGATTAGAATCTTTTATATTATCCCGATGCGATGACTCTCGAATCTCCCGATGCGATTGAATAGCATTCATTCCATACGATGAGTTATTAGCGTTAATGGTAAGTCTTATAACATAGGAGTGTTAACGTTAGTTTATTATAGGTGTAATGTTAATTTTATATTAGTTTAGTGTTAGTATATGTTAGTTCAATATTATATTAATGTTAGTATAGTGATTAGTTTAATATTAATGGAATGTTAGTTTAGTTTTAATTTAATAGTAGATTTAATATTTAATATTTAAAATAATTAATTTTAAATTAATTAAATTAATTAATATGTAGAATATAATTAATTTAATTAGATTTATTATTAATTAGATTAATTTGTTTATGTATAGCTGATTATATTAATTAGTTAGATTAATATTAATTTAAATAATTAGTTTAAATTATGATTAAAAATTAAATTGGGATTAACTATTAGATAATTAGAATCTAATTTTAGATTAGATTTTTAATTAAAATTATGATTTTTTAGCCCTGCAACAGAATTTCTAGATTTATTTCAGATTTGACTTATCAACTTTGGAGACTCATAGATTGAGTTTTACTTGACCAAATGAGGCCCAGGACAACTCATTGGAAAGAGAAAATCAAGGAGAACATTTCTGAGGAGGTTTCAAAAACAGATTTGATCATTTATTGGGTCAAAAATCAGGCAGAAGATCAAGCTTCGAATTTCTAAAAATAAAATCAATTTTCTGAGTTTTGTTTTCTTCATTTTCATTTGCCCAGCCTCTTCTAATTGCAGACTCATGCATCAATATATCCTTGGTTAATTAAGATCGTTATGAGTATCAATAAAAAGCTCAAATTTCATTTTTTTTTAATTTAAATAGAATTTGATTGGATTTGTTTTAATGTTAGAAATAATATTTGGATTTTATTGTTGCATCTTAATTCATTTTAATTTTTTTTTGCAGGAAAAAACAATAGAAGGGATATTGAGGAAAAAGATTTCAATCAATGAGAAGACTCCAGCAATTAAAGATTGGAATTTTTGAGCAATTAAAATTGGATTGGGCAGATTTTTCTTCAACAAACTCTCTTCTAAAAATACTTTTGGAAAGATTATAAATTGCAGATTGCAAAATGTAAAAGGGGCTGCTCTCCTCTGCAATTCCAGACTTCTAAAAGCATTTCTGTTATAGGAATTTAGAGTTGTAGATGGGGAGGAGAGAAAGTTTCAGATCTGAACATTATTGAGGGTTTATGCTTTATGTCTTGTATTATGCATGATGGGCAGAGTTTGCATTTCTGCAGCTCTAGTCCTGAAAGTAGAAATTCAAATAATGTAAAGTATTGTTAGAGACCAGGATCAGAGAAGCAGATTCAATTAACTGGTATTTTTGGCATTTCTGTATCAAATACCAGTTTCATTTTTATGTTAATAAAATTTTTGTTTCATTTTATTCATGTTTTGGCATTTCTGTTAATATGGATAATTTGTCTCAAATTGTTATGTATCTCTGCTCTTATGAATTAAACTCTGATTTCTGAGTAACCATTACTCAGAAATCTGTCTTATAACACTGATTTATTAAATAGTAATGTGTTGTGAATTTCTTCCACATGTTATTGTTTAATTATTAGTTTGACTGATATGATAATCGATATCATTTTTGTGAATTTCTTCCGGAGTGTTGTTGATTTATTATTTTAGTCAAATGGTCTCAATAGAATGTGTTTTGGTATTCACAAATGTGAGCTAATTGAATTTCTTCGTTAGTTTGACATTAATTAAAAGCCAGACATATTTTAATTCTCATCACTTAATTATCTTGCTCTTAGTTGGGTTAGATTTTCATCTACCTGATTGAGATAGGATTTAGATTAGTTTATTTTTGCTTGCATTATAGAATAAGTTTGCAATTAGATTAAATTTACATTCTTTTAAGTCCTCTTCTCAAAGAGGCAAAATCTTAGTTGTGGTTTGGCTGAACCCAAATCAGCTTAAGGGTCATTCTCTTCCCTGATCAGCAAGAAGAATTGATCTTATATCCCTGTCTATTGGTATTTAAGGAAACATCATAAACCAATAGCGATAGGGAAAAGGTAACTGGACCTAGTTAAACTAGTCGGAGCCACTATCATAAACGGAAAAGGAACTGTATTAAGGTCCGGACCGGGTGGTTATCCCCCGATGTTGTAGCAGCGATTTTCGAGGCTTCAACATTTTTGGCGCTAGAAGGAGGGCCTGAGATTTGTTTTACTTTGGAGTCTTTGAATTCTAACATTTCATTTTTATTACAATGGCTCCTTTAAAACTTCCAATTTGGAGTTGTATACATGGACGTGCATCTTCCAATACTCCACCCGAAGTGGTAAGACTCTTGTCTTAGGTAAAATTCAATGGTAAGAGAAATTCTTCTGCTTTTAATCTTGTCCTTCAATTTATTCAAAATGTTTCAAATTATGATTTTCAAGGAATTGATGAAGGCATCTTATGCAGAATTTTTACTCTCACATTTGGGGCAGAAGCCAGAAACTGGTGTAGAACTCTTCCGGTTGCCTCAATTCACAGCTGGGATCAATTTGTTACAATGTTCGTTTGTAAATTTGACCACTATGATTATGATAAGGTATGTGATGAAATTGAATATCTACGAAATGAAAATGAGTCTGTTAGAGATTTTAATATTCGACTTCATTTGAATTGTTTAAAATTTAATGTCAAAAATGAACCTATGAAAGAAGAATCACTAGATTGGTTTGAACATAATTATTCTTTTCCCCCTAGTCCCGATCCATATGAAATTAGTTCAAGCTTTGTTCCATCCCCTTTTAACATAAATGAGAATTTCAATTTGGGTGTGCAAATAAATTGCGATGAAGAGGTTTCACAAAGCTTGGAAAATATTTCTAATCAAATGCAAGAAGACAACAACAACAATTTTGGAGAAATACCTGCATTGGAATTTGAAATTTTCTATGCATTAAATTCAGAAATTTAGATTGCAAATCAACAAGTGCAAGCAACAATCAAAGTAAATAATAGCATGCAAACTGCTGTACAAATTTCTGAATATTTTCATGATGAGCAAATGCTGAAATCAGAGCAGCAAAGCAATCTTCTTCAAAAAAGCATGAGTACGCAAAGGAATGATTTAGAATCTGAAATTTACAATGAGCATAATGTACAAGAATTCTCAAATAGAAACATTTTTAAATGCATTATTTCAGATTCACATTTTTCCCTTTATCCTGATATTTTTAATGATGATAATTTTTCCCCTCTTGGTGTTAATGATATTTCAGAAAATACAGAGGTTGATCTAAATGAATTACCATTAAGTTTTTATCAAGATAGAGAAGAAATTAATGATCATTCTTTTGCCATTAATGAAAATGAAATTCTTGTTCCTCCATGTTTGGATATATTGGATAAGATTGAAGGGAATTCTAGAGAAACTTGTGAAGTCATTTATGATAATTACTCTGACATTGAGGATGTTGATTTATATTCTTCTAAAGAGAGTCCTTATGGGAAAATTAAAATAACATCTAAGAATGAGGAACATTTCAATTTAGAAATTATTCCAACTAATCCTCACTCTAAAGCAGATAATCATCTTCATGATTTCACTATTCGAGAAAATATTCCAATTTATGATTCATATCATGATCAAGCTTTCATTCCTATTCATAATCATAAATCTCTTTCTAATTCACAAGTTGGAATTCAAAATTACTCAAATTCCATAATTCTGGCCAATCCTTGTGAAAAATAAATTATTTCAAAATGATTCCGATTGTGCTGTAACATTAGTTGTACAAATAGTGGTTTCATTTTATTTTTGTTTCCTCACTTATTTTGTATTAAATCAGATTTATTTTCAGATTTTTGATATATTACGCTGGCATATTGAGCACTTTATTATCAAACATTCAATTGATACATTGCCTTTATATTATAATCAAAGCATCAAAATCTATTTCAATTTAAATTTCAATCAATGCTAATGTTTTATCAAAAGCTTCTATCTTCCCAAAGGCAATATCAACAAGAAAATGTATTTTTAGAAATCTGCCAGCAATCCAATTTAATTAATAATTTTCCATTTCATTTGAAAGATTTCCATCCATTTTTCATTAATTCATTTGAAAAATATTTGGAAACTTTTCCTTCATGGAAAATTGTCAATAGCTTAACATTTACACATAACACTAACAATTTCTTCCAGGCCTTTGAATCTAAAAGCTCATATCTACAATCTGGCCTGTTATCTCTTTCTTTGAATATTTCCCAATCCTTAATAGAAATCCATCCAGATTTCTATGATCCAATTGGTATCCAAATGGAAAGGAAATTTCAAGAGAAAGAGATTTTCATTAAGTTGCTAACAATAACTGTGCATTTTACTTACAGATTTAATTTTCTTAGTTCAATAAGATTTCTATTTTTATTTCTAACATTTGAATTGTACATACATGCAGGGATTAAAGTGAGAAAATGATTACACTGGAAATATGACTATACCTAGTCAACTTCATGTATATGGTTAGAATAGGAGTAGAATTAATTTAGTTAGTTAGTTTTATGTAGTTAATTTATTTTTAATAATTCTGCAGATTAAAAATAAAGGAAGCAATCAGCTCTTCTCATATCATATACACGTTCAAGGAAATATTTACCTCTCATCATAAAATTTCTAATTCTTCCTTCCTATTTTTAAATCAAAATCTATCGCAACAATACCTCTACCCATGAATACATCTCTGCCTATTTTTGAATAATGTATTGACAAAATTCAATTGAGGTTGCACTTGGCATTTATCCCATGAAATGTATGACTGTCTATGATAAGTTTAATTCTGACTCAATCATTATTATTCAGTCTAACCTTTCGTGGTAATCATATGAAGTTCATATTATCTTCCTCGAAATTTGCTAAGCTGACCTTTAGAATGTCCATTTTTTTGTGTGCACACATTCAAATCTGTTTTGACATTTTTCCACAATTAGTGGCTTTATCCCATTCGGACCTTTAGTTTATTATCTGATGTTGTAATACACATCATATTTATTTACTAAAGAAATTATTAAACAATCACTATAACAATACAGATTTTTCTCAAAATAATTCGGAATGAGCAGAGGAAATAATTATTGTTACAATTCAAAAGGAAGTCTATTTTCACATTTATTTCTTGTGAATTTAATGAGTTTCAGATTTCTTGAACATGAGTAAACAGATTTTATTTAGGCTGATTGCACACTCCGATTTAGAATAAATAAGAGATGAGTTTGAACAAAGTTAGAATTTTGATAAATCGAAGGAAGAATTGGAAGATTCATAAGGTAAATCTACAGACAATTTCCTTCCAGGTACGCATTTACAAGTTCATTTTCATCTATTATTAGTTTATCTTTTACTTAGTTTATTTTTAATTCTTGTTCTGTTTTATTTGCAGGTTTTCATTTGTTTTCAAAACTTGAAGTAAGCAGCAAACCCATTTCAAATTGGCAACAGTTTCAGGGAAATTTTATTTTGTGATTCATTAGAATTTGAAGCATTCTTTAACTTTGCTTTCATTCATTCATTTAGAAAACCCAATTGAAATTTAAAACAATATCGCAAGATTCATATTAGAAATGTTTCAATTTGATTTTCATATTTTTTGATGCGAGACTTCCGAAGTCTTACCTCATACAATCTTTACCAAATCTCATATTGCATTGGAATAAATTTAAAAGTTTGTTTTTCATCACAAAAGTTCTGATGCGATAGGTCAAATCACAAACACACATATCGCATTAAGCATAAGGTTAATTCTTCCATTCAAAAAACTCCGATGCAATAAAGTTCTTATTGCAATCACAAATTATTAAATTAGTCAAGGATTAATTTTAAAAGACCTCAAATGTTAAAAGTTCAATCACAAATCGCAAATCGGGAGGAAAATTGAACACATCCTTTTGCGCTCATTTTAAAAGTTGCGATGCGATAATTCATCACCAATTGCTTATCGTTATCGCTTTTTATTAATCGTCGATTACTCATCGCTGCTATCGCAAGAATCATATTGGCATTTCCAATATGACTATTTTCCAACATTCCGATATGTCGATATCAATATCGTTCATCGCATTTTCATTTCTCATATCATAATGCCGAAAGCCACATCATCCATCGCATTGTCGATATCGCAATCGCTTCATCATTTTTCATGGTTATGTCATTATTTCGAGATGTGATGCGCAATGTGCAATGCTCAAAATACAAATCGCGAGATGCGATGAGCAGTGTGCAATTTGCGACATGACGGTTCCCGATCTTAAATACAACATTTCTTTGATGGTATGATCGCTCCATCTCATCGCATATATTCTTTTCGCATGATCTCATATTGGCAATTTGCTACTGCAACCCCTGATGCGATAAACTTCAACGCATGCAATAGGAATCATCCGATAAGGCATTGGGTTAATTTAAAGTGATTGATGACAAATTTGCAGCATATTCAAATCTTTTTGTTTTCTCATATATTTCAGTTTTTAAATAATTCCATAATTAAATATGAAATTCAAGACCTCTCTATTTTAAATTTCATTATCTTAAATTTGGTCTTAATTCTGGACAATTTATAAAATCAGGGAATTTGTATAGAGCTTATAATATTCTGAGAATATTCATCACTGCAAATTCTTAATCTCATTTCTGATGCATTTGTTTTAAATTCAATTCCCTTGAACACAAAGCATTTCATTTTTACATTTTACTGCTTGCTTTAGTTTAAATAAAATAAATAATGATTTTGGGCTATAGGATTTTGTTTAGTTTATTTTCTTCATATTTTTAATGTCAACTAAAAGAAGAATTCAGCTAGTATTGGAGAAATTGATAGCTTCAGGTAAGATCAAGTGCAATTATCCAATGGTAAGATTCATGCACCCACTTTCATTAATTTTCATTTCATTACTTTAGTTTCAGTTTTGTTTTTATGTTGATATTTGAACCTGTTTTGCAGCTCTTCATAAAAGCTTTCAATCATCTGCCAAATCATATTTTGGAAAGCCCTATACTCTTCTCCTGGTGTTATTTTCAAGAAGCAACGACAATGTTCGTCGAAACAGCTACACTAGGAAGTTTCTGAACCTTTAATCTATTTTCTTTAAAGCATTCCTTTTATTAGAAAATGATTAAGATAATGCTTTGAAACAAAAAGATTGACATCATACATAAATTTTTCATTATGGCTGAATTTTATGATCACTGCTATCTACAGCCTAAAACACTTACAACCCTGCAAGGTATAAGTTTTTTGGATCTCGACATAGGAATGAATGATTACATGATTATTTTTTTTTACTTCATATTGTTGAGACATTGGTATAAACATTCTTGTTAGAGATTGTATTTCAAAAACTTGGATTTTCCTTTCCACTTTTTAATTGCTTCATTTTTATTTTTGTTTGCTGATTTCTTTTCTCACTTTAACTTAAGAATTCTTTTCCTTTGGTTGTCAGTTTTGATTTCGGTGACTGTGCCATGATTTATATGGAATGATTTCTTATTACTTAAGAATGGTTGGCATACATAGGAAAAATTGTTAATAGTCTCCTATTAGCTTTTTCTTAAAAATCTCTTAGCAAAATTTGTTTTTCTTATTATAAAGGTAGACATAATTAAGAAAGAGATTACAAAACAAGAGAAGTTGACGAAGTATCATGAAATCTGAGAAATTTCCTTTTCATCAAAATTATAATTATTTTGAGATTTCAATATTTTATTAAGATATTTCAAAATTCTATTATCAGTCAAGAAAAGTTATTTTTAACCAAGTAAAGACACTTTACAACAAAGCACTTTTAACTCTGAAATTTTCATTATGAACTCTTAAGGAGTTAATGATTCTCCCTATTTAAAAGGGTTTTATTTTTTTAGAGTGTAATCCAAAAATATATTTAAAACTTAAAAGATAAGAGGTCTCATCACGAGCCTGCTTACCATGATCATAGGGGAAAAATATGCTGACATTACCAACACTGCTAAACAAACCAGGGTAATGGCTTATAATTGCAAACAATTGTAAGACAAGGGGTCTCATCACGAGCCAGCTTGTTCAGTTCAATTATAACCAGTGAATGGCATTGTCAATTATCTGGCTACCAAACCAGGACAATGACTTTAAAAAAAAAAAAAAAAAAACAAACAAACAACAACAACAACAACAACAAACAAACAAACATATATAAATGGATTTATCTCTAGGTCAATAATTCTCAAATAGATAAGATTCTGAATCATTCATGATTAAAAGGTAACCCTGTCGAGACTATATATGTTTGCTGGCAGCAGTGGCTCTACCTGTGACAAATGAGTACATTTTAAAAGCTAAGTTGTAAAGTGCCCCTGCTTTATCTCTACAACTAATCAAGGACTGATATAGAGTTATGAAATATTTTAATTTATGAGGAATTTAAAGAAAATTACAGTAAGATGATTATTGCTTTTATTCAGATTAATGAACCTAGTCAAGCATTCCAAAAGTAATTTTCTCTTCTTTAATTATTTTTACTTTAATTTTAGGAAAATTTCATTTATATCAAACAGAGATAATTGTTTCTTCCAGTGAATCACCAATTGTTGTACGGTACAACAACCCCCCATTTTTAACTTGTTCACATCAAATAATGGGGACCCTTTCTATAAATTTTTTGGCTAAACACCTTTTAGGATTTTATTAAGTCAATTATCTTACGATTTTGTTAATTTTTCATTTTATTTAGATTTTTGTTTTGATTGCTTGGTTGAAATCGAATTTTTATAAGCTTCCTGTTGACGCTTGTTTCGTCTCATTTGGTCAACCGGTTTGTAAATATAACTCCTTTGAAGTCTAATCAATTATGTCGCCTGGGTTAAAAATTGCGGAGTTTAATAATGTATCTAGTTTAAATATTAACCCCTAGATTAGTTATTACTAACAATTTTTATTTTTACTCATACAGCCAAATCATAAAATGTCGGGATTTCAGTCATTTATTCCAATTTTCCAATTTTCAAATAAATTACTAATCTCGAAAAAATCTAAAATGTCGAAGTGGCTGTAGTTCATTTTTATCAAAGTGGCTGTAGTTTAGATGAGAAAATAAACTTTAGATAAATTCATAATTTAACTTAACATCATTAAAATAAAATTAAAAAAAAAAAAAAATTATATCGCATCGGAGATTTAAAAAATAAACAAAATCGCATCGGAAGTTTTCATAGGATGCGTTTCTAAAAAACTCCGATAGCCTTCACCCTCCCGATTGTCAATTGCGATGGCTCTCACCCATGCCTTACTTTGTTTTACTTTTAACTCACTCACACGTGAGTATAAAGGGAATAATGGTAGGTGTAGTATTAATATTAGCATCGCATCAGAATTATTCATGGGATGCATTTCAAATAATCCCGATGACTTAAAAAAACCCGATTGCGATTAGACTCTTTTATATTATCCCGATGCGATGACTCTCGAATCTCCCGATGTGATTGAATAGCATTCATTCCATACGATGATTTATTAGCGTTAATGGTAAGTCTTATAACATAGGAGTGTTAACGTTAGTTTATTATAGGTGTAATGTTAGTTTTATATTAGTTTAGTGTTAGTATATGTTAGTTCAATATTATATTAATGTTAGTATAGTGATTAGTTTAATATTAATGGAATGTTAGTTTAGTTTTAATTTAATAGTAGATTTAATATTTAATATTTAAAATAATTAAATTAATTAATATGTAGAATATAATTAATTTAATTAGATTTATTATTAATTAGATTAATTTGTTTATGTATAGCTGATTATATTAATTAGTTAGATTAATATTAATTTAAATAATTAGTTTAAATTATGATTAACAATTAAATTGGGATTAACTATTAGATAATTAGAATCTAATTTTAGATTAGATTTTTAATTAAAATTCTGATTTTTAGCCCTGCAACAGAATTTCTAGATTTATTTCAGATTTAACTTATCAACTTTGGAGACTCATAGATTGAGTTTTACTTGACCAAATGAGGCCCAGGACGGCTCATTGGAAAGAGAAAATCAAGGAGAACATTTCTGAGGAGGTTTCAATAACATATTTGATCATTTATTGGGTCAAAAATCAGGCAGAAGATCAAGCTTCGAATTTCTAAAAATAAAATCAATTTTCTGAGTTTTGTTTTCTTCATTTTCATTTGCCCAGCCTCTTCTAATTGCAGATTCATGCATCAATATATCCTTGGTTAATTAAGATCGTTATGAGTATCAACAAGAAGCTCAAATTTCCTTTTTTTTTTATTTAAATAGAATTTGATTGGATTTGTTTTAATGTTAGAAATAATATTTGGATTTTATTATTGCATCTTATTTCATTTTAATTTTTTTTTGCAGGAAAAAACAATAGAAGGGATATTGAGGAAAAAGATTTCAATCAATGAGAAGACTCCAGAAATTAAAGATTGGAATTTTTGAACAATTAAAATTGGATTGGGCATATTTTTATTCAACAAACTCTCTTCTAAAACTACTTTTGGAAAGATTATAAATTGCAGATTGCAAAATGTAAAAGGGGCTGCTCTCCTTTGCAATTCCAGACTTCTAAAAGCATTTCTGTAATAGGGATTTAGAGTTGTAGATGGGGAGGAGAGAAAATTTCAGATCTGAACATTAATGAGGGTTTATTCTTTATATCTTGAATTATGCATGATGGGCAGAGTTTGCATTTCTGCAGCTCTAGTCTTGAAAGCAAAAATTCAAGTAATGTAAAGTACTGTTAGAGACCAGGATCAGAGAAGCAGATTCAATTAACTGGTATTTTTGGCATTTCTGTATCAAATACCAGTTTCATTTTTATGTTAATAAAATTGTTGTTTCATTTTATTCATGTTTTTGGCATTTCTGTTGATATGGATAATTTGTCTCAAATTGTTATGTATCCTTGCTCTTATGAATTACACTCTGATTTCTGAGTAGCCATTACTCAGAAATCTGTCTTATAAAACTGATTTATTAAATAGTAATGTGTTGTGAATTTCTTCCACATATCATTGTTTAATTATTGGCTTGACTGATTTGTCAATCGATATAATTTTTGTGAATTTCTTCCGGAGTGTTGTTGATTTATTATTTCAGTCAAATGGTCTCAATAGAATGTGTTTTGGTATTCACAAATGTGAGCTAATTGAATTTCTTCGTTAGTTTGATATTAATTAAAAGCCAGACATATTTTAATTCTCATCACTTAATTATCTTGCTCTTAGTTGGGTTAGATTTTCATCTACCTGATTGAGATAGGATTTAGATTAGTTTATTTTTTCTTGCATTATAGAATAAGTTTGCAATTAGATTAGATTTACATTATTTTAAGTCCTCTTCTCAAAGAGGCAAAATCTTAGTTGTGGTTTGGCTGAACCCAAATCAGCTTAAGGGTCATTATCTTGCCTGATCAGCAAGAAGAATTGATCTTATATCCCTGTCTATTGGTATTTAAGGAAACATCATAAACCAATAGCGATAGGGAAAAGGTAACTGGACCTAGTTAAACTAGTCAGAGCCACTATCATAAACGGAAAAGGAACTGTATTAAGGTCCGGACCGGGTGGTTATCCCCCAATGTTGTAGCAGCAATTTTCGAGGCTTCAACAGGACTCCATTTTCTGAATTTTGTTGTCTAGCTCCTCTTCCACGACTACTGGGCTTACTCTTATCATCTTAGCTCGCCGCTGGTATACCTGAAGAATATTTCTCTGTCTTTTCTCTTAAATCTCTTCTTCCGGATGCCTTCTCTACTATGGTTCTGATCCAAATTCTCTTCCTCCTTCGGAGGTTTCTAACTCTAACTCGGATTTTTCCGGCATTCTCGCGCTTTTCTGCATGCAGGTTATGTAAGTAACCGGCACGGATGACGTTGATGAGACCCCATAACTAATTAATGTTTCCCTGGCTTCTCCCGTGGCTACAATCGTGTGATCAGCTAGCTGCTGAGGTGGGTTCTGACATTGCTGACTATGGTTTTGGGATTTGGGCAGACACAATGGCTGGTGGTTATGTCTAATTATGGAAAATTTATTACAGCATGGATAATGCTAATTATGGCAATTATTTCCAAATCTTGGTGATCGTACGGAATGACACTAGTACTATTCTTAATAATGATGGGTTGATGTTCGGCATGCTTTTCTTTCTGACATGGATGACATGCTAGACACTACCCCTCCCCGACCACTATTGGTTGCATTGCGGTCTCCGCAACTCAACTGAAATTTATTTTACTATGGTGAACCTATCTATGCTCATCGCGGGTGCAAGAGAGTTATTGAATCTAATCTACCCTACTGAATCCTCTCGGTTGCGAGAGTTATTGAAATTGAAATGAACAACTTACTCTTGTTAGGGCTTCAGGCGTGCACCGTTGACCCATCCTTGTAGAACTTGTCCGTTCAACTATGCTAATTGAACTGCTCCTGACTGTTTGATTTCTATGACGTGAAATGGTCCCAGCCAATGCATCTGCAATTTTCCTGGGAACTTTTGGAATTTACTGTCATAGAGCAGAACCTTTTCTCCAATTTTAAAAGTCTTGTGTTTTATATGTCGGTCGTGCCAAGATTTCTGCTTCTCTTTTTCTACTGTCTGATGAAACTCTGCGAGGAATCGTCCTTATTCAAGTTCCTGTAGCTCGCGCAATCGCTCTTTTAAGGATTCCTCTTCAGATAGTTGCACCATTGTTGTGATTAGAAGGCTTGGTACGATGAATTCCACTGGGACTACCGCTTCTCTTCCATAAACCAGCTGGAATGGTGTTTGGTTGTGTAGTCATTTTACCGTTGTGCAGTATGTCCACAGGGTTGCTAGTATCCGTTCGTCCCAGTCATCGTGCTCTTCTTTGCATATCTTCGCAGGCCCTTTTCCAATATCTTGTTAAATGCTTCCACTGTACCATTTACGGATTGCTTTTATGGTGTTGTATCAGGAATCTCTGCAGGAGGGACTTAATGGTGTCATTGATGAAATGTGTACCCTGGTCGCTGGTCAAGATTTTCGGACACCCAAATTGGCTGATTATATTTTCAAATATGAATCTAGCAGCAGTTTCTACCATGCAGTTCCTTACTGGCGCAACTTCTGCCCAACGCGTCAAGTAGTTGGTCACCGTTATTATGTACCTTGCCTTTGAATATCTTGCAGTCGACGTAATTAGCCCTACAAAATAGATTGCTCATTTCTCGAATGGCTGCAGTACTTTTATGGGATGAAGCGAAAGCTCATCCCTGTCAGAGGATCATCCTGTCCACCGACATACGTCACATTTCTAAACATATGCGTTATTGTCCTTGTGCACTGTTGGCCACCACGAACCTGCTTGTAGTACTTTGAGTGCTGTTGGTTTAGCTCCCACGTGCCCTCCCGCAACAGCACTGTGGCTTTCCCACAGTACAACTTCCCTTTCATGGTCCAGGACACATCTTCGAAGAACTTGGTCTAGCCCCATTTTGTATAGTTGTCTCGCTATCAGCTGATATTCCACAGCTCGAACTACCAGATGCCTTTTCTATGTTGTAGTATATTCTTGTGGACACTGTCCTGTGGTGAGGTAAGTCGCTATTTCATTCAGGTAATATGGGATGGCTTCTACTCTAAAAAGATCAACATCTGGCAACTGATCATCTAGAGATCCTCCATTTTCTCCATTCTCTAGTCAGGACAAGTGATCAGGCCCTACATTAAGCCTTTCGGGCTTTAAAATTACTTCAAATGTGAACTCCTGGAAAAGTAGGAGCCATTGACAGATTCTCCCTTCTAAGACTGGCTTGTTTACTAAGTATTTTAATGTGGAATGATCCGTGAAGAATTTTAACTTACCTCCCAATAGGTAGTGGCAAAATTTCTGGAGAGAGTACACCATTGCCAGTGCCTCCCGCTCTGTTGTTGTGTAGTTGCGTTCTGCTGTTGAAAACTTGTGACTGGAAAAATATACCGGATGATCGACTGAAGTGTCCCCCGGTTGAGCTAGGACCGCACCGAGTGCAATTCCAGACGCGTCAATGTGTACATGGAACTGTTTGTCCCAGTTCGGGTGGACTAGTATTGGCGCACTCGCCAATTTTTCCTTTAGCGTTTCCAGTGCCTCTCTGCAGCTTTTTGTCCACTAGAACTGATCTGATTTTTTCAATAGTCTTTCTAAGGGTGTTTTTATTTTGGCGTAGTTGTGGATGAAACACCGGTAGTAACCTGTGTGGCCCAGTAGTGACCTTAGCTGTTTTACGGTTTTCGGTGCCTCCATATTGACAATCACTACTACTTTGGTGGGGTCTACGTAGACACCTTGATTACATACCACGTGCCCCAGAAGTGTTCCAAATGGTATGGAAAATATACACTTCTTTAGGTTCAACGAGATCTATAGTTGTCGACATCTATTAAACATGACTCTCAACAAGCTTGCATGATCCTTCAGTATGCTATACACAGTCCAGTCGTCCATATAGACTTCTAAGAACTTGTGGATGTTTTCTCGGAACGTCGCTATCATAATGCGAGAGAAGACTGCAGGTGCATTCTTCAATCCGAATGGCATCACATTGTATGCGAAAGAGCCCCATTTTGTGGTGAATGTTGTCTTTATCTTGTCTTCCTTTGCTATTCTTACCTGATGGTAACCTGAGAAGCCATCCATGAATGAGTATGCCTCGTTCCCTGTAACGTTTTCGAGGACTTCGTCACTGAATGGAGTAGGGAACGGATCATGGATACAAGCATTGTTTAAGCTTCTGTAATCCACGGAGACTCGTATCTCTGATTTCTCCTTTTTTCTCTGTATAACTATGGGGCTTACCCATTTTTCCTCTTCGACAAGGAATATTAGTTCAGCTTTTAGCATTTTTTTGATCTCTGCTTTCACTTTTTCCTTTACACTTGGGTTTAGACGATATGGTCTGTGTTTTACAGGCCTTGCATCAGGCTTCAGTATTATCCTCATTTCCCCCATATCTCCTCTTATGCCTTTGAGATCTGCTATGGATGAAGGAAACAAGTCCTCATATTCCTTAAGTAGACTGAATATTTCCTTTGTTGTTTGTTCGTCCTAGTAGTCTCCAATGGTCGCCAGCTTAGGTTTGTCTTCTGTTTTGATATTTACTTTTTTGGTTCTGAGAGGTAACAGGTGGATACCTTCTGTAGTTGGTTCCTCTTTGATGTCTCTCTCCCCCTCTATTTCTTCAAAATACAGGTGCCTGAGGTCCTCCAGATTTTCATCGTCCATCTCACTATTAATCTTTTGACATGCTACCTTTTGTTGGATACCTTGGTATAGAAGTGATTGCTCATCCGTCTGTCGACTATTAGGGAAGAACAATACCTATTTGATAGCTTGCAAAGCCTGTGTAACCTGCTCTGTTTTTCCTTCAAATGCGAAACACCGTATGAATTTCTCCGCAACTTCCTGCCAATTGTGGGTCCCTCTTCTATTTTCTTCCGTCAAGTACCAGGCCTTTGGAATTAAATCCAGGGAGTGGATAAAACTATGGACCCACAGCTCTTCGGGATATCTGTTAGCTCTCCATTGTGCTTCACATTTCTTTAGATGTTTTCTGGGGTTTGCGTCCGCTTAGTACCAGTCCTTACCTCTGGGCCCCTCCTCCTCTTGAAATCTAGCTTTTAGTGCTGCCGCCACCTCATCCCATCGCTTCAATGAGTTGCGATGGTTACTCCACCATCTTGCAGATGTGGATTGTAATGCCATGTCCATCAAGGGTATTCTGTGGCCTTCCGGTACCGTGTTTTCTATATTGGCTATGAAAACACTTACAACATTCATATCTGAGAAGATTGGGTATCCCTAAATTTTGGCTCCAATCTAATTGACTCTTGCAATGTTGGCACATCTCCTTGTATTTGTTTCATAGCCTCCTTGCTGCCAATCGTCCCATGTTATTTCTGATCCCAATTCTGAGCTTTGGATGCTTCTCCAACTTACCGAGCCTTCTGCTGTTGGGTTTATGTAATCTTCCCTTCTTTCAACGGTCGTTTGGTAGAGATGGTCCAAGAGCTGAGCATCTTCCCTGTTATCCACAGTCTCTATATATCTCGGTCCTTGGTAGGGGTCGAGTGGCTGAGTGACTCTAATTTCCCCATCCTCGAAAATCATCAATTCTTTTTTTAGATCAATTACCGCATAATTTTAAAAATCCCAATCAATTCCTAACAGTGCTGGGTAAAGATCCTTATCCCCCATGATGTCGATGACTTCAAATTCCGTAAATGTCTTTACCCCCACAATGTCAACTTCAACCTCCACCAGTCGGCCGATGGGAACAATGAAATACTGGTTCGCCATCCGAAGTTGAATCAGAGAGTATGTCAATCTTGGCTTCCATAATGCCTCCTAAGTTTTCCTTGGTAAGATGTTGACATCAAATCCCAAATCAAGCATGGTATCTTTAATCTGGATCCCCGCCTCTTGCGTGTTCACTCAGAATTCCTTTCCTGTCCTTAATTTATTTCTCTTTATTCTCTAAACATATTTATGGTCTGCTTCCACTGATTCTTTTGCTCCTGTGTTCTGTTTTAGCACCCCTTCTAGGTTCTACTTCAGCCGTTCCAGCATTGGTGCATGGTTAACAATCTTCAGGAACAGGTGGAACCATTCCTGGATTAAGGCCTCAGAAGTATTCCGCGTTTCATTGTCTTCCTGAGTTTTCTGTAACTCGATTCCTTTTCCCCCCCCAGTGGGCAAACATTTCTGCTACTTCCTGAAAAAATTGTTTCTGTCGTTCTGGTTTGATCAAGAGCTTTGGGGATGCTGGCCTGACCAATTTCATTGGGTCCATAGCACGTGCATCCTCCTCGTTCTTTTGCCACCCCATGTCACTATGGCCAAGTTTTGCATTGTTTGAGTTCCCATTAGCCTAGGTTCTGCATTTACTAGATTCACCCCCCTCTGTCTAGCTCTTTCCTCCCATATTTTGATGAGCTCCGGGAAATCTTCTGTTGCGTGTGAGTTAACCCGGCACTGTGAACACCAGGGTCTCCTAGGGAGTGGACATTCTCTAGCCACATATCCTTCTTGATCACAGTTATAGCATCTTACTGGACCTCTACCTCCTGCTCGGCCTCCTCTCATGCCTCCTCCTCTTCCACGGGGAGCTTCGCTTACTCTATATGACGACCGGTCCATTTGCTCTGCCAGTGCATCCAGTGCTCGGCATTGCTCTGTGCTGTGGGTGGTAGAGGCAAAGAATTCATAGTATATGTTATTTGGAACATTGGAATATTTCTGTAAGATCGAACACATGCGAGTTTGATGGCCTATACTTTTGCATACTTCACAATACTCGTTGGTGGCTGGACTTTGTTGTGACGGGAACCTTGTGTATTGCTGTTGTGGTGGGTATATCCCTTAGGTGTTTATTTGCACGACCCCTCTTAGCGGTGGAGCCCCTTGTGCTCCTGTAGCCGATGTCCCCACGGTTTTCCCTCACAACTGGGGACATTCCATTGCTACATGTCCCTCCACGAGACAATGCGTGCACCATACATTTGGTCTTGGTGGTCGCATGGGTTGCATTTCCTTGAGTTTTTCTGTCAGACTGGCTGTTTGATGCTGCAGACCCATTATCGAGGGGTCCTGTACCGCTGCGCCCCCTTTGAACTCTTGTGGGTAACCCGCCATGGCTTCTATTTTCATTGCCTGCTCCAGGGCATTCTGCAATGTGTCGATCCTTTATTGAGTCAATGTAGTTCGGGTCAAAGGTAGTAAAGCTTTAATGAACCAGTCCCTCTGATGGTTTGGATCAATTGGATAGGTGAGTTTCCCGATGGCATCCTTTAATCTCCACATCAAATCCCAAGCAGTTTCTCCTTCTCTTTGCTTGATCTCCCACATCTCTAACATGCCTTGTTGGTCTGTCTGAGGCAGTTTGAATTCCTTAATGAAATCCCTCTTTACATCAGCCATTGCTAGATTCGGGTGAGCCTCCGACCATTTCATAAACCATCGTAGGGCTCTCTCCCTAAGAGTGGTATGAAACTATATCAACTTCCCAACATTTGGTGTCTATCGTGCCCTGCAGATGGCCTCACAGAGATACTAGTGTTGTTCGACATCGTCGCTCCCTTTCCCAGAGAATTCTAGGTACCGTGTGAGTGATCCCGCCATGTTCACTTGAATAGGTGTTACTAAAATGAAGCCGTTGGATCCTAGTTGTGAGATGGGGCTACTATCAATCCTACTACTAGTTTGTGTTCCAGTTGGAGACTGAATACTGTGCAATCTACTTAATTTACGTAACTTAACAAAAATTTCACTTATGGGCTTGTAGAGCACCAGGGGAAGGTTGGGACTAAAGCTGTAAGAACTGTTGGGACTGGGAATACCTTGAGATATGGGCGTCGACCTTTCTTGAAATAGTTGCTCCATTGCAACATGCATCTCCACATTGAACACCTCCTCTGGGCGCGCGTTTGTACCTTCTCCATCAGACTTCTTCCCTTTCTCCATCTGGGCTAGACTCCTATACACCTGCTGCACTTATTTCACGACCCCTCCTATTTCCTGGTGACCCACCTAACCTTCCATTCCTTTTTTCATCTGAGGTGCCTCATCTTTGTTCTTTTTTCTACTTTCCTGTCTCTTCAAATCCTTCATCATCCTCTCTCGCCACCTTTCTACAATCTGTGCCCTCCGATGTGCTCGCCGCTCCCTAAGCCTGTTGGCGGTCTCGACATCCATACCCTTACTCCCCATTCTCACGGTTCTTGTAAAATCTCTCCCTTAGTCCCTTCCCCGGCACTGGAGGGTTTACGCTTCCATCTCTGCTTTTTGGAATCCCATCAGTCCTTCTTCTACCATCAGTGCCTTGATCCACAAGGGAATCTCCTTCAGCAGTTTCCCCCTTAACCCAGATCTGAAGGTATCTTTTGCCCTTGAGAAAGACTGGTAGCACTCAGCTGCAAACTCTACTATATATCCTTCCAAAGTAGATTCCAACCAAAAATATACAAATCGGGTTAAATCTATGTTTAACCAATGAAGGGCCATCGGATCCTCATGCACCCACTTACGATTGATCTTCCGCAACTTTTCCTTGATGGTCTTGGTTTGAAGCCTCTGAAACCAGTTGTAGAGTTCTTCCGGGAACTTTCCCCAAAATATTTCGTAGGTATCACTAGTAGAGTCGGAGAATAGAACCAAGTATTTAATAGTTTTCTCCTTCTGTCATCTCAGCTCAGCTTGTTGAGTTATGAACTGATCTAGGTGGTTATCCCACTAGCTTCGAATTTCTCTTTCGAAGATCCGAGATACCATGATCTAGCTCCCAAATGTATTTTCAGGTCCCAGAAATGGAACCATTTTTTGGTGAGAGAACAGGTCTCGTAGAGAAGACTCGGGTTCAGGTCTAAGGGCCAACAAGGTTTTTCGCTGTAGTCTAGATTCACACCGGCATTTACACTCTGCTCCGAAGGGTAGAGATTATCACCCGAGGCATGCTACAACCTTACTGTGATAGGGAATAGATCGGTATCATCCCGACAACATCCATACAGTCGAATCAAAGCCAAACCAAAGTCTTAGACAGTCATAACACAACATCCCATAACATATACCTTTTAGGAAAACAATCAGACTTGCAATAAATAAAATTTTAAACAGAGCTTATAACATCATTCATTCACACCCATAACATGTACTCAAAACAACACTCCTGAATATATTAATCATTAGCCGTTAGTGGCGAACTATTACAAGGCTCATCTATATGAACATAAACAGAGCATAATACAATACGTCCTATTGGACAGAGAGAAAACACAGTAACACAGAGGAGTGGAGAACAGTGCAACCCAGATAGAGCTCTCCTATGGCTCCCTGTTGCCTATTCACATATGCGCCAACCTCCCTATTCGTTGGCTGGCTGCCTATTTTTTCTGCAGCTAGCGCGATTGACAGTTCCTCCTTTCTTCTCGCTCGGCTGTCTTTTGTTTCTTTCTGTTCAACAAGAGTTCACTACATGTTTCCTTCCACGCTCTTCCGCCATCTATGCTTGCTCCCACAATAGCCACAACACCAGTCCTCTACTCCTTCGCAACCTTGACACCTTTCTGCCTACCGAGGTTGCGTTCCACCACGTACTTTCCGCAATTCAAAATCTGTTGAATTTCAAAACAAGGGCCCCAACACCGCATAAGCCTTACCTTATCGCAAAAACCTTTTGACCCTTCCCTTGCCTTTCACGTCGAAACTTTGCAACAATCCTAGCCACATTCCATTTTTCCACTTTATAACTATGTAAAAGCGATATCAAAGGAACCCACCTTTTGATCCAGGTGGATATTGGTGGCCACCTGCCTATTCCACTTGGGGCCCCATAGTTTTGGCGCTTCATCTCCTAGGGTTAGGTTTTTGGACGTTTAGAGTTCTCCATTGTTTCTCCATAATGAATAGGCCCTCGAGCCTCATTGTAACATAGTTTAGAGGTCTGTAGCCACCACATCTCTTCTCAGAGATTTTCTATTAGCACCCTAGCTATTTTATTTCCATCATGTTTGTAAGCATATTTCTGTGATTTTATATTAATGAAATGAAGCCTAATTTCCATTGTACGTCTATGTTTATGGTTATTTTTGTATTCTGTTGCATTCCTGCATAAATACAGATCAGTGGTATCAGAGTGGTCTTATTTTTCTCGATCCTTCTTTGCATGTCCCCAACGAGGTTGGGGTATAAGGAGTTAGGGCTTGATCTGGTGGAACCTTTGCAAGATCAACCTCGCAAACCCTGACGGACGCCCATGGGGGATGGAAAGAAAGACGAGGGAGCAGGAGATCCTATCAAAATATTGCTTGAGGAGGCCCTCGAAAAACAAAGGAACGCGATGATGGATAACTTTGCCCAGATCCTTCAATAATTTCCCACCGATGGCGCATCTGCATCCAGCAGCCACTCTAGAGGTGCAACTCCCTTTAAGGTACAAGTAAACTTTGACATTCCCATATTTGAGGGTCAAATAGATGCAGATGCCATAGATAGATGGTTGAATCTATTAGAAGGATATTTCTCGGTTCATGAATTTTCCGACCAGGAGAAGATTATTTTTGCACTCCTCAAAGCTATGCCCCATGTCAAGGACTGGTGGGAAACCTACTGTGAGAAAAAGGACGAGCAAGAATCCTCTCTATTCTCAGTCGTACCCACTTGGAATTATTTCCGAGATGCCATCAAGGAACAATACTATCCCATGGGGAGCTATGAGGACAAGTGCATACAATGGACCACGCTATGGCAACAAAGGGATCAAGATGTGCATGAGCTAACGAATCTATTCCATACCCTGCGCACAAAGTTGGGTATCAATGATTCAGAGAAGCATTTGGTGCAAAGTATCATGGTTGTCTGCACAGATACATTCAGGAGGAAATGGAGTTCCTCAACATCTCCTCACTTGGTACGTCATACCGGTATGCTGCCAAGATTGAGTAGAAATTCAAACAGAAGAAGCGAGACTTTGGATCTGTGAATCAAAAGCAAGGGAAAGGTGCCCCCAAACCGTAGAACAAAGGACAAAGCCAAGGCACGGCGGGCCAAGACAACTTGCCAAAGACACAAGCAAAGAACAACACTGCAAAGCCAAATAAGGACACGGGAAAGTGGTGTGAGTTCCATAAGAGCTCCACTCACAACACAAGTGAGTGTCGGGCCAAGCAGTCACTAGTGGCCGAGATGAGGGCTTCTGAATCAGATGCATGCCCTGAATCTGAATCAGAACTTGACAAGGGGAATGAAAAATGGAAGAATATTATTGATGCGAAGCACAATGCCACTGTTGCCACTACGAAGATCCACAAGGAGGAGCCATAAGATCAAGAGGAGGCAGAGTGTCTCTTTCACTCCTAGACGTGGATAAAGGGTTGCTGGCTACGATTCATTGTCGACAATGGGAGCCAAAAGAACCTCATTTTAGCAGATGTCATGAAGCAGTTGGTCTTGTCGACCACAACGCACCCACAACCATACACCATCGAGTGGCTTCACCAAGGATGGGATCTCCGCGTCAACCAACAGTTTCGCCTTCCCTATAGCATCAAGCCCTTCATGGATGAGGTATTGTGTGATAGTGCTCCTATTGATGTTTCTGATGTATTATTAGGCCAACCATACTTGTGGAAGAGATATGTTGTGTATGAGTCCCGGCCTCACACTGTTATTTTTACTTTGGGAAATAAATTGTACAGAATACCATAGGTACCACCGCCTCCCACTATCTCTTTGGTTACTACAAAACAATGCAGTAAGCTCATTTACCAAACCAGGAAATTTTTTTTCCTGATGATCCGCCCCTAGGGAAAGAAGAATACTGTGGCCACAACCTCCAGAAATGGCTCCTCTGCACGACAACAACAAATGGACAAGGTTGTGGAGGAGTATGGGGACATCTTCACCTCTCCCACAGGGGTGCCTCTACACTATCAAATCAAGCACCCCATTGACCTAACCCTAGGTGCGCCACTACTCAATGAACCGATCTATAGGCACTCTGTTCTGGAGAATGATGAAATCAAGAGGCAGATTCAGGAGCTGCTGCAGAAAGGTCACATCCGGCCAATTTCATCGCCCTATGGGAGCCCGATCGTGTTGTTACAGAAGAAGGATGGGACTTGGAGACTCTATATTGACTATTGCGCACTGAACGAAATCACTGTCCGGAATAGGTACCCAATCCCACAGATTGATGACCTTCTGGACCAACTCAAAGGGGAAAAATATTTTAGCAAGTTCGACTTGAAGTTTGGGTATCACCAGGTACCAATCGAACCCTCTGATGTGTGGAAGATTTCCTTCAAAGCCAAGGAGGGCCTTTTCGAATGGCTCGTCATGCCTTTCAAATTGACAAATGATCCTGCAACCTTCATGAGGTTGATGGATGACATCTTGCGTCCATTCACCAACTCATTTGTAGTGGCATACTTGGATGACATTTTGATCTTCAACTAGACTTGGGAAGAGCACCTCCACCACATCCGAGAAGTCCTCCAAACACTGCGCCAACACAAGTTGTGTGCCAATTTGGAGAAGTGCACTTTTGGCATGACCCAGGTTCAATATCTGGGATATATTATTGATGAAAGGGAGGTGCATGTGGATCTAGCCAAGATCCAAGTCATTCGGGATTGGCCAGCCCCAACCACCCTAACATAGTTTCACATCTATCTAGGTCTTGCTAATTTCTATTGCAGGTTTGTGTTGGGATTCTCTCATATCACTTGGCCCTTGAGTCAAGTCACCAAGGGAGGAGCGTAGAAAAATTATGTTGGTCGGAATATCAACAAAAGGAGTTCTTAGAATTGAAACATCGCCTCTTTTTTTCCAGTGATCACATTACCAAACTTACAACAAACATTTGAGATCGAGATAGATGCCTCTGACTATGCTATTGGGGTAGTTCTTACTCAATAGGGGAATCCAGTGGCATATCACAGTAGGACATTGTCTGACACAGTTCAAAAGTATCCCACTTATGAAAAAGAAATGTATTCCATTGTGCAGGCTTGTCGACAATGGAAGCATTACATTTTGGGGAAGGAGACAATCATCCACACAGACCACCGACCCCTGCAGTTCATAGAGACACAAGGAAAGTTGGAGAATGATCGCCATCAGAAGTGGTCCAAATATTTGCAAAAATTTCATTTGAACATCAAGTACAAGAAGGGTAGCACCAATAATGTTGCAAACTGCCTCAGCTGACCACCGATAGTGGCCATAACCACCATTCTCAACTCTTGTGGGCATGAGACTTCTGATTGGCTGCTTCTCTACAAGAGCGATCCAGAATTCAACTACACATACAAGGCACTCTTGGGGGGTATGCAAGTTCCAAATTTTCACCTCCAAGATGCACTATTATGTAACCTGGGACACCTTTGTGTTCCTTCAAGGAAGCGTGCCAAGATGATATGGGAAGCGCACTACATTCGAGTTGCTGGGCATTTTGGGGTCGAGAAAAAAATGGCAGTACTGCAGAAGTATTTCTATTAGCTGAACCTTCGACAGGATGTCAGGAAGTAAATAAGATCCTACACTGCTTGTGCCATTGCCAAACCGACCATCAAGAAGCAAGGCCTCTATACTCTGCTACCTACCCCTAGTCGACCTTGGGAATCCATCTTCATGGATTACATGTCAGGCCTTCCTTCTACTAAGCATGGACATGATTTTGTTTTCATGGTCGTCGATAGATTCTCAAAGATGGCCATTGTGGTGGCTTGCAAGAAGAATATCACAGCAGAAGCCACTGCTAAACTCTTCTTTGAACAAGTGTGGGTGCACTTTGGGATCCCACAGTATATCATATCAGATCGCGATAGCAGGTTCCTCAGCACATTTTGGTCCAACCTCTGGTCAATGTTGGACACCAAGCTCACCAAGTCCACAACTTTCCATCCCCAAACTGATGGCCAGACAGAGGTCGTCAACAGGATGATTATACACATTCTGCGCATGTACAATTCAAATCATCCACACACATGGGATGAGAACCTTCCCTATGTACAACACAGTTATAACTGGGCTCTCCACAGCTCAACTGGCCACAACCCCTTTCAGGTGGGCTTGGGATTCCATCCACTATGTCCCATTGACGTAGCCATGCCATTTGCAGCTACTCAGGGTGATTCGACTCATGTCTAGTCTGAAGCTGACAAAGAAAAAAACTTCAACAAGCGCATTCATCACATCTGTCAACAGGTTCATGACATATTGGATAGAGAAAATGCTAAGTACAAGAAATGACATGATCAACATCGGGTGCCACACAACTTCCAGGTGGGCTAAAAAGTGTGGCTACATTTGCGGAAGGAGTGCCTCACTGGACCCCACCGCAAGATTCGCCCGCTATGATATGGGCCGTACACCGTCACCAAGGCTGTAGGGAACAATGCCTTTGAGCTCAGTATTCCACCATTTCTTGGTCTACACCCAGTATTCAATGTAGACCGCCTTCATCCCTACTTCCCACCTCTATTGGAAACCTCTCACATTGCAGAAGAACTCACACCAAAAGAGTTAAACTCAGACTGCATGGAACAGGCCACCACAGACTGTATCATGGACATGCAAATCAAGAACACTCGCTGACAGAAGATCCAATTGTATCGGGTTGTCAAAGTTGGCCAACTCCTGCACCAAGGCAAGTGGTTCACTAGGGATCAAGTTCAACAAAATTTTCCTCATCTCATGGAGGAACTCAACACAATGGGGACCATTGCTTCCTAAGGTGGGATGAATGATCTAGGTGGATATTGGTGGCCACCCGCCTATTCCTCTTGGGGCCGCACCATTGTCTCTTTCAGTTTTTTTCACAACTTACTATTTTTAGCAGTTTTTCAGGTCTTGAACTTCTGGAGCCATTTTGAGGCCCCAAACAGAGATAGTATGCCGAAGTTACATCCCCAGGAAGTTGAAACACCAATTTACCCAAACGGGGCCCATATTTTTGGCGCTTCATCTCCTAGGTTTAGGTTTTTGGATGTTTAGAGTTATCCATTGTTTCTCCATAATAAATAGGCCCTCGAGCCTCATTATAACACAGTTCAGAGGTCTGTAGCTGCCACATCTCTTCTCAGAGATTTGCTATCAGCACCCTAGATATTTTATTTCCATCATGTTTGTAAGCATATTTCTATGATTTGATATTAATGAAATGAAGCCTTATTTCCATTGTACTTCTATGATTATGGTTATTTCTGTATTCTATTGTGTTTCTGCATAAATCCAAATCACCTTTCCCTGCCACGTCACCCTTTCCCCACCGCCCATCACATATCACAATCGATGTTTTTTTTATATATTAACATATTAACACATCACAGGTTAATTGGTCTAATTCACGATGCGATGTGATCACATATCGCATTTGATGGAGGCTCATTATTATTGTTATCTGTTAAGATGTGCGATGTGTAGTAAACAATGTGCGGTAAACCTTAAAGGTCTCGATGTGTGGTAGGTTATAAATGTTTTGATGTGCGATGTGGGTGGGACCCAATTACATATCGCACGTCGAAATCTTAAGAGGATGAGCACTAAAGGAAACGTTAAAGGTGCTGAAGTGCGAAGTGCGATGTTGGCGTGGATGCGATGTGGTTCCAAGATGAAATCTAGAGGATTTCAAGTCCAAGAGTATGAGGTTTGTGTGCTATTTTATGAAGAAAGAGCTAACACAACAGAAGGACTCGGGTAGGACCCGACAAGGAGCAGAAGGCAAAGTAATTTAGAATGTCACGGTAGTAAGGAGATAAACATAAAGGGTCAAGTCAGGAAAAGGAGTTTGTACAAAACTATTATGTTATAACAGCAAGAAGAAAAAGGCAGTGAACACAGCCAACACAGCCATCAGATCTGCTGAATCAGCAGCACAACACCATATTTGATTATCTAGCAATTGTTTTCTGAAGAAGTAGGGCCAGATGTTAGGTTTATTTTACCATAGCCTCTTCGTGATCCCAAGAGGAAATTTCTTCCTTATTTTGTAATCAATAATAGATTGCTAAAGTCATGGTTATGGCTAGGCTTGTCTTATCACCGCCAGCATGGTTCCACTTGTCAAAGTTTAGGTTGAGTGTAATTAATGACTATCATCAAAACACACAGAGTAACCGACTTAATTTTGAGATAATTACTGTATGAATTAGAAGTATTGAGAGGGGGGGAATTCGCAATGAGGAACAATCCCATTTTGTAATGTTGTTCACTAAATTTCAAGTGATTATTTGAAGAGTAATACAAGACTAACTATTCAGGATTCATGTGGTGTCTGAAATGGTGAAGTCTTCTCCTGTTTTTGTGTGTTTTTCCATTGTTTCTCTTTCTCTGTATTTCTGCAATCTAATTGTAAAATAGAAAGTGTGAAGAATAGGATTTGTTATCTAGAGCACCCTATTCTGGTTGTGTTTACAATAGTTTATGTTTTCTACTGATGCCAAATCGAGGAATTCTTAATTTCTCCTCGGTTTCTGCTGAACTTTACGTCCTAGGAAATATTGAGGAATTATTAACTGCTCCTCAGTCTCTACCTAGCCTTACATTTCTTCTTTTCATAATCCATTTAAAATTCTGAAAGATCCATGGTAGTGCACCTATCTTACCATGTTTCAATCATGCTTGATATTTATGCATTTAATCACCCGAGCCTCTTTGACTCCATTACCCAATGGCTTTCCCCTACTCTTCCCACCAAACCAATTCAAAATCCAAACTTTGAACCCATTAAATAGCCTAAAATTCCCAATCTAACAAATCTATATCAAACAGAGAGACCCCTCTCTGGGTCTAGGAGGTCTAGATCCTAGGCTTGAAGCAGTTTTGATGTCGCCTTTAGGATTATGTCTTCAGCCTTGGAATTATAGAGTGATAGCATGTTACATTAGGAGATATAATTAATGGCCCCATGGGCCATGGTGGTTAGCCGAAAATTGTTAGAGGATTGTATTCTTGGGGGTCGCGGGCTCAACCCCATAGACCCTCCAATGAACATATATATTTTTCAAATAAAATAAAGTGACAGTGGTTTTTGGTTAATTTGTCGAAAAATTCGTCTAACCATCTGACACATTTGACTGCTAACATTGACTATGGGTTTAACGGGTCCACCAAATTGGTGGCTCGCCAAACCTATCTATATGTCCGCCAATGAACCTTCCAAACCAACTCCTAAAATAGTATTACCATCAAACTAATCGTGACATGTTGCTTGCCAAGTTTCCTTCCATATTTAGCTTGGTATAGGCCCAACCGACCAATTGTGGGGTGACACATGGTGCCCTCTGATTGGTCCAAATAACACCTCTGGATTGGGCCTTATCCCACTAATTTGAGCTTTTCATGTGTCGCCTCCATATTGGTGTATAATATTCCCTGATTTTGCTGATTGTACTACCACATCACCATTCGTACTACTGACGTAAGCTACCACGTGGCAGCCTGTGGGACTGTCATGACTACAAATTTTTTAATTGTTTGTCGAAAAATTCAACAGGTCATAACTTTCACATAGGGTGTCATTCACACCATTGGATTCATAACGATGAGCTCTGCTCTTTGAGATAGGTTTCCACGAGATTTGAAGACTTCAAAAATCTGGACTTTTAGGATCCTCTTGGATCAATGTATTTCTCCAAAATTCTTTCTTGATAGGAACCAAATTATAAAACTAAGTAGAATAATGAGCTTTAAAAATGATCTGAGCATCCAACAATTTCCTTAGTTCTTATGAATCAAGGGTTCAAGTGTAGGATTAAATTTTATTAAAATTTTCTTAAATGGATTTAACCCTTCCATAATAGGTATCACATGTTGGATAATTCATGTATCATAGGTTTTAAAATCATCATATGTCCACGTGAATACATTTTGGTACTATTTGAAAATATGAAAAAATTCTTTTCATTCTTGGGGAGCATAATGCGTACTGAGGTTCACATACTTTGGATCTTCCTTGGTGCTCAAGTTAACTTGTTTGTGAAAAAATGTGGAACTGTGGATCTTTGTGTGATTGCCCCTCTAAAGTAGTTTTGTATGTCATAAAGCTTCTCTAAAGATACCATACCCTTAAGAATGGGGTTCCCTTTATGTGCTTGAGTTCATTCCTGCAAAACGATTTCATGCTCATCTTCATTAATAATTTCATATTTAAACACGTCAACATTAGCCATGAAATCCATTATTTGTTGGTCATAATTGAATACACGTAAATTAGTAATATTCTTAGGTATAGATTTCTTATAAATAATCTCAATAGGAAAACCATCTGTAAGTGGTGATAAATTATCAATAACATTAGCTAATGTGTTAGCGACTGCATTGTGAATCCTAGGAATGAAATTAATATTAAATGCTTGAAATAAAGAAATAAGATTCCATTCCTCTTGTTAGTAGCTTTTAATATTAGGTGACACACAATGAATAGTATTTTGTACCTATTGTATAACAATCTCTGAGTCACCTATTAATTATAGAACTTCCACTTTAAGGTCTATGGTTTTCTTTAATCCAAGTATAAGTTCTTCACATTTTGCAATGTTATTCATGCACTCTAACTCCAATCGACATGATATGAGATAATTTTTCTTCAGAGGGTCAATCAGAATGAAACCAACCCTAGAACCGCCATGTATTTTCAAACCATCAAAATACAAAGTCCGAACATTAGTAGGAATTAGGTTCATTTCTACACTAGTACTATTTACAACTATATTACAAAAATCATTAGCTCTACTTGGATTGCAATGAAAGAGTTCCAACTGTGTGTTTAGTGGAATAGGGAATGGATGCATAATATAACATTCGTGACCAACTTCTAAAAAATAATTTTGGAAAATTACTTGTGCTAAGAAAATAAACTCATTGTGTGCTTGAAGCATCCTAACGGTATGCTTCATAAAAGGTTCACTTTCAAGTCGAATTTGAATATTATTGCCCTTATAAGGAAGCCACAAATGCGAACAGTTAGTAGCAAAGTATCCTTGCAACTTTCTAGACCAGTCTCTAGTCAGAAGAAATTTGTAGGCTTCCAGAATGTCCACAATAACAATGTTGAAACATTGGTGAACTTTGTGATAAAAAACAATTGAATTATAACATTTTTTAGTTCACCAATTGCCAACACTAGAGATCTATCTAATTGTATGATTTTGGAAATCGTATTTTCCCATTTAGCATTGATTTTGTTTGCAACATATAAAGGCATATTATTCGCAGATGCATGAGAATCAACAAGGAAATTATGGACATTATAATTGAAAATTTCAAAAGTTAAAAGAAAAGGGGGGGGGGAGTAGATCTTGAATTTACATTAGAATCAATAACTACCAATTTGAGGATAGTAGGAGACATACCGAGTGAGGCTTGGGAAGCAGATACTATCTTACTTGACAGAGCTTGAGATGCAAATGCATGGATGACCAGCTCACATTGGCCTACCAATTTTGCTAGCTCATAGATGGAAATATTTTCATAGGATTTATTTGTGTCTTCAAGAAAATTATAATCAATGTCTTGATCTTTGGTAGGGTGTGTTGAAGTGGTAAGTGGTGACACTTTATTTGATACCTTAGGAGTGACAAACTTGTTCTTATTATTCCTGGAAATGTTATTTTGAGGCTGAGAATTTCTTGATTTAGCCTTAGTGTTATAAGTAGGATTATTTGGTGGCAATATTTTTCTCAACAATCGATTACTCACATATTTCTTAGGCACTGGTCCTTTTCTCCTCAAATTATATTTCTCAGTGTATTGTTGATGTGGAGCTTCACCCGCTGGGGGCTCACCAACACCTTGTCGATCATTATTCAAAATAAGATCAAACATGAAAATCAAATCAGAAACACTTGTGTTTTCCTCTGTCAAGGTTGGTTCATCAGTCTCTCGAGTATGATTTGAATTCTCTTCTACTGAAAAACTTTCAATGACATTGGAAACACAACACTCATGTTATTTTTCCATTTTGGGTTTTTTTTTTTTTTTTTTTTGCTTCTTGATGAAATGTACAATAATTGTACATGCCCAAATTCTCAATGTTAAATACACCATTACATATTTATATAGACTTGGCTGGTTGATTGGTGTTTTTCTTAAATTACGGCTTAAAGGACTTATTATTGGTAGAATCCTCACTTGAATTCCCTTTGAGTTCAAATATTTCACTGGTCAACAACTTCAAGGATTTAGTCAAGCTTCCCATGTCAAAAGGATGCTTCTCTTTAGTTTTAGTGGAATAGGATTGAGACTTTTAACTAGTTTTTTTGGAGTCCTTTGAATCTTCCTGATTAACAAGGACTCCAATATACATTCATTCCTTCTCAACAACATTTTATTATACAAAGTTAAGACCCAAAGTTTCCTTCACATTTCGTTTCACAAAAACATAAATGTTAGTGGGAAAGGAAACAATATAATAATCCTTAGGGATTGAATCATGAGGTTGCACATCAGTGGGGAACTTGTTCAAAATATGAGTAAATATTCGAGTAAAATCCTTAACCTTTTATTTATCCCCCATCTTAATGTATCCAAGTTCTTTAAGTAGCATGTTAGGAGTTTTATCATAGGCAAATTTCTCTAAAAACAATCGTTTAAACTCCCTCCAATTGTGGATTCAATTTTGTGGAAGGCTATGGTACCAAACTGATGCTCTACCTTCAAGAATATACATAAATATTCTACAAACAACATCATCAAAATGTACTTCTAACATCCTTAGATGTAAGTAGAATCCATCAAGGTTATCTTCAGCCTTCACTTTCTTGTCTAGATCATACTTTATAAGCAACTTTTTTGGGTGATTTGGTAAGAGATGAAGCTTTCCTAGAAGAACTAGAGGCCCTTTGGCTATCCCATCCATTTTTTCATCAACCTTCATTTTCCTCCTTCTCTACACTCTCTGATTATGAATACCCTTCTCCTTCACTATTCATATTTTCATTATTATTTGGTTGTTTTATATCCCAAAAACAAAATTCCTCCCCATCTCACTCCATATTTTCCCTAATATGTGATGGAATGTCCCCTTGATGAATATATTCTTCAAAAGAGTCAGCTAAATATTCAAGGGTTGAAACAAACAACTCTTCCACTGAAGAAACTAAAACAATATGACGGGTTGTCTCTTTCTTTGATTGCTTATGAGGAAGAATGGATGTGACAAGAAGTAATATAATAGCTTTAACAAACTAATGCATGATAGGTTGAATCCTCTAGAGTTTATAGGCCCAATTTCCACATTCTTAATTATTTCTCTTAGCTTCAATAAAAAACATAAGAGAGTATTTCGGCATGAGAAAGTAAGTTAGCCTTGTGAAGTATTCAATTGCACAATGTATAAAGCTTCTTTCATGAAAGGGATAAGAAAGTGAGTCTTTAGAAGAAAAACAATAGTACTATACAAATAAAGACACATGCATATATCTAATAGAATCATTAATTATCTTTTGTAATAGTTCACAAAGAAATAAGGATCGTGAAAACAAGAGACACACAATTCAAAGATGCATACCAAAGCCAACAAAATAATTCATTTTCATTAATATGTATAAACATAAACATACACCGCAAAAATGAAAGAATAATATTAGAACATTCATGATATATGCATGAAAGTGCATTGGCTCCAAGAGCTTAAAATCATTAAGTGAAAGTCCCAAGATATGATATTACAATGATACACCACTAGCTCCAATAGTGAAAAGTTAAAACTTAATCCACCACTTGCTCCTCAAAAGGATGATCTTCTCTCCTATGCCTAGCTTGAGAAGCCAAGATGAAAGGTATTTTTCTTGAGCTATTAGGGTGTACATATAACAAATGAGGTGACTCTTCACCTCCATTGTGACTCTTGACCTCCCTCATGACTTTTGAGCTCCTATGTGCCTTTTGAACTTCTAGGTGACCTTTGAGCTTCTACATGACTCTAGGAATTTCTAGTGAGTTTTCAAATTTCATGTGTGGCACTTGTGCTTACACATATTTTACATTTTATCATTTTTGGGAAATAAACAATTACATTCCACAAATTGTGGAAAAATATTTTGACGACATATGACTTCTGTGGTGACACTTTGAGAAGACATAGCTTGGTGACGATGACATAAGAATTCAATGTAGTGAATCAATACCAAGTTCTTCTCTTTGTTGTTATGCCTTCAACTCTCCATGATAGGTCTTACTTGTCAATCATTTTCATCCTCAAAATGGGTTGGTTATAGTATTAGAGTATTCCATGTCATCTTGATCTTCATCCCGTTAGCACTCCAATAGTTCTTCGAAGGCTGAAAACGAGACTGGCATAGGTAACCATAGACCACTGAGACCAAGTAGATAGCCCTAACAGGTTAAGAGGGATCTCTCTATGAGATCACAGTCAATAATTGATTGTGATATGAAAGATACTAGGCTAGATATGATATGCTCAGGTAGGTTTTGAGTGTTTTAGGGTTTGATGTTGGATCAGGGATGAAACCAAGTAGCTAGGTCTAGGTATCAAAAGGGTTTACAGCAGAAGAAATATAAATGAGCAAGGTAGAACTGGATCTATGAAGAATTTAGGGTTTGGTAGGTACGATGGAGGGTCTAAAAAGGTATAGGGATTTAATGAACATATTCAATCATGAATTCATTAAACTAGAAGCATGAAACAAAAAATGACATTTCCATATAAATAGAGATAAATTAATAGAATTCTACCTATGAACTGTAAGGAAAGCCACTGAAGATAAAATATATTAAGTATGAGCTATATATCATTCATTAAATAATATAACAGAGAAGATACATGATCATAAACTCATTTCACATGAATTCGTAGATAATAGCTACAACTGCATCCTTTGATTTCTGAAAATGAAAGTGAAAGTACAAGCTACAATATTACAATCCTCTGATGTCCAACTAGTCAAATGACTCTAAAAATGACAGATGTAGAAAAAAACAACATATCCCCTCTCTCAGGGGTCGAATCCATCAGTTGTGGAGCTCATTACATGATATTCTCAACAAAACCCTAATGTATAGTGGAGGTCAACCAATTCACCTCATCATAGAAAACTAGATACATTTGACCAAAAATTACATTAACAAGCATGTATCTACCCTATTTCAATATTTACCAACTCAATTACACTTCATGCAATCACAAAATCATCATCATTCATAAATTACATAGGTAAAAATTCAAACTAGGTCAAATTTCCTGTGAAAATTGCTTGCTGAAGAAAGCGCAACGAATTTTGGAGAAAGCGCAGTGTGCCTGGAGAAAGCTCAACAAGCTAGGGAAAAAGGAAATTTGAAGGCCTTCCAGGTGTCCAAATTCTGATTTGAAATTTGCTAAGGAAAGCCCTGGATGTATTCTACATGATAGTATGTTCAAGCACTCAAAAGGGTGGCTCCTATCTCTCCAAAACTTCATTCTACCAAGAGTATTTAGAAAGCGCAATGTGGCCTCCAAAAACAGGGCAGAAAGGTCATTTTTTACATGTTTTTGGGCATTTTGATCCTCCAAAAGTGGCTGACATGACTCTACCGCTGACTAGGATTGATGTACTCATCAAGAGTAATCCACCATTGAACCCCCCCAACAAAAGTGCAGCGTGGCCCATGCTGCGCTTTTGCTAGTGTGTTTGGTTTTCAAAATTTCCAATTGTGACCAAAAACTGACAAAAATAAAAATTTCTCCAAAACTTAAAATTGTTCCAGAGATTCCTGACAAGGTATGTTATGCTACTAAGGAAGCATCAACAAGTATCTCCAAGTTATCCTTCTCCTTTTGACTAATTAGGGTTTCCTTCAGTTTTTCTTGCAATTGTTTGACTTTGAGTTTGTAAATCTTATTCGTGACATAGTAGTGGTCAACCATGCATTTTTGTAACTTTTTGTCTCTGTTGGCCTTTTCAAGGATCTTCTCCAAGTGAATATTGACCTTATCAAGTCAAAACTCCCAATTTTCATTGATTTCCATGATTATCCTTTCTTCAAATGTCAACTCTTCATCTGGTGGATTTCACTCTCTTTCCTTCTGAAGTGCTCTTGAGAGGCCCATGGTCCTTGGCCTTTTCCTTGTCACCCACTCTTTATGTTTTTCTAAATATTCACTGTCAGCCACTGCTTTTCCTTTCACATATTGCATACTAGCTTGAAATTGATTCTTCTCTAAAGACAATTGTTTTACCTTCAACTAATTGTCTCTTGCTCCAGGAAGGAAATGATGAAATTAACCCTTGCAAAATTGTGTTTGAGTTCTTTGATCTGAGCATCTTTTTCCTTGATGATTTGCTGCATTTTTTCATGCTCTTCACTAGCCTCCAAGTGTATTGTGTCAATGTCATGATGGATGAGCTCCTCATCATGCAAATATGTCTCATGCTGTAAATGTAATCCTTGCTCTGCTGATGTGGGCTTGGCCCCTTCCTAAATCTAAGGATAAAACATAAGCCTTCTGCCTCTCTGGAATGTCTAAGTGACCTCAATCTTCCTCCTCACTAAAACTGTACTAGGTGAGCCAACCTCCACATGTATAGATGGTGCTGATGGTGTTGATAGTGAACTAGGGCTAGTAGGTTGGATACTAGAAGACAAAAAGACATCTTCTTGCATGAAGGTTTCCCAAGTGATGCTCTTCTGTTCAAGCTGGTGTAAAACAATGATTTTGATAAGAGCATGGTGAAAGAGGCTGCTTTCAAGAAAAATCTGCTTATGCTGAATTTTTTTTGCCATCTTTGCCAAACTTCTGTAGAGGTAATAGGGAAAATTGAGTGGCCTTACCCCTGTGAAATGCATGAGAAGTCTTACATGACACCCATATAGTCTAGAAAATATTCCCTCACAAGTGAAGTACTTCATGATGATCTTCATTAATGGTGTATACTTCTCAAGGAGGTGCCCAACAGGAAAAATCTTCTTCATGTGTTGTTGATAGTGTCTTCTGAGATAGGGCTGGTAATTTTGAATGTCTAGGTCTTGGTTTTTGAAACATTTTTCACCATTATTGGGTATACCTATGGCCTCAAATACTACATCATTTGATATAGTGAATTTAACCCCTGCAATCATTACCTTGTCCTTTTTTAGCTGAGTGGCAAACAATTTAGTCAATGTGGCATGATATTTGACTTTCTCAACTTGTTCACAAAAAGGAAGACACCCTACCCTTTGAAAAAAGTTCTTGGATAGTGGTGAAGACATAATTCATGAGTGGTTAAGGGCTCATGTCTTATCATCTGGCCTCCCTTATTGTAAGACTTCTTCTCCTCCATTTTGATTGTTTGCAAGGGGAAAAAACCTAATGGGGAAAAACAGGGGAAGGGAGTGAAGGGACAATATGAAGTGGTTAGGGAAGGGAACTGGGAGTAGGAAAATTTAGGAAGGTGGAAAGGGGTTTTATGGAACTAAAGGAAGTTTAATGGAGTTAATTGGGCATGGGAATCGAGCTAGGGAATTTTTACACAGTCCTAGCTAGGAAAAATGCCAAAATTTGCAGTATTGGGCTAAGGTTTAGATTTTTGGACTTAGGAATTGGAATGAGGGGGTGTGAAGGATATGGGAGATGGTTTTGGGTTTGAAGGAGGGTAATAAGTCTATAGGAGAGTGTGTTTGTCTTGCAACATTTGAAAATAAGGGCCAATCACTAAAACACAACGTAGGGGCCAATGGAGGGCTTTCACTCTATAACAATGAAATTTAGCTGCAAGGAGGCGTTTCTAAGGTATAAATTACTTGTCCATTGATGCTAAACACCTTGATAGCCTTCAGAAACCTTAAGAGAATTATTTGATGACTATAGGAGAGAAGACAAAACAAGTGGAAGAAAGCACAATGTGTAGCCTAGAAAGCACATCGTGGCTGCTTTTGGCATCAAATTTTGGAATATTCTTTACTTTAATTTGCTGATGAATCACTTGGTGATGAATGAGAGCTCTTATTTAATGAGGTGAATGAGAAAATTAGCTTGAATTTGCCTTTTATAGCTTGTGATTATCATTTTTCTTCATAGTAGTGGGATGGCCCATTACATGTCTTTTCACTTTGCTTTGAAATTTTGTAGCTTTGAAACTTTCTTATGGAGTTTTAGGAACATGAAATTTATTACATAATATGAAACATAAATTAAAATTTGAAATCAAACTTTATTGAACAAATTTACTTATTACCACTCCTCCATTGCTGGATTTATGCATGAAATAATAGATTTTGGATGACTGAAACCCTAATAACCTAATGAAGGCACTGAAATGAATGAAATCATGATGATGTTGACTAGAGTGATGATGATGATATTTTATGATAGTACACTCAATTAAGTTATGACAAGGACCGACATGTAAAATTTTGAAAGGAGTGGAAATAGCCCTAAACACACTATCTAGTGACCAAATTTTTACTTGAAGACCTAATGAAATGAAAAAAAATTAAGTTTGAGAACCTAAAAAGATAGGATAAGAGCCCATTTGATCAGTAGTGACAGGCTGAACATATTGACACTAACACATCCATTTTTCATATTTTAGTGTCCCTTTATCTCTTTGTTTGATGGTCTCTTTGAGTCCCACCACCACAATTGTATTCTTGTAGCTTCTCCTTGATATCCTCCTTGAGAATCATCTTTCCATGTTAAGATGATAATACCTGCAAATGGAGTTCACTCATGAAAAGACAATATCAGTCACGAAATCATCTAGTCTACCTTTTTTCTCATGCAACATTTTGACAATGATGGGAAAATGAAAAATGATTGGGGAAGCATGCCTTCTTGGGAGTAGTGCACAATATCAAGAAGCAAGGAGTTTGAGACTGAGTACTGTGACTGTGCACTGCGTAGTGGCTAAGGATAAGGAAAGTTAGGGATTGTGCATTGGAAAAATCCAGGAGGCAGGGAGGCATGAATAGGCAGTGTGATTGCGTAGTGTGCAATGGCTGAGGGAGAGGCCGAGGGACTGCACACTAAAGCACTACAAGGGTCCAAAAGAGGCTCCAATATCCATTGAGATTGCATAGTGTGCAGGGAAAGGAAGGGTTGATCAAAATTTCGCATTGGGAAAGTGCAACCTGCAAGACTGAGTGAATGAGAACTATAGTTTCTTAATGTGTAGTTGAGGGAGGTTTTCTTATAAGATTTCACAGTGTGCAGTTCAAGGAGGTAGGGGAATAATCTCTTTGGATTAGGACCACATAGTGCACATTTTCTGGAGATTTAAATATTGGTCATTGATTGAGAAAGTTGCAAGGATAGTGAAATATCCCAAAATGACTAAATGTGAGATCAGTGACAAGAAGGCAAGAGTGAATGCATATAACAAGTCTTGAACATTATCACACATACATATGATAAACCACATGAAGAGAAGATACACAATACCCAAAATCAACATGTATTCATTGAAACGTCAACAAGATGACACTTATCGCCAAGTGCGGCACTTAAGATATATCTCTATGACACAAGTATCAACTGCAAAGAGAAAGTGCACAATGCCCTTAGGAATGTGTCCAGTGCATGTCCCTATCATAGATAAGATCATTTAATGCAATATAATGCACTGGAATTTCCTCTTAAATGTGTGATGGAACTACCTTTCAAAAATGATGACACTTCCCCTAACAAAAGACGACACTTTTTATTTCTTTAGAAAGGGACTTGAAAATATAGAGAACACGTATTAAATCACTTTAACAAATAAAAATGAAAATTCACATGATAAATGGGAGGCTCCAAAATTTGGAGTGTGCTATAGAAACAACAATATATCCATGCACAACTATCAATAAAATCTCAATATATACATAAAACCATAGATTTTATCAATTCAACTTATATATTGATCCTAAGTTGGACAACCTCAATAAGTCTGTCTTCTCTCTTCTGAATCAAAAAAGCATCAAGGTTAATCAATCCTCTAACATCATCAAAAAAATTTGTTCTAGTAATAAAAAATGTTGCATTGTAGCTAACATCTTAGCTCAATAATTTCTGATCTCTGCCACAATCATCTGAGGTAAATTTAAGTCACCAAGACAATGTTTTTTGAGAAACCCTTATAGTAATTTTCTAAAAATGATTGTTTATCAATGAAAACCTTAGTGTCTTTATAACATAGATCTAACAAAACTTGTTCCTTGTATATCAAATCAAATCTCAAAGGTGAAATAAATCATGATATGATTAATAAGTAAAACAATTATACTTAATATGTATGCCAAAACTATTATCAACTCCCATCACTATGTAAAACTCAACCAAAAGAGACTTCTTCAACTTCTACAAATTTCTTCAAGTGACATTGTAACTCTTATTGCTAAATAAAACAATATTCTTTAGCTGTTAAAAGAATTGTGTGATCACTATAGCAAAGGCTTCATTTTTTGGTACAATAAGTTCAAGTACCTCTACCTGTTTATGACTTCAAGTTATGCCTTCAACGTAAGACATACCTCTTTTGTCCCAACTTCTGAAGATGGTTGAGTTCCGATTTTACAGTTTCAAGAATTATTATATGAAAAAACCTTAAGAATAATTTAGATCGCCTAGATTTAAATCAAGGAAATTATTTCTCTGTCAAGTCCTTATTCATCAATTTCTCATAACCTCTACATACATCATACTCTCTCAATATTTTGTCATCAAAACATGATATTTGAAAATTATATTCAACAAAATAACAATCCAATATTTCTCATTGTGAATCCTTAGCAAAACCAAACCTTTGATGAACTATAGTGTAAATTATTTCCATACCCTTATTGTGCCACAATTCAACCACTTTTTCCCAAACACTTTTGGCACAAATCCTAGAAATATCTCTACTAGTGTTGTTTTCCATTATCTGGACCATAATTCTACTGCTACAAAAGGATTTAAAACTAAAATAAAAATTTCACTAACAACGTGAACAATTCAAATTTTTAATGAGAAGAGACTTATAGTCCCTTTACTTCCCTTCACCGCCTCAAATTATGCAAGCTAAAAACCCTAACAGTGCAATAAGACAAAAAATAATTCCAACACAGTCAAGGCAGTCTAAATTACTTCATCTTTTTAGTAACTTACTCTAGCCACATGTAATGTTGTTAACAAAGAAATATGGCATGCGGCATGTGGGATACTATGGTGCACAAATCCTCTTTGTATGCTCTCTCCCTACCACGCTCAATTACTTTACTTGTCTATGTAACACGATACACTTGAAAAGAATAGAACCAAGTTTTCCTCCTAGTGGCCTGGCTATGACACAGCCTAATAGCCTACCAATGGTTACATTTGACCACTTCAACTCTTAATGAGAGTTAAAATATGGACACTTTTGGAGTCTTTTTCATCATAATCACACGGCTAGACTTTTTTACATGATTAATGGGGTTGATGTGGCATCCTCTCAATTTATGGTGGTCAAAACAGGAAGGTCAAGTTCCGAGTGGCATAAATTTTGCATACGGACTTTGAGGGAGGTGATTCTTACACCATTTTAAAGGTCTATGTGTGTAGAATATTATGAAAAGGTATGACATTAAAATGATAAATTTTTATCCCAAATTTTTTTTATGCCTTAAAATATTCATAGAGGGTTTCAAACCCCAATTTTCCAATCTGGGTCCCACAGGTAAAGATGGTCTTGTGAGTTGGTTAGTCTGTATTTTCCACAGTAAAAGCATCGATATGGATGAATATAATAATCATATTTGTTTCAATTGATTCCTTGGAATGTGAATCATCCTTGTACATTTAAATTCTTATAACATCAACTTTGAATTCTTGCAGCATCAAGTTGATTCTACTTAAAGCATCGACTACCTTGTTTGATGAAATACTTGTATGCTTAATCACAAAAGTAAAATTATGTATAAATCCTATGAATTTAGTATGTCTTTGGTTCAATTTTGGCTAGTTTTTAATAAAGTATAGAGCATGGTTATCAATAAACAAGAGAAATTACTTTGGCTTCAAATAAGGCCTCCATTTTTTCAAGGCCTAAAATATAACATAAAATATGTTGTGATACGAGGAATACTTCTGATTGGATTCTTTTAAATTCTTGATAAAGTAATAAATTTACCTCCATTCTTGACTTAGCACCACTCCAATGGAAATTACACTCGCATCTATATCAAATTTTTAAAAAAATGTTAAAGTCTAGTAGGGCCTGAATAAGTTGTTATGTGATCTTCTATTCTAATAATTTAAATTTTTGATTAACTGCTACAATCCATTTGAAGGGATATTTTCTCTCTTTAATGTCTCTATAATAGGTACATATATATTGTTGAAGTTTTTGATGAATTTCGAGTAAAAAATTGCAAAACCATGAAAGCTCTTGACCTAAAAGACATTCCATGGGACAAGCCAACAATGATTGATATAAATTTTTTATGGTCCATCTTCAAACCAACTTCAAAAAGTATGAAGCCCAAATATATCAATTCATTTTTCATAAAGGTACATTTACTCAAAATAATTAACTATTGTTGCAAGGTATTTAAAACCAACCTGAGATGTCTAAGATGTTTTTCCTTTGTTTGATAGTACACTAAAATTTCACCCAAATAGACAATGATGAACTTGCCTATATATTCCTTCAAAATTTCATTCATTGACCTCATAAAAGTATTAGGTGTGTTAGTAATGGAAAAAGGCATCTATAACCACTAATGTTAAGAATTAACATGGGTGAGAGGAAACAAGAAAGATGCCGGAAAAGGCCTTAATCCATTATATAATATTCTATTGATCTCAAAATGTGAATATGTAATACATCAATTGTCCTTCTAGATCTTCTATATCTAGATCTAGATCACACTGACAAATCATCAGTGGATTGTCATGACAACTTGTCAAGATAAGAATGGAAATTTTATTCTCAGACTTTGTGATTGTCTAGGGAATCAAAATCTAACATTCCCCCCCTTAATCAAAACTTTCAATAATTTACACCACATGTACCAATAAATGTTTTCATTTTCAATCTAAAATTGATAAATTGAGTTTTGATCAAGATATCCTTAAAAAATCACCAATATTGAATATCTGGAAGTGATCAGCGACTATGTTTGAACACATCCATTAAAATGATTATTGAAGAGGTCAGTTTCTATGATTAAATTATCCATTGTTGACTGAATGTTGATTTATTTGAATGATTTGACTTTCAATAGTTGATTCATGAAAGCATCCAAGTCGGGGCTTTGCATTCTTTAGGGTTAACCATCCATATTTGACTATCTTTTTAGTATTTTTCTAATTTTTACATTTTTTTGATAAGTGATTTTTATTTCCATAATAAATAAAATGATGGAGGTTAAAATATTGACTCTCCACGTGACCATCTCATGTTGACACTTTTTAACAAAAATTAAAACTTCTTCAAGGAAGCTTGCACTCTCCAACTAAAGTAGTTTAGAGTAATCTTGAATATGAAAATAATTATCTTTGGTGTATCCCAACCCATGCATATTTTTGTTGAATTATATTTCTTCCCAAGAATTGAAAAATATCTTGGAAATGTCATTTTCTTCTTCAAAATTGATACTATTGCTGATATTCTGTGCTTGATTCATTGTTTCCATTAAGTCATCTTTATCACACTGTGCATTAATCACCTACAATATGTCTTGGGTATCACACGTCACATCAATTTTTCCATTATTTCAACTGTATCACATAATGCATCAAATTTTTGGATTTGGTCTTCAATACAACTTGTTGCATTAGATTTATCTAGTAGCTCCTCTGTGTCACACATTCATCAACATGTTGGATGATTTCATTTGTTTCAAAAATTGTGTGTGTTGTTTGGATGAGATATTGTGTGTCAAAAATTGCATATATATTTACTATAGATCTTACATCAATCATATCATCAAATAGATCTTGATTTTTCCTTAATTTTATCTGGAGTACGTCAATCGATTGATCTTTAATTCCTATTTCCCTTTGAAGATATTTTACAACTGCTAGTGTGTCAACCATTTGATCAATTATTGTTTTATTTAATTGTAATTTCTATTCCATTAATTTAATTTTATTGTGAAATTCATGGTTGCACACTTGCAAATTTTTAATTTTTTGAGATGTGTTTTGCAAACGCTTTCCTCCTTTACCCATTTTTCACTTGACACACTCACTTATACTTTCTTGCTCAATTATCATGCTCATGTGTACTCACTCGCTTGATTATCAAAATTTCTTGATGTTATGTTACTTTAGGGTGTCAAGTACTATTGATCATGCACCTTAAAGTTTGATATAATCTTGAATTTGATGACTTTCTTGACTTATTTGACCCATTTACTCAATTTCAAGCAGGTCTTGTTACATCACCATTTGACTTGAAAGGGTTTGATACTTTACCCTTGTACATTTGAATGGTTTATCCTTCAATTTACCCCTTGATCAACATGAAAAATTACAATTTGTGCTAAAACTCAACATGACATAGAGAATCAAGAAATCATACACATACAAATTTCCCTAGATTCCTTTATTCAATTTCATGCAGATTTAGGACATAATGAAAGATAAATTTTTTATTTAACAAAATATATTGGGTTTCTCCTTCAAAAATTTTCTTTTTCTTCTCTTATCGTACTCTCCAAGCTCCAAAATTTATCCCCCTTTACCAAAAAGGCTCACTCAACCAATATGCATATAATGCAAGAAATCTCATCCAATATTTACATATCAGCTCCCAAACAAATCGACTCACCAAAAACTATTGCAAGCAATAGAATTCAAAGGTTTCAAAGCCACTGCTTCCTCCAATTTTTTGTAGTTGAGGGAGATTTAATACCATATTTTCTTTCACTTTTTCCTTCAAGGCATACTCAAGAAAATAGATGCTTTATAACCTCCACAAAAAATTAATTCACCATGTACCTAATCCTAATTGTTTACAACAATAAAAAAAAATGACATTAAATTCCACTTAGAGTGAACCGTAATCTCTTTTTTAATGACACAAATTTTATTACTTTATGTTAAATTTATAAAAAAAATTGGACATGTTGAAGACGTTGAATACAATACCATAAATGCACTGGAGAATAGTCTAGGTGATGATATGGATCTTTGTGCACATAATGAAATTCCTTAGGTGTGGTAATTGATCTACTTCTTAGTGTGCTATGAAAATTTGTGGAGGATCATGCACAAATTGTAAAGGCTACAGTTGCAAAATTGGGGGTTTCTTTCGCTACAAAATTGAAAAATGCTTTAATTCTACCATTTATCTCAACAATTCCAACTTGGAACTTTTAAAAGATGCAATGTGTTTCTCAACAGTCATTCTGATTCACCTTCCTCTAGCTTATTGTAGGTTTGTGAGGTTTCCATTCATACTTCATAACCAATACTGGAAAACACACCTTTGTAATCAAACCCTTTAATGCTTTATTAGGGTCTAGGCAACTTGATCAAAAATATTATTAATAGACTCTTTTATTATATATTCAACATAACAAGAAACTTATTAAGTACCTAGTAATTGAAAATTCAGATATACATCATTCATAACAGTTGAAAAAAATCATAGCCTCCCTTTATCTACATAAGGAATCTATCAACTATGTGAATCTTTTCAATTTATGGCTTCTCATCTGGTGTGATCTAGGAATAAATCAATCTTTTGGGGGAATATGAAAACAATTATGGACATCAAATGAATATTTGTTAGGTTGGTGGAACTTTGCTTGGAACATATTGTAGAATGATCCCTTTTTTAGTGAACCAAATCCTATGTCTTATGGAAAAACCCCAACTTCCTAACACATTTTCTATTTAATCTTTAATCACCCCACAAGGTCTGTATATAATAAACCCCTGATTTGATAATTCAACTTGTGAATACAACTTTGTTTTAGCCTTTAATCTTCAACTCAACTCAATAGAGGAAGTGTTGAAATTTGAAAACTACTATGATGTGTTAGAAAAATGATGAACCCTCATCCTAATTCAGATCCTTCAACACCTTTGAATTTAATTTCGAGCCTGATACTACATTTTTAATCGTATATAGCTACTCCAAACAATATATGTGATATAATTCATGCAACAATGCAACCCTCTTTCAACAATATCTATCTCATGCTCAGGTATAATTTTGTGTTATCCTCCTTCATGTTGAGTGTGGCTCACTCTTCACAGTGCAACTCAATTCATAATAAAAACCTCACCTTCTTGTCACAAATTCAATCTCATTCTAGTCATGTATATGGTACCATGTTAAGAATTAACATGGGTGAGACGACACAAGAAAGATGCCGGAAAAATAATTAAGCCCTTCCATTGTATTCTATTGATCTAAAAAATGTGAATATATAATACATTAATTTTCCTTCTAGATCTTCTAGATATCGATCTAAATCAGACCCACTACTCAGCAATGGATAATCATGAAACCTTGTCAAGGTAAGAATGAAAATTTTATTCTCAAAATTTGTTATTGTCTAAATACTCATAGTCTAACAACTCACACAATCCATGGCTTGTCTTGAAGGGTTTTTTCCATTCACCCCCCTATCTAATTTGGATTTGAGGGTATCCACTCTTCAAATCGATTTTTGTGAAATATATAGCACCACTCAAATGATGAATTATATCATCGATATGTGGAAGAGGAAATTTGTACCCGATATTTATCTTATTAATGGTTCTCAAATTAATGCACATCATCCATCCACCATCCTTCTTCAACGGTAACAACACATGGAATAAGGCTTTCTCTAATGAGGCCCTTATGCAACAAATCATGTACTTATTTACTCATTTATTCATTTTATTGAGTAATTATGTAGGTCACTTTATATTGAAGACTTGCTCTAGGAATTAAATCCATATGGTGTATAATGCTTCAAACATGAGGTAGTTTACTTGGTAATTCATCCACAATTATGTTAGCAAAATAATCCAATATAACCTTGAATTCCTTAGAAAAATCATCTAAACTTGTGCTGGTAAAAATTACCTTGGATTTATCAATGATGAAAAATTCAATTCCTTATTTTTGATCCCTTGTAGTATCTCCTTGTCACTCATTAACAACACAATAGGACTAGCTTTTTAACTCCAACATCTTGTAAAGGCAGCAATGTATGCTTGTGACCATCTTCCTTAAGTGTGTAGGTGTTCCTTCTACCATCATGGATAACTCTCCTATCAAATTTCCATGGTATTCCCAACAAAATATGGAAAAAATACATAGGCATTACATCACACAATATTTCATATTTGTGCATTCCAATATGAAAAACTACTTTACATTGTTTATTAACTAGGATTTGATGGTTTTTTGTAACCATGGAAATTTGTAAGTAGGATGTGATGTTATTTTTAAATCTAGTTTATTTACCATATCTGTAGAAACTATATTATTTAAACTACCAATATCATTTACAAACTTATACAAATTACCTCTTGACTTGCACATGGTCTTGAACAAACTTATCCTATGGGATAGTTCCTTAGTTTCATTTTCTAATTTAATAAAAAATATCTTCAACAATAGGGATTCTCTTGTCTTAAGAACTTCTTTAGTTGATATAGGTGGATATTGGGGGCCACCAACCTATTCCACTTGGACCCCCACCATCGTTTCTTTCATTTTTTCAGTTTCAACACAATTTACTATTTTTAGCAGTTTTTCAGGTCCTGAACTTCTGGAGCCATTTTGAGGCCCTAAACTGGGAGAAACATGGAATTTCATTTGATGTTTCTCACTCAAAAGTTGTATTCCTTGGATAGATATTTCTAAAAAGGTATTGAGCATGTCAAACAGAGATTGTATTCCAAAGTTACATCCCTGGGAAGTTGATGTACCACTTTACCCAAACGGGGCTCATAGTTTTGGTGCTTCGTCTCCTAGGGTTAGGTTTTTTGATGTTTAGGGTTTTCATTTGTTTCTAAACAATAAATAGGCATTCGAGCCTCATTGTAACATAGTTCAGAGGCTTGTAGATTCCACATCTCTTATCAGAGATAAGCTACTAGTGCCCTAGCTAGTTTATTTTCATTATGTCTGTAAGCATATTTATGTTATTTGATATTAATGAAATGAAGTATTATTTCTGCTGCATCTTTGTGTATATGACAATTTATGTATTTTATTGTGTTCATGCATAAATATGGATCAGTGGTATCATAGCAGTCTACTCTTTCTCTATTTTTCTTTGCATGTCCCCAACAAGGTCAGGGTATAAGGAGTTAGGGCTCAATCTGGTTGAAGCCTTGCAATATTAGCCTCACAAACCCCGACAAACTCCCATGGAGGAAGAAAAGAATTACAAGGGAGTAGGATATCCTATCAAAATATTTCTCAAGGAGGCTCTCAAGAAACAAAGGAATGCGATGATGGATAAATTTTCCCAGATCCTTCAACGGTTGCCCACCGGTGGTGCGTATGCATCCAGTAGCCACTCTGGAGGTGCCAATCCTTTCAAGTACATGTCAACTTTGACATTCCTATATTTGAAATCCAGATAGATGTAGACATCGTAGATAGATGGTTTAATTTTTTGGAAGGGTACTTCTCGGTCTATGATTTCTCCGACCGAGAAAGGATTACTTTTGCACTCCTGAAAGCTGCCCCCCATGTCAAAGACTGGTCAAAAACCTACTGTGAGAAAAAGGAAGGGAGGTAACCCTCTCTGTTATCGGCCACACCCACTTGGAATTCATTCCCAGATGAAATCAAGGAACAATATTACCCTGTGGGGAGCTATGAGGACAATTACATCCAATGGACCACACTGCAGTAGCAAAGGGATCAAGATGTGCATGAAATGACGAATTTGTTCCATACCATGCACAAAAAGTTGGGTATTAAAGATTCAGAGAGACATTTGGTGCTCAAGTACCGCAGTTGTTAGCACATATAAATTCAGGAGTAAATGTAGTTTTTTGACATTACCTTGAATAGCACGACATATCACTATGCCCCCAAGATCGAGCATAAATTTAAGTAGAACAAGCAATACTTTAGAGTTGTGAATCCGAAGCCAGGGAAAGGTGCCCCCGAACCGCAGAACAAGGGGAAAAGCCAAAGCGGGGCGACTTAGAAAAACTCCACAAATCCAAAGAAGGACACGGGGAAGTGGTGTGAATTTCATAACAATCCCACTCACATTGCAAACAAGTGTCGGGCTAAACAGTCGCTGGTGGCCGAACTAAAGGCACCCAAATCAGATGCATGTTCTGATCCTGAGATAGAACCAGACAAGGGCGATGAAAAATTGAAGTAAATATTTGATACGGAACCCAGTGCCACTGTTTCCACCACCAAGCTCTAGAGGGAGGAACCCGAGGATCTAGAGGAGGGGGAGCACCTCATCCATTCACAAATGTGGGTGAAGGGTTCTCCACTCCAATTCCTTGTCGATTGCAGAAGCCAAAAGAACCTCATTTCAGCAGATGTCATGAAGCGGCTCATCCTACCAACCACATCACAGCTGCAGCAGTATAACATTAGGTGGCTTCACCAAGGAAGATATCTCCACGTCCGCCAGCAGTGGCGCCATTCGTACAACATCAAGTCATTCATGGATGAGGTACTATGTGATGTTGCTCATTTTGATGTGTTTGATGTATTATTGGGCCAACCATATTTGTGGAAGCAACATATTGTGTATGAGTCTAGGTCTCATTCTATTTTATTACTTTGGGAAATAATTTTCACAGGATACCAGAGGTAGTACCGCCTCTTGCCATCTCTTTGACTACTGCAAAACAACACAGTAAGATTATTTCCAAAACCAGAAAATTTATTTTCATTACAATTCGACCATAAGGAAAGAAGAATATTATGGCCACAACCTTGAAATAGGGCTCCCCCACACGGCAACAATAGATGGAAAAAGTAGTGGAGGAATACAAGGAAATTTACCCCTCAACCACATAGGTTCCTCTACGCTATCAGGTCAAGCAATCCATCGATATGACCCTAGGCACGTCGCTGCTTGATGTTTCCATAACTCATGCGACCACATAGACATAATCCACATATGTACTATTTGAGGCTGATAAATCAACCAAATTTATTAAACGCATCCAACTTGTGCGCTAGCAGGTCCATGAGATCTTGGACAAATCCAATGCCAAGTACAAGCAACGGCATGAGCAGCATGGAGTGCCAAACAACTTCCAGGTGGGCAAAAAAGTGTGACTAACTTTGTAGAAGGAGTGCCTCGCTATACCCCACCTCAAGCTTCGCCCGCTCCGATATGGGCCATACACCATCCCCAAGGCAAGTGGCTCATCAGGGACCAAGTTCAACAAAATTTTCCTCATCTCATGGAGGAAATCAATGCAATGGGGACCATTGCTTCCTAAGGAGGTAGGAATGACCTAGGTGGATATTGGTGGCCACCCACATATTCCACTTGGACCCCCACCATCAATTTTTTTTTTCTAGTTTCAACATAGTTTAATATTTTTAACAGTTTTTTGGTTCGTGAACTTTCAGAGCCATTTTGAGGCCCTAAATGACATTTTTTGGAAAACTGGGAGAAACACAGAATTTCCTTTGATGTTTCTCACTCAAAATTTGTATTAATTGGATAGATATTTCTAACGAGGTATTGAGTGTGTTAAACAAAGATCGTATGCTAAAGTTATGTACCCATGAAGTTGATGTACCAATTTACCCAAATAGGACCCATAGTTTTGGTGCTTCATCTCATAGGGTTAGGTTTTTGGATGTTTAGGGTTTTCCTTTGTTTCTAAAAAATAAATAGGCCTTCGAGCTTCATTATAACATAGTTCAGAGGCATGTAGCCGCCACATCTCTTCTTAGAGATAAGCTCCAACGCCCTAGCTAGTTTATTTTCATTATGTTCGTAAGCATATTTCTATTATTTGATATTAAGGAAATGAATTATTCTTTCCACTACATCTCAGTTTTTATGTGTATTTATGTATTTTATTACATTACTTCATAAATACGGATCATTGGTTGCCATTTTATTCACATTCTCTTCTTTATCTTATGCCACATGTACACTCCTTTGACCTGTTAGAGTATTCTCTTGGCATCCCCATGAAATATGGCCCAAATTTCCACATATGTAGCATATGCACTGGTAGTCTTTGCCTCTGCCTTTACCTTTGGATAAATATCTTTGTCCTCTAAATTCACCTCCTATTCGTGGATGCTTATTTGAACTCCCACCATCTTCCTTTGGAGGCTAAAACATTTATCTACTACTTGATTTTCTTTTGCCTTTGGCATGAACTTTTCCTATGCTCTTCTGACTCTATCATCCTAGAAATATTTTCATCTTTCAAAGTATTTTGGTAAGCATCTTGACTATGCTTAGAGTCAATATACCAATCTCACACCTCAAGCCATTAAGATATATAACAAATTCCTCAACATCTTCTTCAATGTGTCCAACTCTCATGTTTAATTTATACAATTATTTAGTATTATTATTTCATAGCGTAGAATTTTTTCTAAGGTTATGTAACTACCTAAAAATATTTAACTATTAATCCTTAGGCTCCGAGCTTCTAAATTTGGAATTGTATTTTATTTTCCTGTTTTCCTGCACTTCATCCCACCATAGGGCTACATGTCCTTTAAACCTTATTACAACAAAATTCACTCCTATTCTCATCCATCTCTTCATAATCAAAATACTTGTCCATGTCATTTATCTAATCCATTAATTCATCAACATTCAAATTACCTTCATATACAAGTACTTCCATCTTTGGCCTGGTGCTCATTTTGGCTATCATATTTAGCATTTTCTTTTATTCTGACTCTCCTCCTTCTTCACTTGCATCTCTAAACAATTTCGATTACTACCAACCTTTCTTGAATGTGCATCATCCCCTTTTCTAAGGATTCACTCAGTATAGGTCTCCCTATCCATACTCCTCTAACTACAAATATCCTTCCACCTACTCCTTGAGCTGATCCTTTGTATCTTTCTACCATGTTCAAGATAAAATATGCTATGATACCACAATTTGATGTTGAATTGGTTCTTACTATTTCCACCACAAAATTCCTTCTCCCACCCATTTTTTCACTATGCATTTTCAACCTTTCATTGTTTGTGGTGCTAGTTTAATGAGAAACAACCTTTGAACAATACAATTTCAAGGATGGATTGATCTAAGTCCCAACTAGATTATAGGGCCTCCTAGGTCTACTATGGGGCCATCATTCAATTATATACCACCTTTGAATAATGTGATTGTGAGAATGGGCACATATATAGCCTTATAGGATTACGAGGCCTCCCATGATAGCCATGGGACTCTTGTTTAAAAAGCGAACACCTTTGAATAACACAATTATGGGAATGGGAAGATCTATGGCCCAACAAGATTACAGGTCCTCCTAGGACTATCATAAATTAATGCACGGGGAGCGGGCGAACGGGAAACCACCCAGTAATACCACCAAGTTATGTCGACACCCTAGATCTATTGCAGTCCCCCCTTCTCATTCAGCTAAATCACTCTTATACCACCTGCAAAAACTTCCCAATTTGTTTGGAATTGGAGAAAAATATCATATTGAATCCTCAAATTATGGCTTTCATGAATTAATGTAATGTCACATAAATTAATGTGAAAGGTTCCAGATCTGACGATCCAGTTTTGCAAATTGGTAAATTGGACTAGACATATCTGTGAAAACTATGGTTTACCTTGCGACGTCAAGGACAATCTAAAATGTCTTTAGTAATAATTTCTCTAGCCTTCACCACTCACTTGAATATCACATCAACGCTGTTAGTCTCCAAATGGAGAATCACTAATGTACTCTTAAGAGAAATTGGTGATTTTACCTCTGCACTGACCCCCTACAACCACTAATAACTATATAGTCCCACAACTAAAGAGACCATTATTGGTTAGTCATTAGTTACATCAAGAGCATATAAAACCAAACAAAACCATTGGAAGCCAACACATAATAATTATAGAGGATATAACTCAAGCCCCAAATTTTGATCACATAAAACAAGGGAGTTACACAAGACTTATTAATTTTCCTCTTGCTTTTCTTAGCTCTAAAATTTTCTTACATAGAACAAGATCATTTCCCTGTATTTAGTAATATCCCTCTCACTTTACTTAGTTGGTCCTTTTTTTCTCTGATTGGCCTATATATCCTCCTTAAATAACAAAATATCTTTACTAAAAAATGGAGATTGTACTTAATTGACAACGTTATGGTATTTTTGCTACATTTATCCCTCTTTTAGAAACTAATGCCACCTCATCTTAATAATTTTTCTACATATGTCCCTTAAGGACACTTCAACATAGCCTCCTAACTTAACAAATTCTCCTAAATTAAAATATCACAATTTAAAAAATGCAAAAGGGAACCACTCCCTTTGGTGAAATAATTTTTCTGCTAGATGTTCCTACATCATCTCTACCAGGGACTTTTGTTATCCAAAGAGCATCAACTGAAAACCTTATGGTAATGGGAGATTATATCCTAATCTTGCATCATCTGGTCAAAGGCTCCCTCCCAAATGAGAAATATATGGAAAACATCATGAAAAGAATCAGGAAAATTACAGAAGACATCCCATTCAAATCATATTTCCATGTCCTAATAGACTTCAACAAGGAAGTAGGAAAATATTCTAATGAGGGGTGTAAATTGAAGATAGGTGAATTAAATATTAATGGGCAAATCATGAAATCTATAATTCCCTAATGGAAAATTAATTCTATTAAAAAATTTCCCTATTAGTGTTATGTGTTGAAAATTTTGTGTTTTGTCGGGGAAATTTGTAATGAATTCACATGCAAAACTGCTCTTTTTGTTGCTCAAATGTATTCTCTTCAGGGAAATCATGTACTATTGGAAAGGAGAAAAAATTGGAAAATTTTGATAAATTAGCTTTGCAATGCTTGATGTATTTGTTGCAAACCTAGCACATAATTATATAAGACAAATACTCCTTCAATTAAAAAAAAATAGGTTTTCTAGTTTTTAAATTAGCAAATCTATGCTTCTCCTCAAATCATGTATCTTTTCATATCTATTCATCATCTCCTCATTCTTTATTTTTTATTTTTAGTTTTGAATATGAATTTTGAGGTGTATTTGAAAAATCAACAACTGGCCATTTATATTGTAGATTATTATCTAAAAAACCTTCAATCCAAAGATCCTATCTTATTAGATAAAAGATGGTAAGCTCTATTTATAACTATGCTTTCATGAAAGTGAAATGATTATACTCAAAATATCAAATTTTAGATTAATAAACTTTAAGTAATGAAATATGTCATCTGAATGCCTCTAAATAGTATAACACGTTGGTCCATATTTTTTACTTTATATTTCATGTTGGATTATGAATATATTGCATCTATCATGAATTTGTGGTTCTCTCTTAATAATTATAAAACATGCTCAAATCACTTATTTATGGTTTTAATTATTAACACATTTAAAATTAAGGAGAAATAAATTAAAGGAATTAATGTTAGAAGACATTAAGGCTATGAGAGGAGAGAGCTCATTATAACTGCACATAGAAATAGGCATATAAAAAAGTATGGTTATAAATTTGGTTTCCTCGAAAAAACTACGAGTCAACATTTCCTTATACCATTTATAAAACACATTTTTCTCTTATGTAATATGTTGTTTGAGATCCTATTTAGTGTCAACATTTCCTTATAGCATTTATAAAACACATTTTTCTCTTATGTAATATGTTGTTTGAGATCCTATTTAGTTATCGTGGAATTAAAATCAAATTCATATAAATCTTTGTGTTGTATGTCACGATAGTTTAAAGCTGAGTAATATTTACAACTTTTTTTTCTCTAGAAATATATGAATAATTAGAAACATACGATCATTGATTTGGGATTTGTCATGCTTAGGATTTGGAGTATTATTATTCATTATGTATCTACAAATTGTTGTAATATTTTATGAAAAAAATATTTTAACCATGCTTTTAGATGAGAAAAATATGCAAACTAAGAAAGTTATTTAAAATTAAATTTATCTTAATTCATCAGCTTGTTCGAAGAGGTTATAAATTTAGCCACAAAGGACACATGAAGAATCATCTTAGTGAATAAATCAACTATGGATAACCTCATTTCTACTTCTTTTATTTGTTAATAACTTTATAACGATATTTCGTCAAATCTTGATTTTGAAACTAAATCCAAAATTTAACAAATGTATGCCAACTGTTATTGTTTGCCATTAAAAATTCATTCAAAAGCTCATAAGGACCACATCTGCATATATGCCCATTTGTGAGAAATGTAGAAGGGAAAAACATGCAACTATAAAAAAAAGAGAAAACATAAAATACCTGCATGCAGTGATATCATCAAGGACAATTTGGATGTTGTGAATTACAATGTTAGACAAAAACTAACCAGCTACAAAATTGAGATTTTTGTTGCGAAATTACTACTCTATTTTTGACTTATCCAACTCTTTTTCCCTCAATTTTATCGTTAAACCTTGTGCATACACCATGGGCGACTTAGGGTATGAAATATTTATTTATTAGTTTTCTTATCACATTTATAGATTAGAACCAAAGGGTGTTATATATATATATATATATATATATATATATATATATATATATATATATATATATATATATATATATATATATGGGATGAATAAACACTAACTTAATCTTGTAAAGGTGTGTTGTTGGTATTATGTGATTGCAAACATGTGGCAATCATAAGAAGGAAACATATCGTACCCATGGATTTGACCTCATGTTATAAAGAGGAAATGACTTTTGTTTGGGCATCTACAAGGAATTATGGCACACATCTGTAGCCACTTGTGTATTATTCCATGGACTGTGCATGGGACCAATCACAAGCTGACCTATTCTACGAGTCTCATCCAAGTCCAGGAAGGGCGTTTTGTGCCTAAAAAATGGATGTATTAATGACTAAAGATTTTTTGAGATGCCTCGGTGCATAACAATTATTATAGCATTGAGGGAAAATGAGTTTTTGCTCACATGCTTTCCTTATTATGTTTACTCTTTATTTATATAATTGATTTATCATGTAGTAAATCGTTTTCATTATGAATATATTGTAGCTATCATGTAGTTGTGGTTCTCTCCTAACAATTGCAAAACATGCTCAAATCACTTATTTAGGGTTTTTATTATTAATGCATTTAAAATTGAGTAATACAATAAAGGAATTAATGTTATAAGAAATTAAGGCATTAAGAGGAGAGAGCTCATTGTAACTGCATATACAAACAAGCATATAAAAGAAATATGGTTACAAATTTGGTCTTTTCGTAAACACTATGGGTCAACATTTCCTTCTACCATCTATAAAACACATTTTTCCCTTATGTAATATGTTGTTTGAGATCCTATTTAGTTGTCATGGAATTAAAATACAATTCATATAAATCTCTGTGTTATATGTCATGATAGTTTAAACTTGAGTAATATTTATGGTTTTTTTTTCCAGAAATACATGAATAGTTAGAGACATACAATAATTGATTTGGTATTTGGCACGACTTAGGCTTTGGAGCATTATTATTCATGATGTATCTACAAATTGTTGTAATATTTGATTAAAAAAATATTTTAACCATACTTTTAGATGCGAAAATTATGCAAACCAAGAAATTTATTGAAAATTAAATTTATCTTAATTCATCAACAAGTTCAAAGAGATTATAAATTTATGGCATAAATAACATATGCATAATCATCTTAGTGAATAAATAAACTCTGGATAACCTCAATGCTACTTCTTTTATTTGTTAATAACTTCATAACAATATTTCATCAAAGCCTAAATTTGAAACTAAATACAAAATCTAAAAAATATATGCCAACTTTGATTGCTTTCCATTTAAATTGCATTCAAAACCTCATATGGACCACATATGCATATATTCCCATTTGTGACAAATGTAGAAGGGAAAAAATATGAAAATATAAAAAAGAGAAAACATAAAGTACCTACATGTAGTGACATCATAAGGACAATTTAGAGGTTGTGAATTACAATTCTATACAATAACTAATGAGCTACATAATTGAGCTCTTTGTTACGAAATTACCTACTCTATTTTTGACTTGTCCACCTCTTTTTCCCTCAAATTTATCATTAAACCTTGCACATACACCATGGGTGGCTTAAGGTATGAAATATGCGTTTACTAGTTTTCTTATCACATGTATATATTAGAGTGAAAGGGTGTTAAAAGAGTATATATATATATATATACATACATACAGAGAGAGAGACGCGCTAACTTAAGCTTGTCAAGGTGTGTATTTAGTATTATGTGATTGTAAGCATGCCACTAATAAAAAAGAAGGAAACATATGGTACCCATGGATTTGGCCACATGTTATAAAGAGGAAATGACTTCAGTTTGGGCATCTACAAGGAATTTGGGCACACGTGTGTAGCCACTTGCGTATTATTCCATGGACATTATGCATGGAACCAACCACAAGCTGAACTATTGTACGAGCCCCATTCAAGTCCGAGAAGGGCGTTTTGTGTCTAACAAGTTCCTGCATTAATGATTAAATATTGTCCAAGATGCCTTGGTTCATAACAATTGTTATAGCGTCAAGGGAAAATGAATTATTACTCACATTCTTTCATGTGGTAAATCATTTTAGTTAATGAAACCTATAATTTCATATAGCTTGTTGGGACTTAGATTCCACTTCTTCATATAAATATATGTACTCTTAAGCATAGATAGATACATAGTGTGTGAACTATACTGTAATTTTGATTACTCTTAATATAAATCTTGCACTGTAATTTTTATTACTCTTAATATAAATCTTGCTTGTGGATGCATTGGCTTATTTATTGAAGTTGTGTTAGTGAATTTGTGAGTTCTTAGGTGTAGGCCAAACCTCGAGGTAATGGCCTATGCTATGTTTATTTCATGTACATTGTGTTTTTAATTTCTGAAAGTTGTTTCTTGCAAGTTGTGTATTTTAATTTGCTTTCAGATTAGGTAGGATCCATAGAGTTACTTCATGCAAAGTGTGCATTTTTGCTAATTCATTTTTTGTAATGTGTTAAAGTTTATTGTATTTCTTTCTTGTATATTTCCTGGGCCATGTTTTAATTTTCAAGTGTGAAGGGCGATGCTCCAATTGTTGCGAAACTAGCAGTAGTTGTTGCAAAAACAGAAGCAGTGCTATGAAATTAGCATAGTTTGCTATGAAATTGTAGCCCTGCAAATTTCCCTACTTACAATTGGAAGAGTGACTTGGAGTTGAGTATTGGATTAGGATTTCGATGCATAAGGCACCATGTGATTGGACAAAGGTAGAGAAGTTAAGATCTAATAAGACTTAGGTTTCACATTGTTGATATATTTCCTCCCTTTTTAAGTCTTTGCACCTAGGATTGGTACGAATTATGATGCTTGTGCATACAACACTGAGAGCCTCGCAAGTCAAGTAGACCTTGGGTTGATAAATTAAATGCTAAAGTGAATGCTTAACATAATTCTAATAATAAGCAAGTATTCACATTGTTAACAACCATGGAGGGAAAATCCAATTTAAATGTTCAAATAAGTAAGAAAAGTAAATTGTTAGTAAATAATCAAATAGGAACCATTAGGGCATCACAAATGTAAATATCGACAGGGTATAGGGGTTACCAATAGGTGTAGACATTGAGGCATGAGTTGGCATAGATGCACATGAGTAGTGTATGGATGAAGGTAGGAACAACATAGAGGTGTAATAAGGAGGGTAGATGGGCCAAATTGATGTGGAGGTGGGTAGGTACAATGCATAGGGTCAATAAACTTGTATCTAAGTTTAACCAAACACCTAGTAGAAAGGTTGCAAGTTGGCATATACTCAAGCTAAAAATGTATGAAGGTTTCGTTGGTTGTAAAAGTTGCTAAAATGACATAAATAAACAGAGTTCATGTGGGAAGAATGGTTTTAGAATAGGGCTAAGTGAAATGGGTCATGGAGAGGCTTTCGATGGTCACCTAATTAAATGGATGGAGAAGGAAAATAAAGTATTCCAAATCTTGTGGGATAAGATCCAGGAGCCATGAATGCCAAGAGATATGGAGATAAAACATATAGATCTACCCTGAAACTAATCACAAAAACATTAACAAAAATGAAAGAATTGAATACATCACAAAGATATGAAGAGAGAGAGTAAGAATTGGAGAAGAGGAAGAATTCCATTATGAAGAACCATTACATGCAATGAGGCAAATTTTGGGACCGCTCCTTCGCAACATTCACTCTCTTCTTATTTACTTCTTATAATGTATCATGGTGATGAATCCAACTTTGTTAGGTTTGAACCCCTAAGTTACATATCGATTAAGTTCCCTTTTACACAATAATATGATTTTATGAATTATACATTTGAATTTAGGTTATAAGCCCCCCTAAGATTAATATCAATAACACATCCCCCTCCACCTTAGAAAATGAGGGACCCCATTATGTTTAATTATTACAATATTCCATGAGCTAATAAAGAGAATGGTTTTATGTGGTTAATCCATGATAATGGATTTGTGGATGACCCATAATCATGATGATTACAATGTGCCAAGTGTCGATGAAGAGGGGTTTTGTGTGGTTAACCAATGTCTGTGGGTTTTTGGATTACCCAGAATTGCGGGTTTGTGAATGAACCATAACCAAGTTGGCAATGGAAATTTTGGAGAAGGGTTTTATGTTTATAAATAAATAAATAAATAAATAAATATATATATATATATATATATATATATATATGGGCCTCTTGTCGCAACTTTGTTGACAACTTTTGTTATAGGTGATAAAATAAAATTCCATCAAATTCCCATTTTAGGCATTTAAGATATCTTTCCATTAATACAAGATACATGCACTATGATGATTTGTGACATGTGTGACTTTAATCGAAAACATCTCTCAAACCAAGAAGCCAAATCAAATTCTGTAAAAAAAACTATTTGAGATAACATAAAATACTTTAAAATAAGTTCCTATGCACCCTTTAAAGTAATTTTTGGGGGTAGTGGAACCTAAATGAAGTTCGATAAAGATTGTTGCCTTGCATTCCATATATTATTGTGTTTCTACGATGACGATATCACCGTGGACAAGTTGAGAAATTCATAAAATGAGGTCATCCGAGCTTGTATGTGTTGCATACAATTTTTTTAAGATATGGCATGGTTGTATAAATGCACAATAATAATAAATGTGAGAATAAAAAGTGAAAAGGTCCACAAAGTATGGAAAGAGTTTGAAGAGCAACATTGGTTGGTGTCGAGGTCATGGAACCTCGATGTCACAAACCAATGGATGAAGAGAATCCATGTATGAATGATCCTACAATGGTAAATAAGGATTTGAGGGTATATGTAACAGCTCGGGTTAAAGTTACATGTAATAAAAGGACATTAAAAAGGAAAAAGTGAAACTAAGGTCATGGGGCACATATTCCAAATTGAATGAGGGTAAAAAAAATTAAAGTGGGAATCACTTGTGGTTAATTATTGGCTATGGAAGTTGACATTCTCATTGGAAAAAATAAAAGGGAAATAAATAGTAATTAATTAAATAAGTAAAGGAAAACATGAGATCAGGAATATGAAGAGACAAGAATATGCATGCAAGGGAAAATGAAGGAAATTGAAGGGAAATAAAAGGAGAGGGAGAACATTCCAACACTCTCTTTGGATCATACACTCTTGGTTACTCTTTCATCACACCATCACACCATTGGATAGACTTTGAAATTCTAACATTCACTTGAAGGAGAGAAGAGGAGAATAGCTACAACAAGAGGAAGAAAGCACGAGGAAGACACAATCAAGCAAGAAAAATAAAGAAAGGGAGGGCAAGAAGAATATTGGAAGAGCATCTACAACAGGAGGACATTTCAGGTAACAGGTTCAATGTGTGATTTCCTTGTTGGGATTTGAATGCATGGTGCATGAATTTGGTTATCTAGTTATTTTGTTTTCATTGGCATGGGAGTTGACTATATTGACAATGGTGCATAGCCTTCCCTTTTCCATTTCCAGATAGCCATGATGTAGTGGGTTCCTTCTTGGTTGAGCTTTGGATTTACATAATATTTTGGAACCAGGTGTAGGCTTTAACCATGTACATAAATTATTTGCAAACAAACTCTTAAAATGGAAAATAAATAATAGCGAGAGCATAAAAAAAAACAAATATACACAGAGATTTTCCCTGCATCCCAAAACTGGGACTACCAACTTGATTTTTAATTATATTCCTTTCAATGTTACAATACATATAAATACATTCTGAAACATTCATAAACCCCAATCCATTAACCCTGGATTAGAACATAATTATAGTTCCCTTGACCGGATCTACAAAATACCATGGATAAAAAACCATCATGCCCAAGGGTTGGGGGTGGAGATGGTTTTCTCCAAGAAGCCCTTAACAAGTGGGTAGAGATAGGAAAATTCCACTGGGTATGGTGAAGGAATTTTGAGGCATCCAAGCTTGTGTTAGCTTGGTGATATTTGGACAAATTTAGGTGAGATCAATGTGGCTTGAGGGTGGAGGTGGTTTAACCTTCATATTCCCTATATGGTTATACTTGGTTTATCCCATGAGATCCCACATTTATACTTGGAATTTGGCGCAGGGGTGATTGGATGAAAGAAATATTTAGTTCAACCCAATCTATGGTTGGGTGGTACGTGGAAGTACTTGATTTGGTTGGAATTCACATGCGTTATCATGTGTTAATCCTTGTTGATATTAATGAACACATGATCCAGGTGGATATGGGTGGCCACCCACCTATTTCATTTGGACCCACACCATTAGTTCTTTCAGGTTTTCACTTTCAGCACAACTTACTATTTTTAGCAGGTTGTCGGTTCCTGAACTTTCGGATCCATTTGGAGGCCCTAATGAGGCACGTGGATATTGGTGGCAACCCACCTATTCCATTTGAACCCCCACCATTGGTTCTTTCAGTTTTTCAGTTTTAACACAACTTACTATTTTTAGCAGTTTTTCGGGTCCTGAACTTCGAAGTCGTTTTGAGGCCCTAAATGACGTTTTTTGGGAAAACCGGGAGCACCATGGGTCCATGGACTGATGTTCCTCACACTAAAATTTGTACTCCTTGGATAGATATTTCTAATGAGATATGATGTGCGTCAAACAGATATCGTATGCCAAAGTTACGTCCCCTGGAAGTTGAAACATCAATTTACCCAAACGGGGCCCATAGTTTTGGCACTTCATCTCATACGGTTAGGTTTTTGGATGTTTAGGATTTTGCATTGTTTCTCAACAATAAATATGCCTTCGAGCCTCATTGTAACACAGTTCAGAGGCATGTAGCCGCCACATCTATTCTCATAGATAAGCTACCATCGCCCTAGCTAGTTTAGTTCCATTCTATCTGTAAACATATTTCAGTTATTTGATATTAATGAAATGAAGTATTATTTCCGCTGCATATCTATGTTTATTTATATTTCTATATTTTATTGCGTTCCTTCATAAATCTAGATCAGCACAATAACTGGTTTAACGTATGATTTTATGAATGGGTTTTCATGGATCCATTCTGGTTAAATGTTGGTTACATTCATGGTATATTCCTCATTATATGATGTGCTCTTATTATGGATCCAATCCATGGTTTGATGGGCTCTTGATTACTTTATATGAATGCATAAGCTAATGTGTGTTGTTGCAACTGGTAAGAAAGGGAAACACGCCTTCTTGATGATTCTCTAATGATCTTAATGAAATATTGAATAGATATGCATTCATGACCTACAAGCATTATTATTACAAAGTGTTTTTATAAATGTTTACCATATATTTGACAAGTTTGTGTTGGTATTGAGTCAATAACAATGCAAGAAGACTCCTATAGGAAGCTCTGGAAGTTTCGAGCACTTCTAGGTAGTTTTCCCAAAGGCTAGCCTTGAAAATCCAGGAAAATGCTTCTGGACGCACTCCGTTAACTGAGAAATTTCGGTTATGTCTGCACGAAGGATGGGTTGTGTGTGCAACTGGAGCCTTTTGGCCACATGTATAGGTTCGCATGCGTGCGAATGGGTTGTGAAGTGAGTCAAAAAGGAAGTTCTAGTACAAGAAAATATGATTAGTGGATGTTGGCTCGAGGGGTCCTGACCCAGGTTCGGAGGTTAAGGTTTGCCAACAAACCCCTATACTACTGGCCCTTTCAGTAGTGACCTACTTGTGCAAGCCAAAGTCTCACCCGACGTAGTATGGGAGGGTGTTTGAACTAGGTTTCCGCACCTTGAGAGAGAGCAGGTTAGTCAAGCAGATCCGAGTTCGCAACCTACCAGGTTCACATAGGTCTATTCACAGGCTTTCACAGTATATGCAGTTATTAACCATAACAGAGCTATTCAGATCTATTTGATATCTTTGCATCCACGTGCGTAATAGAAATTACTAGTACGTGATATCATAAATGCAGCTTATAGCATAAACAGACGTATTTGTAGCTAAACAGAAACCATCACAGAACCCTTATACTCGCAACTGATACAAATCCCAGATATACATATGCATAACACAGATACATTCGCAACTAATTAACCATCTCATATGTGTTTAGTAACCATTACCAATCCAAATACACACAGATACTTCAGTAATACTTCACTTTCATTAATATTAGATCGACTTACAACAAAACATAGCCCGCGCACATAGCCTAGCAGGGTCCGCACACAACAAGACTAAGGATCTCCGCGCACACAACCAGTAGGAGTCCTTACCCAAATAACCCAAAATAGATCTAACAATTTTCACTTAGCATTAGATTTAATTCTTCTCTACGGCTAGACTCAAATTTTTCATCTATTTATAATGAATTAGCCTACACTTTCCTGTGGTCTATAAACCGTGGTTTGCGGACTCTAGGTCTACCCTTGACCCATTACAATGCGTTCGGGGATTTGAACCACCCCAAAACCCCTGCGTTAGACTAATTAATACCAAAAATATACAAAATATTACAAAATTCGCAGCTTTAGGGGACCATGTTCCAACAGTCCCCCAAAAAAATCTTGTGACTCGTCCCGAGTCACTGCGGTTGTGGGTTCTCCATCTTTTCCTGCAACTGCTTGATTGCATTCACCAACGAGGGTAGCACTCCCTCACTTTGCGCAGTATCATTCTGGGCTATCTCCACCAACTTCTGTGAAGTAGGGCCTTCCATAGCAACAGTGACGCTCTCCAAATTCTGGTTTAGCTGCTTTACAGCGATATCAACATCCTGGGACAACTTGAGGGCCTCATCCACCCATGGATTAAGGTGATCGCTCAATTTATTCTTCCTCTTTCGAAGAGCTTTGATTTCATCTCTTATCGCATGGCTGGCACACATTTGGGCCAATCGCTGAGCAAGGACGAAAGTGGTTAGTGTAGCTTCCATCTGGTCGAAATCTTCTTCCTTCTGGCGCAGTTCTTGGTTGATTTCGCGCAGGAGAGGGTCATGCTGCACCTTGGTCCATAGCTGCATCGCTGTCTCCAATAATTGTGCACCCTCAGAAATTTGACCTGTAATCACATTTGTGGCCTCTGTAACCAGCACAGCTCGCTGGGCCCTTACTTCCGGCGGTGCCTCTGGCTGCAACTTGTCCTGCAAGTCCGCAATCTGTTGTTCATCTTGACCTCCTGTATCTCAGTCCTTGAGGGTTTTAGTGCTGCGACCAACCCCTCAATCTTGGCTTGGTGGGTGGTTGTAGCTGGAATGTCCTCAGTAACGTCCGCGCAGAGCCTACTAATTAGGTGCTCTAGTTCTATCTGCTGCGCGACGATGAGGGTACAAGTAACCTGTGCCTGGGATGCCTTAGTAGTATCTTCTTCGATTATTTGCTCAGTCGTACTGAGTTGCTTGTGTACTTGATGATCCCTGTGCTGGATTTCTTCAAACATGGACGTGTGAAGAAGCTGCAACGGTTCATGTGGCAGGCAGGCGAGATCCAACTGTACCTCCACACAGGCCTAGACTTGCACTCCTAAGACGTGTGGACTCAGTATGAGGGCTGCGCCAGGTAGAGGGCAGAGGTGGCTTTCTAGCGTACTGATAACTGCGCTGCTTATGGCTGGGGCTATTCTGACCTAGATCATACTCATCTGCAAAGTGTTAGTCTTTAATTGAAGAGCGCAGAGCTTAGCCTGGAGGGTGTCGTCCGCGGCTTTATGCTGCTCTTCTAGAGCCAGCCATTTGTCTTCTGTAACCAAAGTGGTCGCGTCTATGTTCTACTCGAGGTCCTCTTCTGTTAGCGTAACACCTTCGTTGCATTCTGGTTGTTGAGAGCGTTGCTTCTTCTATGGCCCTTTAGCAGGGTCACTAGTTCACTTTGTTCCTCGAGGGGAGTCAGCACCTCCCGCCTCCTGAAATTATGCACCGAGATCCTGCTCCGAATCCTTCTGTGATGCTACTTTCATGCCCTTCCCCGTACTTTTTCCCTGTCCTCCGGTTTCTTTGGTGATGATAGGCGGGGTGACCTTCGTGGTGCTCATCCCCGCCGAGTCCTTTGTACCTGATTTGAAGCCAAGCTTCCAGTGCGTAGGCCAAGTCGCGATCAGACGGTCAATGTCTTCATCATCAACCATGTAGGGGAGTGAAAACCATGCCGGATCCTTGCGGCCTCAGATTTATACATTATGCATAGTTACTTGGAACGTGGCGATGCTTTGATACTTATCATAAATGGTTGGCGATAAGCGCAGCCAGGAGTTGATAGCTGCTACAAGCCCACTCTGAAACGGGACCTAGAAGACTTGATTGTCCTCAATGCTCTGTGCATCCTTTGAGCCCCACAAGTTTGCATATCTTTCCCCTTCACACATATCAGGCATGAACTCAGGGAGGACCAAATCTTCTGGAGCTTCCCATGCGACCAACGCAATGAGATGCAGAAGCTAAGAGTAGCAAAATGCGCGGCCCTGATCCTGGGCTTCGTGAACATTTGCCAAGAATTTGTTGCATAGGTACTGGGCCCAATTGAAGCACATCCCCTTTTCACATCGGCCCGCCAGCTGAATGACGTACGTAGGAACGGTGGTAACCTGACATTTGTGCATCATTTTACATGCTAGCAACAAGGTACCCATCTGCATAGCAGGGTCATTGATGGTGTTGATCATGAACCCCCGAGTGTTTCATAGCACATGATAACCTTTGTGCACTTTTTCAGTGATCTTCTGCTCGTTCTTCTTGCCCACGCACAGCATAGGGTCTGGTCCCTCCATGGGGAGGCTAGTAATCCGGTGAATAAGCGCGGCATCAATAGGGATGCGATCCTGGATCCATAAGCTGCCATCATGGACCAAGGCAAGCAGTTGGTGCACAATTCGGTCTGTAATATTGTAATGGCCAAAATGCAGCATCCTCAGTAAGTTCAAGAGCCTAGAACTAGCCAACTTGCGCACCCAGTGCATGGGGACGATTTTTATCCAATCGTCTTCCAGTATCCTTTCAAGGTATAGCTCAGGTGCGAGCTCGGGGAAGGCCTCCAAATTGGTCAGGTCATGGTCATCGAATTTTACCTCATGGAGCTTTCCAAAGGGTTCTCCAATGACGGGGACCTCGCCTGGAGTCAGGGAAATTTGCAGATAGGTGTGCAGGCCATCAAGATTCTTCGGTGTGCGTGTCGAGGGCCTGCGAGGCCGAACAAAGGGCGGTAGCCAATTGATTGGTTCAACCATCTGGGCCTTTTCTTGAGTAGATAGGGGTCTCTTTACTGGCCCAGGTGAGCTTTCCTAACTCGCCACCCATGGGGACTTCACATTTTGGGGTGAGGTGCGAGGCTTCATCCCAGCCCATTTCGTGGGTTTCCCTGATCCTTGCGCTTTTTCTTTACCCTTTTGTTTTTCATTGTTGGGCGTGGACATGACCTCCTCCACTTCGGGGTGGAATTCCAGTACTTCCTCAGATTCTTTTTTTGTCGACGTTACAGGTTCTGAGGTTTTAGCGAGATTGGTAGCCATCATTCTGGAATGGAAAAAGAACTCAGGGTTGCTACTGTCAGAGGGTGTAGGATATTCAGACATGAACGAGACGCAATAGGCATAGAAACTCTCACAGCACAAACTTGCCAAGGACAAACTCGCCAAGTACAAACTATTTAAGAGATACAAAACCCTTTTTTGATCTATCCTTCTAATTTTATAGCCGCAGGAATCGATCAACGGTTGGGTGAACCTCATTTGGAAAGTACCATCAAGTAAACGGTAAAAAATCTTCGGAAATCACCTCATTAAATGCTAGCCGCCCTGCTGAGTCCTTTGTACCTGATTTGAAGCCGAGCTTCCAGTACGGAGGCCAAGTCACGATCAGGCGGTCAATGTCTTCATCATCAACCATGTATGTGAGCGAAACCCATGCCAGATCCTTGTAGCCTCAGATTTGTACATTATGCATAGTTACCTGGAACGCAGCGATGCTTTTCTACTTATCATAAATGGTTGGCGATAAGCACGGCCGGGAGTTGATAGCTACTGCAAGCCCACTCTGAAATAGGACCTAGAAGACTTGATTGTCCTCAATGCTCTGCGCGTCCTTTGAGTCCCACAAGTTTGCATATCTTGCCCCTTCGCACATATCAGGAGTGAGCTCAGGGATGACCAAATCTTCCGGAGCTTCCCATGCAACCAACGCAATGAGAAGCAGCAACCAAGAGTAGCAAAATGCACGCCCATGATCCTAGGCTTCGTGAACATTTTCCAGGAATTCGTTGCATAGGTACTGGGCCCAATTGAAGCACATCCCCTTTTCAAATCGGCCCGCCAGCTGAATGACGTACATAGGAACGGTGGCAACCTGACATTTGCGCATCATTTTTCACGCTAGCAACAAGGTACCCATCTACGTAGCAGGGTCACTGATGGTGTTGATCATGAACCCCCGAGTGTTCCGTAGCACATGGTAACCTTCGCACACTTTTTCAGCGATCTTCTACTCGTTCTTCTTGCCCACGTGCAGCATAGGGTCTGGTCCCTCCATGGGGAGGCCAGTAATCTGGTGAATAAGCGCGGCATCAATAGGGATGCGATCCTGGATCCACAGGCTGCCATCATGGACCAAGGCAAGCAGTTGGCGCACAATTCGATTTGTAATATTGTAATGGAAAAATGTAGAATCCTTAGTAGGTTCAAGAGCCTAGAACCAGCCAACCTGCGCACCCAGTGCATGGGGATGATTTTTATCCCATCGTCTTCCAGTATCCTTTCAAGGTATAGCTCAGGTGCGAGCTCGGGGAAGGCCTCCAAATTGGTCAAGTCATGGTCATCGAATTTGACCTCATGGAGCTTTCCAAAGGGTTCTCCAATGACAGGGACCTCGCCTGGAGTCAGCGGAATTTGCAGATAGGTGTGTAGGCCATCAAGATTCTTCGGTGTGCGTGTCGAGGGCCTGCGAGGCCAAACAAAGGGCGGTATCCAATTGATTGGTTCAACCATCTGGGCCTTTTCTAGAGCAGACAGGGGTCTCTTTGCTGGCCCAGGCGAGCTTGCCTAGCTCGCCACCCATGTGGACTTCACATTTCGGGGTGAGGTGCGGGGCTTCATCCCAACCCATTTCGTGGGTTTCCCTGATCCTTGTGCTATTCCTTTCCCCTTCTTCTTTTCCTTGCTGGGCATGGACATGACCTCCTCCACTTCGGGGTGGACTTCCAGTTCTTCCTCAGATTCTTGTTTTGTCGACGTTACAGGTTCTAAGGTTTCAGCGGGATTGGTGGCCATCATTCTGGCATGGAAAATGAACTCAGGGTTGCTACTGTCAGAGGGTGTAGGATATTCAAACATGAACGGGATGCAATAGGCACAGAAACTCTCACAGCACAAACTTGCCAAGGAAAAACTCACCAAGTACAAACTATTTAAGAGATACAAAACCCTTGTCTGATCTATCCTTCTACTTTTATAGCTGCGGGGATCGATCAATGGTTGGGTGAACCTCATTTGGAAATTACCATAAAGTAAATGGTAAAAAATCTTCGGAAATCGCCTCATTAAATGCCAGTCGCCCGCTCCTTTCTACGGTAAATTTGCTTTTTACCCAGTTTTACTGTTCCAATGGCTAGTTTTCATACCTCTTGTGTGCCTAGTGCACTCCTGCGCTCCTAATGGACCTCCTACACTCCTAGCGCACCTCTGCACTTCCAACACACCTTTTGTGCTATGAACACACTCCTGCAGCCCCCGCGCACCCCTCCGGCCTTCTAAATCTACGGCCGCTCCCTACGCGTACCATCGTCCTTTCTGCACTTACCTTCCTTGGTGGTCGTACTCTACCCCATATAGCTACTTTGTCCATATAGTCATTTGATCCGATACAATTTGAGCCGGTTGCCATTGACATAGCCTGGTAACATATCGCCGCGCAGGGTAGCTAACCGAACAGCTCTGCCATCCGTGTTTTATTTTACCGTATAGGGACCTAGCGAGTGCTGACGGAAATTCCTTGGGTGTTTTGCAAATTGGATACCATACAATAGGACCAATTTTCCCTCTGCAAATGTCTTTTTTCGAATATGTCAATCATGCCATGCCTTATCCTGAGCCATCTGAACCTATTGATGGAAATTAGCAATGAAATGATCTTCCTCCAAAGCCACAAGTTGTGCTAAATGCTCCTCCATGATATCAGGCTCCGCCATGTTTGTAAAGGCTGCGATGCGTAGGCTAGGTACAATATAATCCATGGGAATAATAGCCTCCTTGCCATAGACCATTCAAAACAATGTCTTCCCAGTCAACTTCTTGCAGGTGGTTTGATAGGCCCAAAAAAAAGACGGGATGCGCACGTCCCAATTGCTGCGATCGGCATTACAAACCTTAGTCTGTGCTTGCTACAAGTTTTTATTAAAATATTCTACTGCTCTATTTTCCTATGGATGGTACATAGTACTCTTCGCATGCTGGATCCGAAATTCTTCCGTCAAGGCCTATACTGTTTCATTAAAAAGTGCGTACCTCAGTCACTCATTAAGATATTTGGACATCCAAACTTGGTCAGAATTTGCTCAAAAATGAAGTGCACAATGGTATCTGTAGTGAAATATTTCACAGCTTGTGCTTCGGCCCATTTGGTTACATAATTAGTGGCAGTTATGATGTAGCGCGCACCTGTCTTCTTTCCTGGTGGGTTGATAGGCCCTATGAAATCAATGGCCCACTTGTCAAATACTTGCAGGGCCATTTGTGGTTGCAGGGGCATCTCATCTCGGCGTGATGGCCTTCTTGTTCATTGGCACGTATCGCTAGCTTTGCAATAGTCGCGAGAGTCACTATGCAAGGTAGGCCACCATAGTCTAGCACTCAAGATCTTTTGCGCCATGGCCTTCCCTGCGTAGTGACCTCTTTCTACACCCTCATGAGCTTCTGCTAAGATAGCGTTCCTTTCATGCTCCAAAATGTATCTTCATAGCACTTAGTCATCTCCCATATTATAGAGATGACCTGCGATGATGGTAAAATATGTTGCACGGGTTACCAACTCTTTCTTCTGTTGTACCTAATATTTCGAAAGTGCCATCCCCGTAGTCAGGAACTGAATGATGTTAGCGAAGTGCGCATCAAATACTTTAATGGTGAACAGTTGCGCATCAAGAAATCCCTCTTCCAAGTTGGTCGGTTCTTCACCACTTTCGATTTGGGACAAGTGGTCCGGCCTAGCATTCAACTTCCTCGGCTTGAAAATGATCTCAAAATCATATTCCTGAAATAGTAGTAGCCATCGACAGATTCCTCCCCCCCCCCCCCCCCAACACAGGCTTATTCACCAGGTACTTCAGATCCGAGTGATCTGTAAACATTTTGAAGTGCCCTCCTAATAGATAATGCCGATAATTCTGTAATGCATAGACCATGGCCAATCCCTCCCACTTCGTAGTGGAGTAATTGTGCTCCGCACCAGAGAGTTTCCTGCTAGCGAATGCAATAGGATGATCAATGTCTCCGTCTCCAAGCTACGTAAGAATGCTCCTAGGGCGATCCCTGATGCATCTACGTGAACATGGAATACCTTCACCCAATCAGGAAAGATGAGAATAGGCACAGAGACCATCTTCTCCTTGAGTAGCTCAAAGCTCTTCTGACACTCATCATCCCAAAAAAACGAAACATCCTTCTTAAGAAATTTTTCCATAGGCATTGTGATCAGCACGTACCCTTGAATGAACTTCCTGTAGCAGCCAGTATGTTTGAGGATCGAACGCAACTGTTTCTTAGTTGTAGGAACTGCCAGGTTTATGATAACCGCGACTTTAGAAGGATCAACCATCAATCCTTGCTGACAAACTATGTGCCCGAGCAAGATTCTGAAGGGTACGTAGAAAATGCACTTCTTGATATTCAGGGAAATTTGGTGCTTCCTACAGGCATCCAACATCATGCGTAGGTTTGAGACGTGCTTCTTCACCAAGCCGAAGATAGTCCAGTCATCAAAATATACCTCCAAAAACTTGTGGATGAACTCTTTGAATACTGTGACCACCACCCGTGAAAATATGGTCGAGGCGTTTTTGCGCCCAAATGGCATGACAGTGTATTGAAAGGATCCCCATTCAGTAGCAAACGTATTTTTGCTGCAATCTTCAGGTGTGATCCTAATCTGATGGTAGCTCAAGAACCCATCTGTAAATGAGTATGCTTCTTGCCCACCCACGCTGTCAAGGATTTCATCTAAGAACGGTGTGGGAAAGGGATCATGCACATAGGCATCATTCAATTTATGCAAGTCAACACAGATTCGTATCCCCCCCTTCATCTTTTTCTCTTGAACCACCATCGGACTTACCCAGTCTAACTGTTCAATCGGTTTGATGATACCTGCGGTGAGCATTTTATCGATTTCTTCCTTAACCTTTTTCTTATACTTAGGGTTCAACCGATAAGGATGCTGCTTCACAGGGCGCACATTTGGTTTTAAAGTGATGCACATGACCCCTAGGTCCCCTGTAATCCCCTTGAGTTCTGAGAACTTCGTTGGGAATAAGTCCTAGTATTTCGTGAGTAGTTCTGCCACTTTTCCTAGTCTATCATCATCCCAGTAGTCCCCAATTTTAGCCAAGTTAGGTTTCTCTTCTGTTTCAATTTTGAATTCTCGCAGCTTCATAGGCTTAGTAACATCGACAGTTTGCAGTGGGGGTCCAGCAACTGAGCACTCTCCCTCCGACTCCAGGATAGAGACATTTCATGGATCTTCATCACATTCTTCTATTGCCAAATTGTGGCAGGTTCCAATATCCTGCATCTGCGTTTCCCATGTTGTTGCCCCAAGTGTTGCATAAGGGCGTGATTCATCAAATACTAAGGCATAATATCCTGCAGAGCTTCGTTGAGCACCTCTATTCCACCTACCAATCCAAATGTCCCTACAAACTCCTCCTGCAATGTTTCCTAGTGGCGCGTGCCCTGGTGTAGCTCCGAATATAAATACCATGTAGTGGGGATTGGTCCCAAGGCATGGATAAATAGGTGAACCCATTATTTCATAGTTCATTCACACCATTTCTCCATCCAAGCGAACAAGCACTCGCGCGGGTCCCCTGGGCCAAGTAAAGTCTTTACGCGGAGGTAAAGTGGAGGTTCAAATAGCAAGACCATCATATCTCGAGATTCTTCCCAATCCTGGAACGTCCCTTTATGCGTGTCCCACCACCTCGCAGGTGTTGCACGCATGGATATATTAAGAGCCCATAACCTTCGCTCTCTTGGGACCTCAGCTTCAAATGCTTGCAAAAATTTTCTAATACTACCAGAACCATCAAAGTAGGGTAGTTCTCTTACCTCTAAGGAGATGGATCGGAAGTTCTTTGTGATTCTAAGACATCGCAACATAGATACATCATGTAACCGATTTTGCCAGTTTTCCATCTCCTCGTCGGAGTCAGAGAAACATTCGCTGTCCTTTTCCCAGCAAAGCACACTATCAGTCGTAGGATTGATCCAATCATCATCCCACGCAGTTAACTTATAGATGTGATCCACATCCTCTTCTTCGCGCATCGGCTTCGTATACCGTTCTCCTTCCACAGGGTCTAATGGTACTATCACTCGCGTACTTTCATTTTAAAACACCATGCTTATTTTATTTAGATTGATGATGCCTCCCATATCTATGGCCCAATCCAATCCTAAGAGCGCAAGATAGGGGTCCGCATCTTCTACAATCTAAATTACCTCAAAGTCGGCTCGGACCTTAACTCCTGCGATATCTACCATGATGTTTGATAGTCGCCCCAACAATATGATCTTCTGTTGGTTGGCCATGCATAGCTGGATAGTGGACCATTCCAACTTAGGTTCACATTTGTTTCCAAGTTTGCTTAGGCAATACGTTCGCATATGATCCCAGGTCCAAAATAACCTGATCCATTTCATAGTCACCAATTTGCGCTGTTAGTCGCATGTCCCTACCAATGCATTTCTTATGCTTGTACAGTTTGTGCACATCCTTAACTTCTGGAGGCGGGTTAGGTCTCTCTACGCAGCTGTCTATTAATGCTTGCAGATTCTCCACTGCCTTCTGGTTGCGCAAAAATTTCACACGTGCCTGGAGAAATGGTTTAAATTTTTCATCGGTTCTTAGGTTTGTTGGAACTTTTGGCATAGGTGCCTCATTAGTGAAGTCTTTGCAGGCTGCGAAAAAGGTTACCTTTTCCTTCTATAGGTCCAAACCTTCTTGTTTGACATCTGATTTCTGAATAAGAGGTTCAGCCACAACTTTCTCCTCAGCTCCCCCAATGGCCATCCCACTGTGCGTTATGACATTAATGCTTGGGCCTTTGTCACATGGTTCAGCCTTAACCCTCTACACATTTTGTGTAGGTGTCTGCTACTTTTCCTGAATTTTTGTGATTAGAATTGGAAATTCTTTGATCATGTGATCTAGTTGTCTACAATACCTGCAAGGTTGTCTTACAGGGTTCGGATAGTCCCTCACAAAGTTCCCTACTTCTCTATAGTTATAGCAGATCAGTTTTCCTCTTCCCAAACCTGCGCCTCCACCCCTCCCTCCTCCTCTACCCCTGGCTGGGGAGCCTCATCTGTTCGAGGGAGATAAAGCTGATGAAGGGTCAGCCTGAATTTGATATAGGTTACCTCGGTCAATCATTAGGTCATATGTCTGGCAGTTATTTTCGTCATGTCCCACAGATGAGAAAAATCGGCATCATTGTTGCTTCAACTCCGGAACATAAGCATCCAGACGAGGGCAGTGGTTGGTATCATGTAACCTCGCTACGCGACAGTCAGCGCACCATAAGGTTGGATCACTTGGCCCCACAACTTCTCTAGGACATAATGGGCTGGGTCCCCCGGCCTACATATAATCTGTCAATAAAGGACACTGATCCTTGGTGTGCCCTGACAACTATCATCTTATGCACCATACATATGGGCTGGCTTCTTTCCCTCGCTCCTTGCGGAGGTTCTGGATTTCAAGATGCATGGCCTGTAGCTGCCCCTGTATTTTCTATACTCCAAACTGAGCATCATCTCTTGGCGCAACTTCCAACTTCATAACAATCTCCAAGGCTTTTATCTGCAAGTCAATGGCTTGCTGACCCATAGGTCTGCACAGGTGAAGTAGTAACATAGCTATGAACCATTCCTTGTGTTGTCTGTCATCATACATAAATTCCCCCTCTTTGATTACCTTCTTTAGTCATTCTAGTCAGCTTCCCACACTGACTCAGAGGGCCCTTGTTTAAAATCTTTTAGGTCATTCACTATCTGAGAGTAGGATTTAGGCTTCTGAAACTACTGTTTTAGGGCATCCTTAACCTCTTGAATGGTCACATTCACATGCTGAGCTACGTATCCCATATACCAGTCCAAGGCTCTTCCTTCGAAGGCGAGGGATAGTTGCGCCCTTTTCACAACATCGCTCGCCACATTCTGCGCAGTCCATACTGACTCTGCAACAAACCAGAATCGGTCCATATCTTCATCCCATATGCCCTTGAAGTTTGGTAGCTTCATGTGCGAGGCCATATCATCTCCTGATGGAGGTGGTGGTATGGGTGAGTTTTTACCCCTATGCTAGCTTGAAGGTGGGGTAGTTGGAGGGCTATGCATAACCGAATCTCTTACTGGACTGTAGATAGACCTATCTCCTTCTTGATTAGTTCTGTAGTATTTACCACTTAGTGTTGTGCTTTCACCCAGATCGGAGGTCATTCACTCGGTGTGGCTGCACAAAATACCTTTTTCACATAGAAAAATTTGATTAATAATGGCAATGTTTTCAGAAACTTACCCCGGAAACCCTTGAAGAACCTCTTCTCTGCCTCACAATAGGACACGAACTGATTGACTGCGAACTCTGTCACAAATCCTCCCAGCACACTATCTACCCAGTGATCTATCGTATGAGTGATGGTATTATCAGTTATTTCTAATTTCTAGATCAACTCTGGAGTCCACTCCATGACCTGCTCGTCCTTCCAACATGTATGGAAATCTACGAGCCTTGCCAGCCACTCGTGAAGCTCGTTCACAAACGTTGCAAAGAAAATTTCGTAGACTTCAGTGAAAATATACTTATTCTTCCACTTCTCAACCGTCAACTTCGCACTATGATTCTCTTTTACAACAAATTCCTGGACCTATTTTTCGAACCACTCTTCGATCTCTATCTTCTCAGGTCTCCAATGATCTTGTGGCATTACCTGATCTCTCTCTCGAAATGCTCCCGATCCCGAAAATGGAACCATTTTTTGGCTCGAGGGGTCCTGACCCAGGTTCAGAGGTTAAGGTTTTCCAACAAACCCCTGTACTACTATCCCTTTCAGTAGTGACTTGCTTGCGCAGGCCAAAGTCTCACCCGAAGCAGTATGGGAGGGTGTTGGAACCAGGTTTCCGCACCCTGAGAGAGAGCAGGTTAATCAAGTAGATCTGAGTTCGTAACCTACCAGGTTCACACAGGTCTATTCACAGGCTTTCACAGTATATGTAGTTATTAACCATAATAGAGCTATTCAGATCTATTCGATATCTCCGCATCCACATGCGTAACAATAATTACCAATACGTGATATCATAAACACAGCTTATAGCATAAATAGACATATTCGTAGCTTAACAGAAACCATCACAGAACCCTTATACTCGCAGCTGATAAAGATCCTAGATATACATATGCATAACACATATACATTCACAACTAATTAACCATCTCAGATGCGTTCAGTAACCATTACCGATCCAAATACACACAGATACTTCAATAATACTTCACTTTCATTAATATCAGATCAACTTACAACAAAACACAGCCCGCGCACACAGCCTAGCGGGGTAATCACATAGCAGGACTAAGGATCTCCGCGCACACAGCAAGTAGGAGTCCTTACCCAAATAACCCAAAATAGATCTAACAATTCACACTTAGCATCAGACTTAATTCTTCTCTACGGGTAGACTCAAAATGTTCATCTAGTTATAACGACTTAGCCTACGCTTTCCTGTGGTATGCAAACCATGGTTTGCGGACTCTAGGTCTACCCTTGACCCATTAAAATGCGTTCGGGGCTTTGACCCACCCCAAAACCCCTGTGTTAGACTAATTAATACCAAAAATATACAAAATTGTACAAAATTCGCAGCTCTAGGGGACCCTATTCCAAGAGTGGATTTTGTCTAACATCTTGGTGATCAAGTGTTCCTGGAGGTTACAGTAAAGTTTAGGACATTACGCCCCACTTACATAACTTGAAATTGCTTGTTGGGTCATGCATTGTAACTCTTAGCTGATGTTTACTCTAGAGAGATTGTAAAAGCGGGTATATGTGGGGTGGGGTGTTGCAGGGTGGTATTAGAGTAGTTCCATTCTTTGTAAACCTTTCTATCATACCAATGTTATAGAGTGGTATCAAAGCTAGTTTTACATAATTGGACCTTAGGGTAAATGAAAATGGTTATGGTTATCATGCATCCAATTATTTTTACAATTTTGTATTATCATCTTGATTCATGCATGTTGTTGATATGTTGTTGCTATTATTATATGTTTTTCTAATCTAGAATGATTTGTGCAAATGTAATAGCCTCCCCTGAGATACATTGAGGTGTGATTTTGATTATTTCTTCTATTTGGTTTATCTAAAATGGTATGTTTATAGGACAATAGAAGACCAAATATGAAGATAAAAATGGTGGATTACAGTTCACATGACTCCCCATACATGCCCGACTTGAAATTAGTGGAATGGGAGAAGTTAGTTGAGAAACAAGGAGAGGAATATTATCCTGATCTAGTAGATTAAGGATTATGAGGGAAAAAGATTATAAATTGTAAATCATATAATGATTGTTTGAATGAAGCATAGGAAAGGATTGCAAAATCTCAAGAAAAGCAAGTTGAGGTGAATGTAGTGATTCTTCAAATCATTTCATACTTACATAAAAAGGGACAATTGGGTCCAAGAGATAGGAAGGAAGAAAAGACTATTGGGTTAGATGGTAGAAGGTCTTAGAAAAGGTACAGGATGAACAATTATGATACAATGAAGAGTGGTAGAATCTTGATCACACCTGAGAAGAGGGCAAGCATACATGGATTTTATTATAGATTTACTTTTGGGAGAAGGGGCACTTGCTACAAGAGTTAAAGAAATCCAAGCCTCTTAATTTTGATGGGGAAATGAAGAAATTAGAAGATGCAAAAGCATGGCTACTTAGGATGAAGAAATTTTTTAGATTGCATGATTACTTAGAAAATATGAAAGCCAATATAGCTACATTTAGTCTCAAAGGAAAATCATATATTTGGTGGGAAGATATTAAGAATGTCAGAGGCATAAGAGAAGAGAAGATGACTTGGGATGAGTTTGAAAGAATATTCAAGAATAAGTACCTTTCTGAGATATATTATGATGGAAAGGCCATGGAATTATATGATCTCAATATGGGTTCCATGACAGATGAAGAATACACAACCAAATTTCTATATCTATTGAGGAATTTTCCCTATCTCAAGGATGAGAACGTGAAGATTCAAAGTTTCATCGGTGGATTTCCATTAGCATTAAAATAATAGATTGAGTTTGATGAGCCTAATTCAATGGAGGAAGGCATCATAAAGTTAAATCATTGTTATCAGGAGTCAAAGCGCAAGACTGAGTTCAAGCATGACTAGAAGGGTAATCAGAATGTGAAAGGAAAATGGCCCAAGATGTGAGGAAGATATCAAGACGCAAGTGAAAAGTAAAATATGGGTCCTCACAAAATTTTTAATGTAGTTGAGAAAGGACATGGGCCTCATCCTGGAGAGCAGCGGAGTAAGTGTAGTAGTAGGGAATCGTTAACGTGTTGCATTTGTGGTAGAGGCCATTGCAAGAAGGATTTTCTATTGTACGAGGGTGGCAGGCCAAAAATATACAATGCTCAATAGGTGGATATATTTGGGGATGTAGGTCAGATAGTTCCTTGGATCTATGCAACACTTAATAATTGGAAGGAATACCATCAAGAATATATTATCGAGATGGAAGGTAAAATTCATGATCAAGTTGTTTCCATTTTGGTTGATCATGGATCTAATTATAGCTATGTTAGTCATGACCTAGTGGAACCATTTTGTTTGAATAAAGAATTGGATGCAAAATATTGGTTGGTGAAATTGGATATAGGGACTAAGAGAAGAGTTCACGATTGGGTGAGATCTTGTGCATTTGAGCTTAATGGCATGCCTACAAAAACACACCTAAATTTACTTCCTTTGGGTGCATATAACATGATTTTGGGAATGGATTGGTTGTTTATTCATAGGACCAAGGTATATTTTTATGAGAAGGCCATTGAGTTCCTGGATGATGATGGATAAAAGAGAGTCTTGCAAGGAAAGAAGAAGTGTACATTAGTGAGAATGGTTACAACTATGCAAGCTAAGTGCAACTACAAAAAAGGATGTGTATTATTTGCAATACATGTTTCCAATGATAAAGGGAAGGAAGATGAGGATGATGATTTTCTGAGGAAGTATCCTCTCTTGCAATAGTTTCAAGATGTATTTGTTGCAAATATTCTAGATATGTCACCTCATAGGGTGGTGGATTTATCTATTGATTGATTCCAGGAGCATTATCGACATCTAAGGCACCATGTAGGATGATCACTCTCGAGTTGGAGGAATAGAAGTTGAAGCTTAAATAGATTATTGATAAAGGATACATAAGGGCATGTTTATCTCCTTGGGGTGCACCAGTGTTGTTTGTAAAGAAGAAGGATGGTACTCTTAGAATGTGCATTGATTACAGGTAACTGAACAAGGTGACTATCAAGAATAGGTATACATTTATGTAGATTGATGATTTGTTTGATCAGTTAAAGGAAGTAACAATATTTTCAAATATTGATATGAGATCAGGATACCATCAAGTGTGCATCAAAGAAGAATAAATATACAAGATTGCATTTTGTACAAGGTATAGACACTATGAGTTTGTGGTGGTTCCTTTTGGTCTTACCAATGCTCCAACCACCTTTATGTCTTTAATGAACAATGTGTTGCACCCTTATCTGGATAAGTTTGTGATAGTATTTTTTGATCATACATAGTTTATTCAAAGAATGAGGAGGAGCATGCAGAGAACTTGGAAACCATATTGAGATTGTTGAGAGAGCATAAATTGTATGCCAAGCTCAACAAGTGTAGTTTCTTTCAGTCTCATATTCATTACTTGGGACAAGTTTTTTCCAAGCAAGGGATAACAGTAGATCCAGAAAATATTAAAGATATCATGGAGTGGCCAACTCCAAGGAATGTGGATGAAGTCAGATCATTCATGGGATTAATAGGTTATTAGAGGCAGTTCATCAAGAACTTTTCCAAGATTGGATATCCTATTACATCCTTGTAAAGGAAAGGAAAAATTTTTGAGTGGATTGACGAGTGTGAAGATATATTTGATCAATTGAAGCAATTCCTTACCTGTAATATTCCAAAAATTTAGCCTTCATCTAAATGGAATATTATAGTTGGTTTTATCACTAGGTAGGTCAATAAGTGGGTGGGGAGACCCATAAAACCCATTTAGAAGGAATAATAACACTCCTAATGTGAAAGGAGGAAGAATAAGGAGTTGGATTAAGCACCCTTGGGTGTGAACAGGGATTGGATCATGTTGATTCAGTCAACTTTGACCAAATCAACAGCGTTGTCATAGAGGAGTGGTCTTTATGATGAGACAACGTAGTTTTAGTGGAGGGAAAATTGTATGAGCTTGGTGGCAAGTATGGATGGGACCCAATGTGAGGAGGCTATCATGCTATATATGGAGGGGATGGCAACCATTGTTATTCATGTTTTATATTATCATTTTGATATTGGTCTGCTTAGAATTTGCATTCCTTTGTTGTTTAGCACAAGGGTGTTTCTTATCGGGAATCCCTACGTCATCCTCAGGGAAGGAGAGGTTCTTTGGGCTGCATTTCCTCATTCTAGCATTCTGGTCAAGCTACCTCCTTCAGCTACAACACAATTTCTTTTTAGAGCTGGGTTGTGTTGCAGGGTGCAACAAAGGAGGATCACATAGAGTTATTTCTGGGCTTGTTTTTCAGTGGAGAGGTAGCCTATCCACTGGAGGATCATCAAGGAAGGCTCCTGGGAATATTTCCACATATTTTGCATCAAGCCAACCATCTACCATCCCTCACCGTGCAGTCATAATTATGAACTGCTTTATTTTTTGAGGCAGTTGCAGGGAGGTTTCATTGAGCTCATCAGGAGGGTCTATTTCTGAGTAGAGGGATCAACCTTCTATTTAGAAATAATATTGGAGAGGGACATCATCATTTCAGATCTGTCATAGCCTCATTTTATTTAGATCCAGTTTGCAATGACATCTCAACCCCAAGGTTATTTTTCACATTGTATATTTCTCGGTATCTCTAGCAATATTTTCCGGGTTGGCTAGAAATCATGTATTAGAGCCCACATATTCTTTCTTGGGAATTTATTTGGTTTCTATCAGCCATATTCCATTTATGTATGTTTATAGAAGTAGCTACACTAATATAGATAGTGCTTTCATTTCTCTCCGGCATTCTATATAGTTGCAGCAACTCATGTGCTGATTGTTTTGATCATTGGAGGATTGTTCTTATTTCTTGAGTTGCTTGTCCATCAAGATATTTTTGTATATCGTTGCTGATATATTAATAAAATGATACCTTCATATTGATCCCTCTCATGTCATGATTAGATTTTCTTTGTTTTACATTATTATGTCCTATATTGCTGCTATTTCCAATTTGGAATATTACAGTGGTATCAGAGCATAATCTTGGCTCAGCCTGTGCATCCAAGACATTATGTCATTATAAGGAGAAGCTTCTTCTCATAGAAAAGAGAAGTTGTATAGAAGAAACAAAGACAAGACTCCATTATTTGGAGAAATGAAGGGAGAGAGGATCTCCCAACTTCTTTTCCAAACTGTGAAAAATATCAAAGAAGATCTCAAGGAGATGAAAGGGGAGAGGTAGAAAAATTCCAAGAGGGTTTGAAAGTGAAGCAAGCCCTAGATATTCACATGATGGGTGTGAGCGTTCAGCCACACATGCAGATCCACAGCGCAGTTTATTTCCCACATTCACTGCAAGAAGGATGGAGGAGGAAGATGCACCAAGGGAGGAGACCTTGAGTGGCTATCTTCAGGAGTATGAGTCTCAATCATGGATATTCAAAGAGAACTTGGACTTCTAAGGGTTTTTCCAACTCAAGGAAGAAATAATATCCAACAACCATAATAGAAGCAAGAGAGGTAGAATCTTTCTATCTAACTTTGATGGATCATCAAAGTGCATAGCCAAAGCTTGGGTGGAGGAGCTAGATTCCTATTTCTAGTTACACCAAGTTTCAGAAAAGGAGACCATTAGAGTAGCAGCGCTACACCTCAAAGGTATGGCCCATGATTGGTGGTTTTGTAGTTCTACTTCATGTTATCATGCAAATGTAAAAAATTATGCAGGGTTCACTAAGAAATTAGTGAGAAGATTTGATATCAAACATTGTAAAACATCATTTGTTGAAACCAAAAACTCAAAACCTTTGCATGAGTGGAGATATCTATTCTGCCAGCTCCACTCCTTATTTTTGTTAAAGGGGATAAAAACATGCATGATGCCTTGCCAAGGGCAAGATCCCCAATTTTTTAAGAGTCCTCTTCTATAGATGAAGACATGGAGGTTCCTCCTTCAAGGGAAGACCAAGGTCAAGTGTCTCTCATTGATGATGAGGCATTTTCAAATATTGATGAAGAGGATGAGCAGAGAAGAGCTAAAAAAGTTGTACTAGCAGGAGGGGATCCATAACCACATGGAGATGGGAAGGAAGTCATTGCTTCCATTAGAGGAGCCCTTGTGTCTTTGCAAGGAGTTCCAAATAATCCAACATGTGGGAACCAAAACACAATTCTGGAGCAACATGCATCAGTCATTATGGGTTGTGAATCTTGTGAGATGGAAGAAGAGAAGGATCATCATCAAGGGATGATGAGAATTCACCCTTATTTATTTTAGGAGGTTCCTGCACAAAAGAAGGATATTTTATTGTGCAATGAAGAGAGGGACAAATCAGTCCACTCATATATACAGTCCACTTCAGATTTTGATGTCTCACTAGATGGGGGCATTCCATCGGGGAGGCCACCAGATCTAGAGTTGGTATTTCCATTTGTTTCACCGCTCTTATATTCCAGAGGGATGAATACCTTGGAGTAGTCTAGTACAGTGCAGAGAGTTTGGGGTAGACTCAAAGAGGAGGGAGACATTCTCCCATTTTCAGCATTACCCACTCTCACTACATGTATTGTGTTGATAGAAGTTGTTACAATGATGGAGGATGGCACCTTCATGGTGCAAGGGAGCTGCTACATGGATTTGGAGAAACAGAGGGTACCTCCTTTGAGGAAGGAATCCTCCATACATTGGAGTAGATGGAGGCCACACATGCTTACATTGGCCAAGTTCAGGAGGTTCCTTTTGGATGGTAGCTTCTCATGGGAGGCCAACTTCCAAAAGTTACCACTTCTATGTGAGAATGAGTAGCTGCATGATGGGAATGGTAGAATTTTGGAGGATGAATTGGGCATGAGAGTTGTCAAAGGATTAGACAGCAGCATGTGGGGAGCTTCACATTTCAGATCTTCAGCGATGTCTCTTAGGAGGATTGATCCATATTGGAGATCTCAACTCTTGGTAGAGTACTCCAAGGATCTTGGTGGTCGCATGATTCTTGATGACCCAGAGGGAGATGATAGATACATGGTGGTTGGAGAGGTCATCTATTCTTATGGAAGAGTCTGCTTGACTAGAGTTTCTAAGCTCAAGAGGAAGCTACTACATGCATCACATGTGGACTTTCTTTCCATGCACTTTGATGCATTTCATTCTTTGATGGAGGAGTTCACTTGGGAGGGAATACAGTAGGATATACATTAGCATATGGAGAGATGCATAGCCCAGATGGTGATGGAGAGGATGTCACTACCACTTCCCTACTCATTGGGGGTGAGGGAGAGCTTTCAGTTGAGCCATTTCAGCTCAATGACCAAAGTACATGGTAGAGTAGGTACAATTTTGCATTATGATTTGTACTCCTCTAATTTATATGAGCAACATGTTGTACCAAGGAGGATTATCCCTTATTTTCTATTATGTTTTGATGTACTTGAGGCCATTTGCAGCATTGATGTTGGCCATGCTATTGGTGGTTTATGGGGGAAGCCACATGATTCTTGGTGTGCACCATTGGCACCACATTTTATTTTCATGATCCTATCTTATAGGATGATTGTGGCAGAAAACAAGTGGCTGAAAAGACACTTGTTATTATTTGTTTTGAGGTAGGCAAGGGATGCACTACACTGGTTCCATATGTGGAACTATGATCCACCTCCCAGTTGTCAAAGGAAAACTTGTTTTCATTGGGTTTTGCTTCCATATATTGTTGATATTCTTATGTTCATGGGGAACTTTGTTTGGAGAGTGGGACAAGAGTTGAAGGTGCCCATTGGGAGTATGATTCTCCCTACTTTACATGTTGCATGTTTCAGGAGAAACAATGAGAAAACCATGATTTCCATACTACATCTCTTTTCTTCATGTGGGAGGAACCATTTGGACTTGAGTTCTTGGAGGAGGAACTTCATGACTGATTTTTTCGGTGGGGTAACTTGAGCCATTCTTGGAGGCCATGAAATTTCAGCCCAAGATCAGAAATAGCCCCACACTTACCATAAATAGAGAGAGAAACAACTTGGATGGGAAAATCTAATCTCTCCATGCAGCCCCCACACATTGCATAAAACAGGGGTTGAGGAATTATTTGTTGAGCTACCTAGGATGGTTCATTTCATTTGGATGATAGCATGGGTATGGGAGACTCTCATTGGGGACGAGATTCCCTATGTTTATCATCACTCCTACCTTGAGGAGGCCATTGGAAAACAAGAAGGTTTCCACTTGCACCTTCCACTTTCTCATGATGTACACCATTTGGTTTTGCATACTTGGGAGGAACCATTGGAGGGAAGATTTATTGCAGATTATGTTGAGCTGTGGTGGGAACTATTGATGAGGAGGCCAAAAGAAGAGGAAGGGAGGAATTTTGCTCCACCTTTAGAGTTTCTTGAGGGCAAACAACATTTTGTAGGGGAGGACTGTAATATTCCAAAAATTTAGCCTTCATCTAAATGGAATTTTATAGTTGGTTTTATCACTAGGTAGGTGAATAAGTGGGTGGGGAGACCCATAAAACCCCTTTAGAAGGAATAATAACACTCCTAATGTGAAAGTAGGAAGAATAAGAAACTGGATTAAGCACCTTTGGATGTGAACAAGGATTGGATCATGTTGATTCAGTCAACTTTGACCAAATCAATAGCGCTGTCATAGAGGAGTGGTCTTTATGATGAGACAACGCATTTTTAGTGGAGGACAACTTGCATGAGCTTGGTGGCAAGTATGTATGGGACCCAATGTGAGGAGGCTCTCATGCTATATATGGAGGGGATGGAAACCATTGTTATTCATGTTTTAGATTATCATTTTGATATTGGTCTGCTTAGACTTTGCATTCTTTTTGCTGTTTAGCAGGGTGGTTGTGCTGTTTAGCACAAGGGTGTTCCTGATCAGGAATCCCTACCTCATCCTCAGGGAAGGAGAGGTTATTTGGGTTTCATTTTATCATTTTGGAATTCTAGAAAAGCTACCTCCTTTAGCTACAACACAGTTTCTGTTTAGATTTGGGTTGTGTTGTAGGGTGCAGCAAAGGAGGATCACATAGAGCTATTTCTGGGCTTGTTTTTCAGTGGAGAGGTAGCCTATCCACTGGAGGATCATCAAGGAAGGATCCTGGGAATATTTCCACATATTTGGCATCAGGCCAACCATCTACCATCCCTCACAACACAGTCACAATTCTGAACTGTGTTATTTTTGGAGGCAGTTGCAGGGAGGGTTCATTGAGCTCATCAGGAGGGTCTATTTCTCAGTAGAGGGATCAACCTTCTATTTAGAAATACTATTGGAGGAGGACATCATCATTTCATATCTGTCATAGCCTCATTTTATTCAGACTCAGTTTGCAGTGACATCTCAACCCCAGGGTTATTTTTCACATTGTATATTTCTCGATATTTCTAGAAATCTTTTCCGGGTTGGCTAGAAATCATGTATTAGAGCCCACATCTTCTTTCTTGGGAATTTATTTATTTTCTATCATCATTATTCCATTTATGTATGTTTATAGCAGAAACTACATTGATATAGATAGCACTACCACTACTCTCTGACATTCTATACAGTTGCAGCAACTCATGTGTTGATTGTTCTGATCATTGGAGGATTGTTCTTATTGCTTGAGTGGCTTGTCCCTCAAGATATTTTTGTATATTGTTGCTGATATATTAATAAAATTATGGCTGCATATTGATCCCTCTCATTTCATGATCATATTTTCTGTGTTTTACATTATTATGTCTTATATTGCTGCTATTTCCAATTTAGAATATTACATTACCATTGCTCAAGTTTTGAAGATTTCAGATCCTGATAAGGAGTTTATGGTATGTACAAATGCATGTAAGGAAGGAATTGGTGGAGTCCTAATGTAGGAAGGGAAGGTGGTTAACTATGAATAAAGGGAGTTAAATGAACATGAGCAGAATTATGTGACTTTTTATCTTGAGTTGGAAACTATCATTCATGCATTGAATATGTGGATACATTATCTCATTGGTAGGAGGTTCATCTTGATGAGTGATCACAGTGGAATGAGGTACTTTTTTGAAGAACCCAATATGAACTCAAGGAAATCTAGATGGTTGGATACTCTGAGTGAGTTTGATTTTTAGATCAGGTGCATCAAAAGCAAAGAGAACTGAGTTACGAATGCTCTTAGCAGGAGAGCACATGTGAATCATGTTTTAATTGTGATCTCTTATGGGACATATTTGAAGGAGCGAATCTTACATGCATGGAAATAGGATGATAAGTACTAGCAGCTAAAGAAGAGATTGCAACAGCAAGGTGAGGGTGATTAGGATGAGGAGTATCACCTCACAACATATGGCTTGGTCAGATTCAAGAGCCAAATATATGTGCTAGATAACAATGAGTTGAAGAAGCTTATTTTGATAGAGTTTCATGTCAATCCATATTAAGGCCACAAAGGATACCATAAGACTTTGACAATTATTAAGAAGTTATACTATTGGCATAATTTGAAGAAGGAGGTGGCTAAGTTTGTTAGTAGGCGTTTGGACTTCCAACAGGTGAAATATGAATGCAAGCATCTAGCTAGTTTCTTGCGACCTATTTCGATTCTAGAATGGAAATGGGAGGTCATTTCCATGGACTTCATTACATGATTTCCTAGGACATCAAGTGTAACACCCCTTCCCAAATATACCCAAACAACCGGCTAGCCAAGGTAAATATGCGATGATAGGATACTATAATGAGATTCAACCTCCTAGGTGAACTTAAGGAAGTGGAACCGATGCAAACATAACATACATACCTTGTAAATCAATAACAACACCCCCAGGAGGTAACCCAACCATTCAGGCCTATTACCCTTGGGCCACACTGATATTTTGAACTCTTTGAGCCATAGCCGTAGGAATAAAACTTCATGCCAACGGTTGGGAAGCTATATCCCTAGGCACAAAACTGCATGCCAGTGGACAAGGCCCCACAAACTTAGTTTTGTACCTTCATCTCTGGGATTTGAGCCACATTTTTAGGCCCATAACCCAGTCATTTTACCATAACTTTATGAAAAGTTCAAATATGATAAATAATAAAAGGAAAATGATACGGAAGCAATCGCAACATTAAAAACTCATCTGGACCCCTCCTAACCATGGCATGCATTTTTTCAAACATGTCACAAACATGAAAGCTACAGGTATAAACAACAGAATAGAGAAAAGGGGTCTCATACATATCTGAGAATCTCTAAGAACCATTTCTCCCCTACATCATTAACTTCCATACAATCTATTTTACCATAGATACATTGTGCATTCATTTACAAGTAAAAACATGGAGAGAGCCATATATCATCACTTCCAACATACATGTTTATAACTAGCATAATAACAACAGAAATATGATGGATACAACAACAATAGAATCCACATAATAACCAGTACATTTATACATAAAATACCAAATGAATGAGCTTCTTATTTATGGATATAAAAACCAACCGGAGATGGGACATCAACGTTCCACCAAACCATAGATTGGTTGAGCTAATTCTCTCTTCAACCAATCACCCCCATGCCATATTCCAATCATGAATGTGGAACTCATAACCAACCAAAAAGAACCAAAAAATCATGAATTCTACCAGGGTTCTCCACCTACACCGTGAGGAGTTTGAGTGCTTCCTAGTCTCTCAGGATTTACCTTAATCCACAATCTGAATCAAGGATCACTATGCCCTACACCGAGACCCACTCTCCAGGCTTTACCGTACATCCCATTCTAGGACGACTAGGCCCAACAGATATAAATCCACCTCTTGGATTTACCGTATATCCCGTCATTCACCAACAAGGATTCCTAGGCACACAATCTCGATTTACCACAAGCCACAGTCTAGCTCAGGGGTTACTAGGATAGTGGCTTTACCGTGATCCACATTCCTGTTTAGGGACCACTAGGCCATGTGTTTTTCATTTCAAATATCCACCCTACTCAACTTCAAATCCATCCGATAATCCAGCTTAACCGAGGTATGAGAAACCGATCTCATTAAAGCTATATGGAAATGGAAAGGATAGGATGAAAACACTGTCACACCTATAAAAACCCATGCCAATACATAAAATAACCACATGCAATACCATGCATGCCAGATCTAGCAAGGAAATCACATTTTCAAATTCATACCTGCAAAAAATCCTGCAGTAGTTGCTTGATCCTGCTCTTCCTTGCTTTGTTTTCCTTTCTTGCTCCAATGCCAAAGTGATCCAAGAAAATCTAAGTGTCCAAGAGTGAGAGATATAAAGAGAGAATAATGAGAGAGTTACAAGAGTGAACTAAAAAAATAGTACCAACTAATCCTCAAAATCTTTTTATTATTGAGGCCTCTATTTTCTTCATTTTCCTCCTCACATGCAACCTATAACCTTTCACCTTGATTTTCTCCTATTTTCCATTATTTACATAAATAAATGTACCAAAAATACTTTTTCCTCTCCAAAGCCTTAGCCATTTCCTTTTCCAATTTCCTTTATCCATAATAAATAAAATGAACATTCACTAGCATGTTTTTCCCAACATTTAGCTTGGAATAAGTGTCCCATAAACCGTGTTTATTATTTTTAACTTTTATTACATGGAATATTCACCATGGTTATTACAGAACATCCCCTTGGTGGAACACCATCTTAGGTGTTCAATGACACCTACAAACTAGAAAACCGCTGAAAATAGAACATACTACCTATGAAGATTTATAACATAACTCGTTGCAGTATTTACAATAACCACCTGCTAAAACATGACAATCATATCATTTACTGGAGATTTATAACACAAATCATTGTGGTATTTACAATAACAACCACATATACACATTTTCTCAACCATCAAATAAAAGGATACGGTGCTCGTATCAACAACAAGGGAATCGAGAGGCTCACACCTCCACCCTCAAGGTAGTACCATGATTCACTTCCTTCCCAAGAATTCCATAATCCACTATCATAATCAAAGTCTACATCCAATGTCCAATGCTATAATCTTGTGCTACTGTACCGTCAGTGAATAGTTACCAACTCTTTGTTCCAAGGAACACTCCCAATGTGCCTCTGATTCCATATGTAAATGCTAATGATTGAAACAAATCCACCTCAACCTTTCCTTCTCTGCTACATAGTCCCTTGGGCAATTCGGTCACCACCTTCCATGAAGTCACACACCTTCCAAGTTCCGTTGGCAACCCCATCTCGAGTAGTCCATCCCTTGGCAAGGTTTCCTCACATCGGAAGATACAAAAACCAAGGCATATCCCTGCCTCAAAACCATCACATCGGTCTTATCATGCTCATGTAAATCAGTGGACATTATTGGGTAAAAGTGTCCCACAATGGCCCTACTCCTGAAATGTTTTACCAACAGACTGCTGCCTGTTTCAATTCCTTTTTCCATTGCTGCTAATTCTTGTAGTCGGTTTCAACCATCCAACCAGGAATTTCCATGATTTCCTATAACAAGCACATAATTTCCATTAGATTCAAAATAAATTGAAATGAATTCAAATCATACCTTGTTAGTGGCCCATAAACAAGGCACAATTGCAACTTTTTTCAATTCCTGTCACAACAAGTCAAACTAGTTGTTTGATCAAATAATCATGTATAAATATATCACATTGAGTTAGCTAAAAAAAAAAACATCATAGATCAAAATCATAAATAACATGCAATCATCATAATCATAAATCACATGTAATCATCAAAACTCAGAATCATAGATCACATGCATAATAGAACTGAAATAAAATATCGATATTTATCTTTTGTAGGTCCTTACTTCTGCCTTTCTTCTTTTGTACACACACCGGATCGGTTTCCACACCGAAAAAACACCTAGTTCCTTCTCCTCAACCATGTGCACATACACATAGTGTGCATCACACACAAACAACCATACACAGCATACAACACCATGCAATACATGCACCTACACCCAGTGTATAACAAAACACAATACATACACCTACATCCAGTGTACCACACGTTACATCCACACAAGGCATAACACACCACACAATACATACACCTACATCCAGTGTACCACACGTTACATCCACACAAGGCATAACACACCACACAATGCATACACCCACAACGACATATGACACATACACCTACACCCGGTGTACAATACAACATAATGCATACACCTACACCGACATACAACTGTGTTAGTCTCGAACTCTGAGAAGAATTACTAATATTGAATTTATTATTCCTAATTTTTCATTAAGAGATAAAAAAAAAGAGATTGATATACTCTTCTATTTTAATTAGTCACGACGTTGTCTCTTTGACTTCAGTAGTCCACATCAAATACTTATGTAAGTTTCGACTGTCTCTTAGGCCCATGCTCAAATTTTAATCAGTATTGACAGCTGGCTAGAAACTGAGTTCGATAACAAGCGAAGCACAAAATAAATAAATTTATGTTTTATTGACGCAAAAAAACACGCTTTGTTCCTCAATGATTACTACTGCTCTTTTTGCGCTCAATAGCGCACACGCAGTGACCCTTTGCAATGTTCATAAGAGTCATTAATTTGTCATATAGTCACTGACCTGTGTTGTCTCCTGCTGTCTTTCTTTCATGGGCATGTGGTTCGCATTGAACCCAAGAGTTTAGATGTGGTCAATTCAAACCCAGCAGTGAGAGCAGTTTTTGAATAGGTAGGGCGTGTCTAGTTCTGTGAGAGGATTCAGACTCATGGGCATCATGCCCAGTTGGCCAATATGTTTTCACATAGCTTCAAAAATGAAAGGGTTAAACTGGGCGGTTTTGAATTTGTGGTGACTGAATATATTATCTCTCAAGCAACAGGAACCCCTCTACAGGGCGAAAGTTGGTTTAGGGAAGTGAACTAGATGCTGCACATTTTAAGGAAAAACATGTTACCACCTTCCCTAAAACTTATTTTCTAGACCAATACATACAACTCCTGATAGTTATCCAATGATACTTCACATGTGAAGATCAAATTAGTACATTCTACCAGTATCACATTAGAATTCTCATGCATTTTACTGGTAAAATAAGTTTATATTTACATTATTACCTCCTTAAGGGTTTTGGGAAAATGGCAGAGAGGTGCAAGCAAATGGAGACAAACATCAGTCTAGCTTGTTCCATTTATCCCTCATTAAATTATTGGTGTTACATGAAATTGAGAAGAGGAGCCTTTCATGGGATGAGTTTCTAATAAATGTGGGCATGCTGCCACATATATAGATGTCTCCACAGAATAAAAGAGAGACACAAAAATCACAAGAAATACAACAGGCTCAAGAGCAACCACGATCACAAGAAAAGGAACCTGAGGCAGAGAAAACATTGAAAGAAATAATGCAAGAGAAGAAGGCCAAAACCAAGGGGAATGGAAACAATCAACCAATACAAGAGAAGCCAAAAACACCATTTCAGCTTAGGCTAAGGTTGAGGCTAAGGGATAGATCTTGAAAACAACATTCAACCGAAGAGTAAAATCCTCCACCAACTATTGAGATCCTTGAAGACACGCTCAAAAATGCCACAATGAAGGAAACTGAAGAGCAAGTGAATGAGCCAGAAGTGCAAGTGGATGAACCAGATATACAACTACTAGAGGTACAGAAAGAAGAGTAGATGCAAGGACAAGGTGTGTAAGAGAAAGATAAAGAGGTTGAGCTAGCACAATGACAAGATACTCTCGATAAAGCACAACTTCAGATTTCCCATTTAAAAAAGGAGAATAGAGAACTCAGACATAAAATAGCTCAGAAGTAATAGAAGGACAAAACGATTATTGATTTAAAAGATATGGAGGAGCCTAGAGTGCTGCACAGGAAACCAATGACAAGAATGGAAGTAACCACTTGGAAAGAAAATTCAAGGAAGCCTTTGAGTCAACTGATATTGAAGGATTTCAACAACAACTAGACAATTTAAAGGGAAATTATGAAAGATACAAGCTAACATCACCCTGATCCTCAAGGAATATGACCACCGGGTGTTTAAAGCTCTGAAGGCTATTAAAAGGGCTAAATTAGTTTTGAAATGGACCCTCCCTATGCATAGCCAGGTAAAGAATTAATACACCAGTAATATGATCACGAGGAGGGTACTGAAACTAGTAAAGCATAAATTAATGAAGGCTCGACGACAACTCAAAAAAATCAAACAATTGTCTGCTAAGCTACTTGCAGAGGTATCATCCCTACCAGTGGAAAGAGACGAAACACACCAGATACCAGCAAAGGAACAATCCAAAAAAGTTGAGGGGTCAAGGCAGCCCCTAGAAAATAAAGCAAGCCTTCAACAAGCAAGAAAAGTAGGGAGATATAATATGTGTACTTAGTTTTAAATTTTTCTCATTTACTCTTTTTTGCAACGAATTTTGTGAAGCTAAGGACCCTTCTAAGACCTAAGATATATTTGATGCTATTGGGTATCATTTTGGTGGAGTCTATAATCTACTAGAGGTATAACGAAGCGGTGGTGTATTATAAAGAAATTTTGTATGTTGGAGTAGGAAAAATAGGCATACACAGGAAATTCAAATTTTGTTACCTAACCGCTACGCAATGACTAATTAGGCAGGTTATGGAAGATGCATCCGTGGAAAAAGACACCTGTGGGGCCTTACTCAAGTTGAAGAGCCTTGTCACTGTCCTCCTTAGCTCAGCTTGAGAGTCACTACATGTAGCCATATCATACTAGAAAACACTGTGCAAAAGCTGTGTAATTCTGGAAATTGGATGTCTCTTGTTTTTTTGTTAAATCTGGACTTTTATAATTTTTGTTAAATGATAATGCGGATAAAAAAATATGATAAGGCCAAAGAAATTAGATAAAATGAATGGCTATTGCAGTTACCCTTTCACTTTTATTTCAATTTTAAAAACATATTTTTCCTATTATGTTAGTTTTGATCCACTGAGTCGATACGTTGAACCTAGTACTAGTTTTTGTCATGTAATTTTTATTTAAACTAGACATTAATATGAACAAAGGGTTCTATTTCTGAGAGAATTCTATTGTGTTATGGGTTTGTTTTTTTTTAAATTTTCAGTGCTATGTGTGCTTTAACTCTTTCTGAGATTCTTGTGGTATGTGTTTTAGCCATTTTTAAATCCTTATGTGTTATACTATTGATCTTTCATATTTAAGTTGTTAAACAAAATTTCTCTTTAGAAGTTGTCTATTAATATTCCGGATATATAATTTTTTGATTGTTAAAATTGTGATGAAATACACTATATGTTAAGTGCTCCATTCTTACCTTTTTCTCGATATTTAATCAGATTTTATGTTGCAGGAATCCTCTTATTTCAATGCTATGCACCTGTGATTAAGTAATGTCATGTTTTATATTATTTATTCAAAGTTCATTCAATGTATTTTTTAGATGTTGTAGCTTAGAGACATATCTACCTTGTCTCTGTCGCAATAGATTTACATGCATGCACTGATTTCTTGTATTATGACCTAAAATGGTTGTCTCATGCAGTGGCCCTCACTCTTAAGTTTTCAACCACTATTTCAATCAAATGATCCCTACAGACCTAACCTCTGTGAAGTGTCACTGTATTTCATTGCCTTTTATATTTTGAAAATTTCTAATGAGGGAGCCCCCTCTGGTTAGAAAGGACTAATATCTAACCCAAAGAGGCTTGTGGTTACCCCTGTAAACCTTCCCAACCAAGAGGTTAAATTATAGGGTGATAACATAGTGGCACCGTTGCTGGGGACTGAAAGTCAAATTTTTTCTTGGCGAGAGTTGAAAATCGTATTCTAATCCTGTGAGGTGACAGGTTATTAGAAATCTATAGGCTAAAAATCACCTTGAAATTGTGTTGTGGTAGACTGAATGTGGGGTTTTGTGAGGAAATATGGCTTCAAGAGGATATACCAGGAAAAATATTGACCCTAGTCCTCCTAATATCGTAGATAGTCCTGAGAGGCTGCTTAGAAGAAGGATAACACTTGGGGAAGGTCAAGGGAGTAGTAGTCCCCTTGGAAGATCTAACTCCATGCCTAAAACCTTGATTATAGTTGAAGATATTTATTTTGACTTGTCCTTTCAACACTCTATTTTTAGGACAAAACCCGAGTCTTTCTTTTCTGAATTTGTTATAGATGAACCAGTATTGAGACCCTATCTCTCACCTTCACAGATTGATGCCAGTGATTTTGACAAAAATGAATTATTTCAATTTCAAAAGCTTGAGAGCTTAGTGAAAAAGTTGCATCAGATTATTGAAAAGGCAACCATTTCTCAGTACACAATCCCTTTTACACCTACATTTTCTACTTTAGTGACTGTAACTCCATCTATTGCAGCTTCTTCCACTGTTTCTATAAACTTACATATCTATACAACACCCATAACACATGTTGTTCATGCAGCATCACCTACCATAGCTTCCACTCAACAAGTTGTTGTGTTGACATCTTCTTCATCTGTACCAACTATTACTGCAACTAGCTCATCACCCACTCAGATATCCACCATGGCTACCAGATATGCCCCTTTAAACTTGTGTGCTCAGTTACATGACTTTACTCAAAATTATGGCCAAATATTCCCTCAGTATCATGGCACTAGTGAAATTACTGCCAAAAAACATATAGATAAAGTGAATGATTTTGTGGAACTTAAAGAGGTTGATCACGAGGATGTAAAGATGAGATTGTTTGCGAAATTTTTTTCTGAAGAGGTTAAAAATTGGTTCAAAAGTGTTAGAACCAGAACTTTTATAACCTATAAAGAACTGGAGGATGCCTTCATTGCAAGATGGGGTGAGAAAAAGAACCCTTTGCAGATCCTTGTTGAATATGATAGTTTCAAGAGACAACTGGGTGAAACAGTCCAGGAATTTTCAACGAAGTTCAACAAAGTGTACAACTCCATTCCAACAGACATAAATACCCCTCCCAGATTGGATTTACTTCACTACCCTGATGGTTTTTATTTGGAAATGGAATAATAGATTAGGGAGAGAAACCATGCAACACTAGAGTACATGCAGAGCAATGCAGTTAGTGTGGAAGCTAATTTGTTGGTGGAGAAATATAAAATGATGCTAGAAAGAAGAGTAACTATAAATGAAGAACCTGCCACTTCCTCTGATGAAAAGCTAGATACCTTAGTCAAAACCATGGAAAAATGATGGAAAAGATAACATTTTCCGATAGGGCTGCTATTAGAGAACGTCAAGGAGGCCCACGATTCGAAATCCCAATTTTAGGAAGAAGCCACAAGTTCATATCAAGCAAAGAGATCAAAAGGGTCCAAAACAACAACAAGTGAGACTACCCTTCCAAAAACATTATGTACAAGACCAAGATGAAGAATATGAGAAGGCACTCGAGGATGAAATTCACTCTTTCGGTGATAGGCATCAAACTATGTATTTGACCAAACAAGACCAAGAGAAAGAACAATTCAAAAATTTTATGACAAAAGAGGAGGAATTGTTGTTTTCTCAGTCCCAAAATTATATGATAATGGTTGAATCTGAAGAGTACAAGAAGGGTTATCAAAATTCCATCATGGAGGTCCAAAGACAGTATAATTTAAGGAGCAAAAATGTGGGAAACAATGCAACAAAGAAGGATGTGGCAGCCAACAATGCAAAGAAAGATGTTCCAAGTAGCAGTGGTCAAAAGAAAGATCCACCAATCACCATTTTGCAAATAAAAGATGATTCTTCAAAGGATAATGTAGATAAGAAATATGGTGTCCCTAAGGAGGTAGAAAAGACACAAAATCCTTTTAACTTTGAGACTGAACTTTCCAAGCTCAAAATTTCCATTCCTCTAGGTGAGCTGTTGAAGAATGATCAATATATGACTCAAATATTGAAGGCTTTGAGGATTGAAAAGACTTCTGATACTTTCAACATAACTGATGACCATCCTGCTATCATTTTTGGGCCAAAAATTGATGACAAAGGTCAATATAGTGAAGTTCCTCCTTTTTATGTCAGCTTGAATGTACATGATCAAATTGTTCACAATGCCATGCTAGATTCCGGAGCTTCCCATAAATTGATGCTAAAGGTGATCATGGAAGGTTTGGGCTTGATATTACCAGACCATACAAGGACTTGTGATCTTTTGATTTCAATAAGGCGAAGTGTTTGGGACTGATAAATGGTTTAGAAGTTTCTCTCACTCAAGTTCCCTCCAAGAGCATGGTAGTGGAAATTTTTGTAGTAGACATACCTCTAAATTTTAGAATGCTCCTATCGAGGTGATGGATAGAAAAATTACAAGGTGCAATGCAGACCGAAATTTTGTTCATCACTATTTTAGTATTTGGCGGTCAAACTAGGAGGTTGTAGAATGAACCATTAATGCAATACATGGTCAGCAGTAAGGAGAAGCTCGTAAATCATATGGTATATGTTGTCCACTATGATTTATATTCCTTTGTTCTATTTAATTATGACTACCCTGATGAAGAAAAAACAAGTTCACTCATAACAGATATAAAAAAAATAAGAAGTCATAAAACATACCAACAAGCAAATTGACGAAGAGGGCAGCAAAACCATCCATGAAAAATATGAAAATTTGAAAGCCGAAGTGAGTGAAGAAGAAGAGAAAAAACAACACCTTTGGACCATGCATTTTGATGGAGTAGCAAGAAGAGAAGGTGTCGGTGTAGGTGTGTGGATAATCAGCCCTGAAGTCAGAAATACTAAGCTCTTCTCATACAAAATAGCTTTTGATTGCACCAACAATGTGGCGGAGTATGAATCACTTCTTTTGGGTTTGCAAGTCTTGAAGAAGCCAAGAGCCAAAATGATAGTTGTCTATGAAGATTCAAAGTTATTCATCAAACAAGTTAAAGGTTAGTACCAAAAAAAACATCCCCGGATGTGTGCTTACCATAATTTTGTCCTAGATTGTCTGCAAAAGTTTCCTAAGTATAATTTTTTAGTTGTTCCTAGAAGACAAAATGTTGTTGTGGATTCCTTGGCTACCTCTGCCTGTGATTTTGAAATTCCTAGCAACATTAAAGGAAAATGCAAAGTTGAAGTGAAATACATGCTTGTTGTCCCAGATAACATGAAGTACTAGTAGGTTTTTGAGAATGACAAACAATTGGAAAATTTTCTATTAATGAAAGAGTAATTTTCAAAGATGTGATTTGAAAAATACTTTGGGTGGGAAGAATATGATAAGAAGAATTTTATAAATCAAATGAAATAAGAGTTAGACAAGCATGGGACAACATTGAAAGTGTTTCAATTAATATATAATGTTATTCCGAGAGGGCTATTACCATTGGAAGAACTTTTATATCAAAATGATGTAGCTAAAAGGCCAAAGTGATGTCTATTGTAGCTGGAGTATAGGAATGTAACATAGGTATAGAGGACAAGCTAAATATGATCAAGCTGTCCAAAATTATAACTCCGGAAATGAAACATAAGTATTTAGATTTGTTGAAATAATTTGTTGATGTTTTTGCCTGGGGATATGAGGATCTAAAGGTATATGACAAGAGCATCATCCAACAAACGATACCAATTAAAGAGGATCAAAATCCATTAAAATAGAATTCATGGAGGACAAATATTGTTTTGTTACCTTTGATCGAAAAATAGGTAAGGAAATTATTTGATGCTGGCATTATAGTACCTCTCATATTTTATAAATTGTTGTCTAATTTAGTGCCAGCTAGGAAAAAGATAAGAGAAATCAGATTGTGTGTGGATTTTAGGAATTTGAACAGAGTGTCTCTCAAGGACAACTACCCATTGCCCAAAATGGATCATATCCTTCAGTAGTGGTGGGTGCAAGGAGAATGTCATTTCTGAATGGTTTTTCAGGATACAACAATATTTTGGTTCACTCAAAAGATCAAGACAAGACTGCATTCACTACACTGTGGGGTACTTTCAAGTATGCTAAGATGCCTTTTGGTTTGATGAATGCGGGAGAAAAATTTCAATGAGCTATGGATATAGATTTTGCAGATGAGAAGGAAATTTTTCTAGTGATATATCTTGATGACATCAATATCTATTCCGAGTCAGATGAGGATCATTTGTAGCACTTGAGGGAATTTTTTGAAAAATTCATAAAATATGGTATCTCGCTGAATCCAAAAAAATATTTGTTAGGTATGGAAGAAGGTAAACTGTTAGGAGATATAATTTTCAAGGATGGTATTAAAATTGATCCTAGCATAATTGCAGCTATTTAGAAAATGGGCATCCCGAGAAGAAAGAAAGAAATTTAGTCCTTTATTGGCAGGATAAATTTCTTAAGGAGGCTTATTCCCAACCTGGCATAAATCTTAAGGAAAATTACAAACATGTTAAAAAAGGACAGCGAGGTTAAATGGAATGAAGAAACCAGAAAATCGTTCAATGAGGTAAAATCTGCATTGTCTTGTGCCCTTGTACTTTCCAATCTGGATTACACCTGCAATTTTATCCTCTTTTCTTTTGCTTCGGAGCATAGTATAACAGTTGTTTTGATGCAGAAAAATAAGCAAGGTTTGGAACAACCGATAGCATTTTTCAGTAGAACTCTTAGAGATGATGCTCTTAAATACAACATTATGGAGAAACATGCCTTTGCTCTAGTAAAATATTTAAAGGATTTCTGAATATATATTTTGCATTCACATATTATTGCTTACGTACCTACTATTGTTGTCAAGGATATTCTTACTCAGAATTATTCGAATGGAATGACGATTAAGTGGATTTCCTCCATAATTGAGTATGAAAAAAAAATTAAGCCCACAAGGTTGATCAAAGGGCAGGGACTGGCGAGGATGATGGAAAAGTCAAATCTGCATTCACTTCAAATTAATTTCTAGGATGCCTTGTCAAAGGAAGATGACTCAAGTGCAGTTCAACAATTTCCAGAAAAAAATGTTTCTTCTCCCTAGTATCTTGTCTGATGGAATGTGAAGCTCAAAAGACAATGAAGGAGTTTCATAAAGGCGATTGTGGTGGGAATTTGTTTTGGAAAACCACAAAAAACAAAATTCTAAGGGCTGGATTTTATTGGATGAATTTGTTTGTTGATGTGTATAGAAAAGTTTCTATTTGTCGTGAATGTCAGATATTCGAAGGAAGGAATAAATTTCTCCCGTGCCCTTGAAACCCATAATGGTTGAGTCACCATTTCAGCAATTGGGACTTGATTTTATTGGTGAAATTCATCCTTCTTCATTTGGAAAATGCACATGGATATTGACAACAACTGATTATTTCTCCAAGTGGATTGAGGAAGTTCCAACCATACAGGCTACGGTCACGGTGCTCATTCAGTTCTTGGCGTTAGAACTCTGTAATTTCTTTAGGCTGTGAAAGAAACCTAGAGGTAACCATAGAACCATTTTTAAGTTTAGAAGTTACCCCTTATAAACTCAGAGAGGGATCTCTCTATCAAATTTAGCTTTGTTTGCTTTGTATGATTTTAGGCTAGATGTGAAAGTTCAAATTTTAGTTTTTAAAATGGTTTGGTTAGAAAAATAAGGGAAATCCATTGGGAAATGGAGTCAATTAAGTTTCAAGTTGATCAATTGCAGCAGTGACAGATACGTTTAACAGCGCAAGGTAGGAAAACTTATTAGATATTATGAGATTTGTGAGATGGTAAAGATGGAAAGTTTAAGGATCCATTGAACATAGAGAAATTAAGAATTCTAGTGTTTAATTTCAGTTGAAAACATTAACTTTATTCAGAAGCTAGAATTGAGTGTACTTAAAAAAATTCAAATTCTTATTTTTATTTGAACAAAATAGATAAGAGAAACATATGAATTGAAAGAAAAGAACACATTAACAAGAGAAGATAACTTTACCAATAAGTTTGACACAAGAATCCTGAAAAAACTTTTTGTATTCTTGGAAACTTTTCCACTTTAGCTTAGGGAACATATTTACATCATAAGTTTATTTCTTCATACAAGTCCCAACCCAGAATACTTCAAATTCTGAAGTATATATACAACATTATCAAAAAATATCTTGAGTGAAAATCTCAAGATATTTTACAAAATATCCAAAATAGTTCTACAAATATAGAACAAAAATATAGAAGATCTGAAATTGTTGTAGCTGCTGGCACTATTCTCGAGTATGGTTGTTGATGACTGTACCCAAAACATAGTTGTTTTGTTGCTGAATTTCTTCTAGATGCTTGATGACTTTTACTCTATTAATTCACACAACTTTTCCCATATTTGTTCATCTCGTAGTGGAAATTTGATCAACTTTTGATAGGTATCATCTATATCGGTGTATTTTTCAAAGGTAGGATTAACAAGAAATATATGATTTATTTCATGTTTGATCATCAAGTCATAATTGAGACCTTCCATGAATGCCTTCCCTGTAATGGTGCCTTTAATATTTGCAATTTTTGACTTTTCTATGGAAATATTGTATAATTTATGCTGATACTCTTCAAGTTTGATTAATTTATCTCCCATTCCTTGCAATCCATGGAGGTCTTTTTGATGCAAATCATTAAACTTCTTGTGAAACCTTTTTGTTATAGTTTGCAAACTATCACATTTGTTCTGCAATTGTACCATCATATTTTTCTTGGTGAGAATCTTTCTCACTTCCAAAATGGTGTCTGTTATGTCCTTTATATTTAATTATTCTAATTATTCTTGGGATTTTGAATTCAATATCTTGATCAGAGAAGTGGCATCACTGGGTTTGGTGCCAATTTTTTCACATTAGCTATTAAAGTTTTTTATTTCAGCACTAATTTATCTTGTTCAAAGATGATCTGGATATATGGCCATATTTTTATAATGGCTTCATTTATTTCCACCCAAATGTTCACTTTGGTTTGTGCTATGGTATCTACCATAAAATTTTGGTTCTCTAAATACTCTATCCTTTTTTCAAGCTTGTATGATTTTTGTAGCTTTGATAGATAGGAACTATCTACTTTAATCTTATGTTCTTGTAAATTATTCAACTTTTCAATCAGTTTCTGAATCTCCAGATCTTTAATGGACAAGTATTCCATTGATTTAGTTAGATATATTGGTGTAGTGATGGATTGTGTCTCTACAGTTGAGATTGCTGGTGAAGTGGACGCTTCTCCTGTTGTTACACAGTATTTTGTCACCCTGTTCACTTCTCGTCCCCAATTGTGAAGTGCCTTGTGATGAATACTGTGTAGTATATCCACCTTGGAAAAATACATCAAGATATCCTTTAAATATTAAAAGAGAGCTACCTTGAAGAATTATTGAATAAGCTTAGATCAAACCATAAATTTCTTGGTCAACGCTTTTCTACAGTTATCTTCCCATATTGATGGCAGGCTGCCCATTCTATCCTAGCATTGTTAGCACTCTTCTGACTGGAAAAACCACGTTGAACCCTTTCTAGCAGTGTTTCCTCAAATGGAGGAGAAGCTTCGACCTCTAGAATTTTCCAGGATGATGAGCTAGATCTTGTTCAGTGGAGATATGGTCAAGCTCTCTCATTTGGAGCTCTTGATCTTATCAATAGGGGATTATCCATTTAAAATTGGACCTTCATCCTTCTTTCATGGGCTCCTAAATCCCTCTCCCTTCCTATAAATTTATCCCCATCCCTCCACTACTGTTTGGTCATTGTTGGGCTTGTCTTATCATTTATCCTTTGCATCCCTGTGCTGCGTCAATGCCTAATCTGCCATTCGAGAGAAGGATCACTTAAGAGCCTTGGTTTGGACTCAGATTACATAAAATGGAGGCCTCTAACATCAAGGCCATGGTTGTAAGCTTTCTATTTTATATTATTAATAATACATCTGGTGTTTCACCTTCTATATTTGTTTGAATATTCATACAAGTAGTGTAATTCTCCTTGATCTATTAGGTAATTTATGTTCAATGTATTATTTGTATTGAATCACGTTTTTCGTTGTCTCTTGATCACCTGTAGGTATTCAAACGCCACTAGGATTGGGGATCGAGCTTGAAGGATTGTGGATTAAGGTCTTCCCCAAAGCGTTGAGCATAACATTAGGAAGAGGTAGGCCCTTTTCCCTTTCTCATCCTTCTTTGAATGTTAATTAAGAAAGTGTTCATTAGATAGTCTCATAAGTTGCTAAAACCACTCTAGGGCTAGAGAGATCGCTTATGTCCACAGAGGGGATTGTATTCTCACAAAAAAATTGGGGACTCCATTGGGGATCTTTAGCCTCTTTGCCTTCCCTTTTCCAGTTTGGTTTTTGATTAGTTTGACCAATCATTGAGATCTAAGACTATTTATATCTTTGTAGGTTTGCATAGGATTTGGCCATTGCTTTAGGGTGTCAAGTATAGTTTGAGTGTGGAAAATATTTTTTATTTTTCCTTGTATTTATTGCTTAAAGTTTTTTTATGCTCTTATAGTAGTGCTAACAACACTATTTTATGTAACACAACCGCGATGATATGCCTTTCAGAACTGTTATGTTTCCCATAGATGCATTGATCCCAGAGATGAGAAAAAAATATAGGGTTTCCCTTTCACTTTCCAGTGTGTCTTGGCCTCTGCAGTGTCTTTCAAGTCTAAATGACCCGCTACCAATGTGTTTGGTTTGGTTCACTTTGTTTGAGTGATTTATTTTCCTCTTTGAATTATCTTGTGCTTGACTGGAGTTAAATCTCTTCTAGGTCTCCTAGGTCAGTTAGCCTTCACTTGTCACTTGTGTTTGTCATTAGAAAACTGTGTCTATTTCAAAGTTTTGTTGCCATCATTCCAAACGTCATTTCACATTACTTTTGAGGTTGTTTCCCCTTGCACTGTGTCATCACCGCACTTTGGAATCACCTTCGATTAATTTTCAAACAAAGATTACAATTGCTTGATTCACAAGTTTGAAAGTGTGTGTTTTGATATGATTTCCCATTTCAAAAGATTAGATTGAAATTCATTTTTGTTTCAAACTTTTGAATTGGTTTGTTTTCTTTTTGAAAAGAAGAGTGAAATTCATTTTTTGTTTAAGTATTTTTGAAATGATTTGTCTTCCATTCGAGAAAGAAAAAGTGAAAAGTGTGATTTTTTGCAAATTATTTATTCATTTGATTAGTTTAGCTTTTATTTTTGATTGCATAAAAGTAAAAGGAAAAAAAAATGTTTAATGCATCTTAGTGGAAAGAGAAGTGATTTCATTTTTCAACAAGTTTGCATTTGGGGGATAGTGAAAGCCAATTTAATTTTTTTTTTTTTTAAGTTGCATTTTATTGATTTTAAACTAGTTGGGGGGCATCATTGCTTATTGCATTGCATGAATTTTGCACTCTTGTTTTCCTTTCTTCCCTCATTAGTTTATAAGTTCATCGAAACAAAATGGATTCTTTTTTTCATTTAGATACATTATAGGATTCATGTGACATCGCTCTTGAGCTAAAAACTGAAACATAATCAAGATAAACTTTAAAATTTATTCAATTAACCCTAAGGAGCATTTGAAATTAACACACACATTTAGAGGTATAGGCTAGAGATGCGTTTCGGCTTCAGTAAGTGTGTCGCTAACATTATGTGTTACATTTCGGAGGTGAAACTCCATCCCATGTATGGAAGTATATAGGACTATGCTTCACATATGAAAATGTAGAAGGTGATGTTCTCATCATACGGCTACACATTATAAAACGCTACTACGGATTGGACTCCCACGTACCGTCGAGCATATATTATGAAACACCACTAGGTTGCAAGCTTGCCATAGGTAGCCAAGTCAGATGCCTTGTAGACGTGATACACCAAACACAACATTCAAGGAGATTGGCTGCAATACGTTAAGTCCTTGGTAATTTCTTCTATCATTTATCGCCAAGGTGTATATTGAAGTTCATAGATACCTGGTAATCCTTTATTACTATTTCACCTTTTATTTATTTATTTTTGTGTTTAATTTATAAAATTAACTTCCCATGATAAATTCTTACTTGTCCAGTTCTCCGTCCTTATCTCGTCTGGTTAATTATAAATCTTGATTGCTCAATTAAGTGATTCACCTTTTCCCTTTTTGATATTTTCTAGAGGTCATCGTGGATGAATCCTCGAATTCGCCTCAATTTTCTTCTGAAGTAACTCAAGGGCCTCCTCCTGAGATTCTGCGATTTATAGCTGAAACCCTTGAAGCTCAAGTTGTTGAACTTGGAATTGTCATAAGTGTCCAATTGATCTCGTCTCGACCGCCACTTGATGAGTGTCTTTCATCGTCATCTAAGGATCCTGAGACAAAAATTCCTTAACCTTATGCATAGTTTACGGTCTTTCCTCCAAATCCACTCTTCGATCCACACGTGGTCTCGCTTGAATGACCATATAGTCCTTTTGACAGTCCCGAAGTTCCTCTTCGTGCTTCCCCTATAACATCTCATACCAATGATTGTCAGTTGTTTCCTCCAGAAATGGCGTTGAATGCCAACGATATTCCACCTGTGAGTACTCCTCAAAGTATTCCCCCAAAAAAATTTGCATCTTACATTCTAGAAGTTGACATTACATCTATGTTTCCTCCGTAAGGTTTTCCATATGTTACCACTCCTCAAGATTAACATAATGGGATGAGTATGCCCTTTAGTCAAGTTGCATCTATGCTTCCAGCGGGGTATACTTCTCTCGAAAGCCTTGTTTCAGGAGCTTCTGGAGCTACATATTTGTTTCATCGTCCCATTTGGTCAAGGGCGTTCCTCCATCTTCCGACCCATTTTTTTTCAAATGTGGTTGCCGCTTCAAAACTTGCTTCCCAACTTGCGGTTTTTTTCGGTCACCATTTTGCTAGGACCATCTACCCCCTTATCATTATCCATAATCACTGTGATTCCACATTTAAGTTGTCAATCTATGGCTTCATCTATGCCTGGGGGGAAGTCACACCCTTTATACGTACATCCCTTATCGAGTGGGGGAAATATTAACTTGGGAACTGTATCGGGGGTAGGACAACCTACCACTTTTCTTGGTGGAACTATGTTTTCATAGCCAATAAATGTTGTTGTAGGAACCTCTATACCAAGAGGTCACCCTAATTCAGCCCAACTTGTTTATCAACAGCCCCACGTCCAGTATCCTTATGTTCAACAACCCCATGTTCAACAACCGAATGTACAATATCAGTATGTTCAACAATCGAACGTACAATATCAATATTTTCAGCCACCAAATGTTTCTCAACCATATGTCCAACAACCCCAAAATCCAATGAGTGCAGTTGAAACTAACCCTCAATTTTGTCCTCAAGTTCAAGCTGGTCTGGATCCTCTGGGTCAAACTAGAACTCACCCCAATCAGCTTGGTTCTCCGCACCAACAAGTTCCTTAAGGTTAGTTTTAGCAACCCCAGCAAGGAGCTTACATCCAGCAGGGGCCTTATCAACAACCCCAGCAAGGACCATACATTCAATAACTATTGCAACAAGGTGATTATCAGCAAATGAAACCCCAACAAGGTCCCTATCAACCGTATATACCTTATAAAAAATAGTGTGGATAGTGGGGTCAGTATGGTCAGAATCAACCCCAATGGGGACAAAACCCATACCAGCAAGGTTGGAACCCCTAGATGGGAAACTTCCAAAGACATTTTGCTCTGTATCACCCTCCATTTCCATTCTTTTCCATGTTGGAGCTGTGTGATGTGTCTAAGTTGAAAAATGATCCCATCCAACACATGGCTCATTGGCCTCTAGTTCCAAATAATATTCCTAGATATTGTCCAAAGCTTGAAGGAAAATTTGGGGAAGACCCCCAGGCCCGTGTCATGACATACCATTTATGGTGCTCTTCCAATTCTTGGGTTGAAAATTCCATTCGTCTACGTCTTTTCCAGCGCATTTTGATGGGTGTTGTTGCTAAATGGTACATTGAACTTCCTCATGGTGTTTTCTATGATTTCAACACCTTAGCCATGAATTTCCTCACACATTTCCAATTTCCTGTCCACTATGAGACTTTCACCCATCTCCTAAATTTTTTGAAGCAGTCACCTACCACTCATATTTCGGATCATATCCATGAATGGAGGCGCAGGAACCGCCTTATTAAATTTGAAATCCCTGATCAGTTGTCAACTGAATGGTTCACAAAATATTTTGTCCCAAAAGTCGCCAAATATCTCGCCATGGGTGGATGCATGATGGAAGAGGAAGTAATCGTCCATTCTCAGTATCTACATTTGGTCTATTCCCAATTTGGGACTCTATATGAGCTTTTGCGTGATGCAATACAACCTTCAATCAACCCAACATCATCCCAATCTCCTGCTATGCCTCCTATTGATGGCGTCATTAGGATAGTGGCTCATACTAATCATAGTACACCCAAGGCTTCTTCGAAGTCTAAGTATACTTTTGCCACTGATCCCTCCACTCCTTCGAACAATTCAAAGAATCTTGGTAAAACCTCTAAGGTTAATGTTGCCCAATCTACCACATCAGACACATCCTCCAAGGGTAAAAAGAAGGGGAAAGGAAAAGCCAAACCCGACACCCCCAAACAAGATTTTGCTAAGTCATTTTTTCGACGATTCTTCCAAGCATAAGCCCAAGTATCCTTGCTTGATATGTGATGATGACCACCACACCAAGGATTTCCCTTAGCGTTCAGAGGTTGCTCGTCTTCTGAAAGGAACATCCGGTGCCCTGAATGTCTTGAAATAATCATTCCTTACGAAGAAGATGCAAATGGTAGATCGACCCCAATATTCGACAAGCTCCCAGGTATTTATGGCTGGTACAAAATATATTTATATTGCCACCTGATCGAAAGAATACCTGAATCCCTAGAAAGCTCCCATGGAAAATGATGCTATAGATATACCTTCCTCTTCCATTCCTCCTAGTTCTGGTCCTCTCGGTATTGAGATACCTAGTAGTAATTTCATCGTCCGACCACCTCCAAAAGGTGTTCTTTAGAAGTCATCTTATAGCCCAAACTTGCGAGCTACTCATCACTATAACATTGTAGAGGATTTAGATCAAGCACTTTTGGTGATGTCGACCTTTGAATTCCTTCAGTCATGTCCATCACAATGGAAGGAACTATTATCTGCTATCGGAGGGTTCGATCCTATGGATTCCAACCTTATTACTTTCTATCTCGATAACTTTGTTCCTCAGCTCCCATCTCAAGTGGATTTTCTGATTCAAGTCATTACTATGGGTAAAACCATCCATCAGACTGTTTTTGATGAAGGTGCTTCCACCTGCATCATGTTTGTTGCATGTTGGAAATCCATCGACTCTCCTACATTAAGTCAGTCTCCTAACACAATGGAATTTTCCTATGGAAAAGGCTCTCGCCCATATGGTATTCTCAAATCCTTGCCAATTCATTTGGAGGGTAAGAAATTGAACATAGAAATATAAGTGGTAGATTCCAACCTCAACTACAACCTTCTTCTTGGGCATAGTTGGACTCATGATAGGATTTGCGTGGTCTCCACTCTTTTTCGTGTCCTTTGCTTTCCTCATCAAGGGAAAATTTTCACTGTCAATCAACTCACTTTATTTTCCTTTGATTCCTCAATTGGAAACATTCAATATGTTGGGACTACCTATAATCCTTATGAGAGCATTGGGTCGGGTATTTTCAAGGATTCGTCCCTAATGGGCGTCTTTTCACTCCCACCACCTAATGTTGCCTCTGTTAACATGATATCATCTGGTCCTGATCCATGGATTGTTCCTAGCCCTGACCATCTTGACAACTTTGGTGATGTTATGCCCCTCAACCCTACAGAACAGATGTATCAAACCATTCTTCTAGCTTATGTGGTTGCTTATGAAGTCAATGAAAATCAGGTTTCATATTTGGACACGTTTTCATAGTCCCCTTGGTTTGGTTCTTGGGATTCATATGATCCCTAGAATGAGACATTCCCCACAGATGAGAGTATCGTGGAGGTGATTTCTCTCGAAGAAACACCATGGGATGATGGTCATCATCGTTCCTCATTTCTCCTAGGCCTGGATGATATTTATACTTGGCTGGAATCTCGTGTTCCATCTAAATTGACTGGCCCACTTCAACATCCCATTTTTTTTCATGAAGTGTTGTTTGAAGGAAACATGGGTAACATTTCTCCCACCTTTCACATCAACATCTCTGTCAAACTAGGGGTTGTTGAGAATTTCTATCATGGGGCTTATTTTTCTCCTGCTGAGATAAATATTCACACTGATTTATTCCAAAGGCGTGCCGCACCCACTCTCTTCGACCCTATTTTTATCATTCAGTCATTTTCCCGCAGGGGCATTATTTCCATGCTTCGTAACCCTTACTCGACCAAGGGGCATGGGAACTTCATTGTTGCTGTGAAATTTATCACAAAATTGGTCGAGGTAATGCTTACAAGCAATATCAATGGTATAATGTTGGGATTATTTCTATTAGTTATGAAGGAAATCGCTCGTTCAAGTCTTGTATTGGACTCTATTTGAAGAAATACTATACTTGATTCTAAGTATGGTAATTTTTACATTAGTGTGTGATTCGTTAGTGTGCTTTTATATT